>OY365748.1:17125265-17695797 GCA_959347395.1 Mechanitis mazaeus | reverse complement strand
GTATTATAAAGAGATACGCAATGTATACATAAAAGAGAACGTGTCTGAAATGTGTGTAAGGCATACATTTTCTTTTGTTACACAGTTAAAAAGTTTATGTTTAACTTCTTGCCATTGCTTTAGACAAAATGTTTAAAATTATAAATTTCCTTTTCTATAGTTATATTGTATTTTTTTTGTAAATAGAAATAAGTTTTTAATATAAAGTCCATAATGACATTTATAATGTAATTTTTATAATATCAGGCAAGAAATCTAAAGTAGTTTGTTCTATCTTTAAATAGAAATAAATATTTGTTGCAATAGTGTAACTGTTATATTTATATTTTTCTACGCAGGATATAAACTCTTCAAGTTTATGTACCTCTAATACACATCTTGTAATCCTCCACCCACGTTTAATACTTGAACAATAACTTAGAAAAGAATAATTGTAATCTAACTAGTGGTATAAGACAGTGCCTTAATGAATATGGATGTGTATAAAAACTCTAAATTTTCTTAAAATGATTAACCTCTATAAGTTAATTTAATGTATGTTAATTAGTTATATTATTATATATTTAAATGTTGCGGTCATTAATGACCTTAGTTGTTAGAAAGCGACCTAAAATTAATAAAACAAAAAATAAATGAATGTATGTGTGCTAATAATATCTTAAAACTAATAATTATAAATAATATAATAATTTAGGCCTGTTTCATTTTAAGCTTATTTAAAATAATTTTGTATATTTTATTAATATATATGTTACGGTGTGATAGGATTTCTTTACTTTCATAAGAAAAAATGTGTCAGTTATTTAAGAAAAATGCGTTATATTTTCCCATTAGTTTCATTTAATCGAAGTCTATAGGGCTTAAAATCTTTAGTGCCAAGTGTTTCCCCTACATAAAAAAACAATAGACCACTTATATATATATATATATATATATATATATATATATATATAATAAGAGAGTGATGATGTATATAATGATGTATATAATGATGTATATAATGATGTAATGTATGTAATGATGGTTCAATGAAAATTTTGTAAAACGAAAGGATCCCATATAAATCCATAGATATAACAAATTTTGAAGAACTCATTATTTCTCATCATAAGCGTTCGTGAGTGCTACGGTGTAGATATGCGTGCATTTTATTTATTTCAAACTGCGTTCTATTTGGTTATATTTACTTTTTTATTTATTGCCTAGGTTATCAATAAAATAATAATTGTTTAAAAATACAGTAAATTTTGATAAGATAAAGTGTAAGGATAACTACTTACTAAAAAAAATTGATTAACTCTGTTACTAATTTTTTAGTTAGGACTTAGAAAACACAAACTATTGCGATACAACAGTACTAGCATCTCATAAAGGAAAAGAGGTGTGAAAGCATTTAATGGATAGTGCAGTGATACACTTTCACAGCTGATTCTCTAACATTTATTTAAGTTAAATGTCTCTGTCCTAGTGGCCTTAAGAAAAAAATTTAAAATTTTATAATTTTAATTTACATCACAAGAATTATATAATTTTTTTTATTTCTATATTAAGCATATTATTTTATGTCTTATATCTCACATCATCTCTAAATTTCATTATCTTTTATTAAATTTATTTTAAAGGTTGTATGAAATAAAATGATTCTTAACTTACTGTTTAAGAAGCAACTAGCACTAGTCAGTGGACATAGGACACAGTCCTTTGTTATGTTGTTTGATATTTATTATAAAGTTAGAGTTAACTTTGACGTCACAGATGACACCTAAAAGTGAAAGTGCGTTATCGATTACAATATACTCATCTCTAGGAACTTATGAGTTCCTAGTCGCGTTGCATCGTAATAGTTTTGTATTCTTGCATTGTAGATAGATAGATGATAGATAGATAGATAAGTGTTTTTTGTATGTATGTGACAAAAAAATATACTTACTTCCTTACTTAATTCTTTTGAATATTTTTTTAAATAATTCTTTTAAATTCAGACAAGAAACGTAAGTAAGTTTGTTAATAAAAATATATTATTAATTTAATTATTTTTATATCAATGAACAAAATTAAGTGACCGACAGATACCATTTAATTAGCACTAAAAAAAATTCAAATTGAAATGCAAGTTATAACAATTATCAATTTTATTAACCAATTTCTCATTAATATAATATATAAAAATAACGTTTATTTATCGCTCTCTTCGGTTATTTATGTGAAGAATACCAAAAAAAAAAAACTACAAAAATTAGCACGCAATAAATTATTTGATTTAAATATTTTTAAATGAATCGATAGTTATAGAAAAAATTATATCAGTGTTAAATTATTTATGTAAGTGGGAAGTAATAAATAATTAATAAAATTATTTATCACATAATATGTTTATTTTATTCTTAAATTGTTGAAGTTTTAACAGCACCGAAATAATTGCATACCTAACAACAACATACCTATATTTCAAATTTTAAATATGAAATATTATGGCCTCTCTGTGCACGTCTACTAAGAGAGAATAAATTTCAAAAAGTTAGCACATACACGTATATTGAAATTTTCTAACTGTACCGAGTTTTTGGACTTCTTGGTTATTAGATAAGGATGAATTTCCCGTAATATTATGTTTGGAGTGCACTGCTAGAGTTCTTGATCTATAGAATTCGAAATAACAAGAAATTATAAATTAAACCTAAACCTAGGTACTATCTTCAGCTTCTATCTTCAGATCTTCAGTTAAAAGGCTACATAGTCAAAGTTACCTTATACTAAATACTACATTTATAAATGTCTTTGGTGTGCGATTCAACTGTTGTGGGATGTACATTATATGTTTACGCCCACCTGTTACGCCTTGGTACCAAATATAAGTTAAACATTATAGTGCGTATGAATTGTACCTGTTGATTTGCCTCGTCCCAACTTTACATACATTCGTATAGATACTAGATGCTGAGTGCATTGATTTTCTGGACGCTTATGAGTTCCTAGTACAGATGCATCGTAATTTAAGGGCCTTATTCGCCTTAGCAAGCAAAAAAATAAAAATAAAAAAAATTATACAACTAAAGATTAATTTTGTAATATTCTGAATTGCTAAATTAACCATATTTGTTTTAAAAATTTTAAATTTATTTTTTCTAGTCAACCTTACATAAATCGTCATCCACCTCGTTTTTGAGCACTCAAATAAATACTAATTATATAAATTATATAAATATATATTAAAAAAAAATTTTTAACGATTTGAAATGTTTTAAGAGCAAACCAAGTTGCGATTTCTGAGGTTCTAGATAGATGTCATATTAATGAGACAAAAAAAATATGATTCTTTTATTAGGAATTACAAAAAACACGGAAACATATCACACACGGCATCTTTCAGATGCATAACAGGAAAAATTATGAAACCATCAAGTTTTTATTTATTTTCATTAATTATAATTTATTTCTGTACATATTAATGTATCACTGCCATTTCCCATAAACAATTTAATTATAATTTATTGTAATACAAATGCTATATTGATTTTAAAAAGTAATTTTAACAAATAATAAATAACAAAATATTTATATGTATATTTAAATATATTTTAAATTTTTGTACAATACATAGTCACTGATTTATTAACAATGAATTATAACAGTTTTAATATAAACAATAGTCAATGCTTCTGCTACGGCGTAGTCCTCTTTACTTTCCCTTTCATCAGAGTTGACGAAGCAGCTACGTAGAAGCCTCTAACACGAAAACACAATTCATTTTGCGCTTTACGTAATTTAAGTAGAACATACATATTATTATTAAATATCCGCTCTGAGCATGGCGGAACCGCGGCGTGAACTGTTCACAATTCTGTTCACGTGAACATAGCTCCCAGATATATTTGATCAATAAATGCATGGACATCTTCTCGCGGTTATGAGTTCCTGGTGCAGGTACAGCGTATTTACAAGTAGTGTTGTAAAAATAATAATATTTTTTTACTTTGAGTCAAAAAATAAATTTAATTGTCATAAAAAATACTTAGACACAACAAAATTAAGTTTTTTTTATCATTATAACTTCGTATATATAATGAAATATTTTTTATTTTACATTCTAAATCAGAGTCTGTATAAATAAATAAATAGTAGTTATATATCGGTTAAATAATACCATACCTACTTTTATGTATGAACTTTTTATTTTATTTTCCGAAATATATGAAGACAGCAAGCATGAAAAAACAATAAAACAAAGAAAAAATAAAAAATGCATATTAATTTACCATAAAAAATTTTTTTTAAAAAACTAGAAAAATAACTACCATTAAGAATAATATTTCTCGTCTCAAAAGTACTAGGTGTTTATTTATAACCAGAAAGAAAAGTTTAAAACTGGGACCGAAAATATGAAAATTAAATTTATTTATCGGTTAGAAAATAAATTATTTTTATTGGTTATTTTGATTCACGGTATGACTCCTTTCTGTCAAACGTCTGTCCATTTATGACTTCCCACAGGTCCTAAGGAACTAATTGAATTATAATTTTAAGGATTTTTGCTGATAATTTGCTGATGATTTTATTTTTTTTTTAAATTTTACAACTTCGTTGCTGAGTTTAGTTACAGTTATAGGGTTGTCTTTGACGTCACAGATGACACCTAAAAGTGAAAGTGCGTTATCGATTACAGCACACTCATATCTACGACCTTATGAGTTCCTAGTCGCGTTGCATCGTAATAGTGTACATACGTAGATTTCAAATTTCAAATATGAAGTTGTTTGTGGTGGCCGCTTCTACGCACCTACAAAGCAACATTTCGAAAAGCTAACCTAAATAGTGCATACACGTAAACTGAAATTTTCTAACTGTATCGACAATTTAGAATGATGACTATCTTTGGAGTGCATAGCTGTAATTCTTAACATATAGGAATTCGAAAAAAAAAAGATCAGTGCATATGAATTTTTTTTTCGCACTTTTTATATATACAGTAAATAATTGTATTTATTTAAAAATTAATAATACACTTAGGTAATATTTCTTTGTACTGGTGTATAAAGTTTAAGAAATTGCTATATCCACGTGTGTTGTACCTCTTGATTTGCCTCGTCCCAGCTTTACATATATTCATATAGCGACTAGATGCGGAATGCTCTGATTTTCTCGTCGCCTATGAGTTACTGGTCCTGATGCATCATAATTTAACATGAATGATCAATTTACCAACCAATCAAGTAAAAAAATATATATGTAAAAAAGTTATTATAAATAAATATGATAAATCTCTTAAAAAGTAAAGAATAAATTTATCCAAATTTTAATTCCATATTAACTTTTAAGAAATACTTAAACTTTTTTTTTTAGCTCGCCTCACTTATTTATTTATTACATTATCCAGCTCGTTAAAATAAAAGTAAATTCTTATTGTATATATTACACTTTCAAAATACATTAAAAACAAAATTTTTTATTTTGTTAAATAACATTTGATTAACCCAACTCGCGATTTCTGATATCCTTAGATGTCATGATAATAAGACGTATAAAAACCTGTTACGGGTACCCCGTCGTCCCAGGGGGGTGACAGCTGGGGAATGATGTGGGACTACCCGGCAGCATAGAGGATGCTGCCAATTTAAGGCTACCCACTAAAAAACCAACGGTTGCCTTCTGCGCCGTAATAGGAGTCACGGAATCGCGTTACCATAGACATATAACACCTAAGCATATCAAAAATTGCGAGTTGTATTGAGATCGAGAAATGTAAGTCAGCATGATAAAAAAGTAGTATTAATAATTATATTTCTTTGGTATAATTACTGTTTATTAAATCTCATAAATTCTTTATCTTTTTATTTTTATTCTTTTCTTAAGAACTATATAACACGTGAAAAAATATTTAATATAGCCTCTGCCCAACATAGGGAAAAATCACAGGAAAAATTACGAAATCCTTAAGATTTTTTTAATTTTCATTATTGAAATTTATATAAATATTGATTAAATTAAATGATGTAAAAGATGTTGAATACAAATGATTTTAAACATTAAAGAATACCAAAATATTGTTATATGTTTTGTTTTCATTTTAAGGAATACTTTGCAATTTCATATTATACATAAATTTCATATTATACATATTTATAAATCTTATTCTTTTATACACGACTTAGTCACTTATTAGAAGAATTAGGTATTAAGCTAGACATAAACAATTTAAAAGATATTGTAGTAGATAATGTAAATAGAAAAAAGTTTTTTAGATATGACCTCAAAATTATTAAGAATGTCATAAAAAGAAATTAAACCGTGTAGCAAACTATGGTTGGTATTCATTTTGAATAATGCATAGATTAGCATAGGAAATAGATAGATAGGAATAGATAGTATAGGAAATAAGTAAACTATAAACCTTGTAAATAGCCACAAAAAAGAAAAAAATAAAAAATGTAAATAAGATGTAAATTAGTATATATAAAAAGTTAGATTGTAAGAGAAGATAACTAAACTATATATTAGATATAGCAAAGCAAAAACAGCCAGTCATATGTAATTAAATAAGATAGGTTAAGATTAGATTAGATGTGATATATAAAAGCTATGTAAATAAGAGAGAAACCAACCCTGAAAAACTTATTGCACCATGTACCCTATAACATCCCTGTAATTTACTAAAATCGAAAGATAAATAAAATATAAAATATAATAAAATAAAAGTAGTTGGGAATCCCACCCATAAGAATGAGAATGGTGATGGCTATAAGAAAGATAAGGAATGAGGAATGAAAGTACGAGGGAATCCCCGCGAGAACTGGTATGCAAGAGTAGAAATAGATAAATAAAGACTCCAATCCGCTGGGAGGTAGTCCGTAAAAAAAATACAATGAATTATAACAGTCTTAATAATTATTAAATGTATGCTTTTCACTGTCTTGTTATTTAAAAATAAACAGGATATGGATCAAATAATAAAAATAAAACAATAGTCAATGCTTCTACTACGTCGTAGTTCTCTTTACTTTTTCTTTCATCAGAGTTGACGTGTCAGGTGCGTATCTGAATACCAACACGCTTTTTACTGTATGTTTCATAAGAAAAGTAAGCTCTTATGAGCTGAATAAAAATACGAATTTAAGGTGAATATAACATAACAAAATAACAGCATTCAATTAACTATATTTAGTTCTTACTTTTAACTTTTATATTTATTTATATCATATTATGTCACTTAAAACAATTTTAGCTTTATACTTAATATCATTTTAATTTCATGATAAAGGAAGCTATAGCAATGACCCCGCTTCTTTAAATCGTTATTTTGGAATATCTTTGGAAGTTGGTCATTAGCAAGCAATAAAAGTAAAAGTCTGACTGCGATATTGATTGAATGCAAAACAAACTCCTTGATTTTATGAGCTCTTAGTACACTTGTATCGTAATATTTTAAAACTTTACGAAGTTGTAAAAAACAGTAAATAAAAAATAAAAAAGTCAGTAAGTAATAAATAGTAAGTAGAATTAAATGCTAATTGAAAGTAAGTAATTAAGTTTAAGTTAAGAAAGAAAATTGTGCATCTTATTTCCTAGTTGGCTTCTATTTTATTTTCGAAATTCTCCAAATTACTTAGTTAATAAAATAATGAAATAATTATATAATCATTAATTTCATATATTTGTAAAAAAAACATTTTGTTACATTAAAAAAATAAATTTGATATTGAATGGCAATGGTTGTAGGCGTACATAAGAATACTCAATTAATTTCTTTAAGTGTCGTTTTTAACAAATAACTACCGTTAACCACTGTTCTCCAAGACAACAGAGGACATTTACAAAAATAATAAATCTTTTTATTCTTCTTGTACGTGCAAAATATATATAATAATAATAATACCTATGTATATATTTTTTTGTATTTTATTTTTATATACTCCGTGAAGTTGGCTGCATACATTATTTGGTAATTGAGCTTTTCTTGCCGATTGAATTTTATAAGAAATAGTTCTTTTTCTAAATAATAATAGTTTTAGGGTGGGAGTCAAACTTTTTTATTCGTTTTTATCCAGATTTATGTATTTATCGCCCTTAGGTCCCAAAAGCTTTTTCTTTTTATGGTTTAGGAGGGTCTTTTAAAATTAATCTTTTTATTAAACTTCTCTGGGACGAAACGACTTAATCGAGAGAATAGAAAGAAGAAGAAAGAAGATTTCAAAACTTCGATGCATTTGTACCAAGATAACATAAATTTCATAGAGGTATCATGAAAAGTGCAAGGATGAGAGAGATATAGATGTATATTATAATATATATATATATATATATATTTCAGACACACACACACACACACACACACACACATAAAATAGCGTATCAAAACGGTATTTCAAGTCAAATGCGTCAGTATTATTTTTAAAGTATTATTTTGCTTAAAATATTTGAAGTAATCAATTTTACATAGTTTGTTTTATGTTAAAAAGTCTTATTTATGAAAAAACTAGGACGCGTTTTCCATGATTATTATTCTTGGTGTGCACTGCTACTACTATAGGGGATGTGTCCTTTATAGGTTTCAGAGCTTTTGAGATCTACATATATACTATGTAGGTAACTGAATGCATTTATTCTCTTGATGGTTATGAGTTCCTGGTACAGTTGCATCGGAATTTCAAATATTTGAAAACCTCTAAAAAAATTTTATATTATAAATAAATAAATATTTTTTATTTTTTTGTTGTTTTGTTCACACCATGTTTGTTGTACAAAAACATTCGTTCAATGAAATAGATAATTTTTTTTTTTTTAAATATATATGTGAATTTGAAGAACAGCTTGATGGTAGTGGAATATTAAATAAAAATAATCCTATTTACTTCTTCAGTTGCAAACGATCTCAATTACCTACCTTTATAGCACCACTTACTTTTGGTTGTACAACAGTTGTTTGGTGTCCAGTCTTCTGGTTTCCGACTATTTTATAATAAATAAAAAATATTCTGCACCTATTTATATCAAAAGATCACTCCAACTTCTTTCTATAAGTAGTAAACGTAGTTTTTTATATTTTATTTAATGAAATAATTTAAATAAAAGCTTTTAGTCACTCGCGATACATTGTCAAGTGTATAATTTACACAGTAATCCTTAAATATTTTTAAGTATAGGGGTTAAAATTAAACTACAAATACTTATGTGAAAGTACTTCTTTATTTCTTCTTTATTGAGTTTAAGCACTATATAATGTCGTTGAGGGCCTAACATATCAATTTGAGAACCTTTCACTGCTATCACTTCGCACATACTTATACATTTGTACAATATCGATTAATCTCGGCACACCTCCTAACGGCTATGAGAGCCTAGTAGAGAGGTTTCGTAATTTTAGGTTTGGGTTTTGAAAAAAGTCCCTTCTTGTTGTTTGTTACTACGGTAGTACAAGTTATTTCTAATTTTTAATCGAATGTTTTTTTGTTCATACGCCCTTCTTCATAATCTTCGATATTAATTAATAATAAGTATTTAATAGAATGTATTTATTTCTATTCTTTATCATATTATTTTTACTTAGTAAAAGAAAGATTTGAGTAATGGTTTTATTAATAATTACTCTAGTTAGTCAATATCAGTGCTCCATGAATAATTAAATGCATATCTTTTTTTTTCCCGTTTATGTCTAGGATTTTTATGTGTATAATTTTTGTGTTTATGATTTTTGTATGTAGAAAGAACACATAATTCATTCACATTTACTTATATATGATTATACTTATTTCATTTTTAACTAAAATGCTATAAAACAGAATAATTGTTCAAAAGCAACAGTATTTCGATATATTGATGAAGGAAAAAAATATAATATTTATAAATCAGATATTTATTTTGTATTTAACCAAAAATAATAATAATATACACAAACTTGGTAGCAATGCTCGCTCAAAAAAAACACAAACTTGGCTTTCAGGAACAAAACACAAACGTGACATGTTATATCTCTGTCTGGGTATACTCAGTTACATAATGCTGTAACGAAAAATTATATATATTTTCAGATATATATATAACCCGACAACCTGTTCCACATTCTTAAATAACATCATAGTTATTTTGGTAAGGTATCCAAAATAATATTAGAACAAGGTAAGTGATTCAGCATTATTTACCCTGAAAGTATGTATATGTATATGTATATGTATATGTATATGTATATGTATATGTATATGTATATGTATATGTTTATGTATACGTATACGTATATGTATATAACAGCTCCATTGTTGGGCTGTGGTCTTTATCTTCTCTTTGATCACCATTCATATTAATTTAAACACTCATTAACCAATTTAAGAATCACTTTAATGAATTTTACAGAAACAGAAACACTTATTTTCCAAATTGCTCCTCTTAATTTTTGGTCACAGCATCTTCACTTATATTTCACTTTAGCTTCTACTCCTAGTTTTATTTTCACACATAAATTCCTCCAGAATACCGTTGTACTAGACGGTGTATTTAACAATGCCCGAAGCACATTGAATTTAGTCCTTATATACGCTTAAGGCAGCTAGCCATGACAGTACAGCCGACCTCATTATCAGTAATGAGGGTAGTCATAAAATAATTAATCCAAGGTAGGTGGTATTACTGCTGACACGGCCATACTGACAATTGGTGCGTGCTCTGCGCCAATCTGAAAATTTAAGAATATGTGCAGAATTTTTATCTTTAAAATAAAAATATCTGGCTTATGACCAAAGTTTTAGAAATTGAAATCAATGCTAGATTTCCCTTTTAATTATCTTTAACTTTGTTGTTCATACTTGTGCACAAGGCGGTTCTCAATGCCATGTTACACAATATTAGATTCCTGTGCTCTGGGCGGTCCCGTACGCCGTGTTACACAGTAATGTTTATATCTGTGCTCTGGGCGGTCTCGTACGCCGTGTTACACAGTATTAAAGTTTATTCCTGTGCTCTGGGCGGTCCTGTACGCCGTGTTACACAGTATTAATGTTTATATTTGTGCTCTGGGCGGTCTCGTACGCCGTGTTACACAGTATTAAAGTTTATTCCTGTGTTCTGGGCGGTCCTGTACGCCGTGTTACACAGTATTAATGTTTAGTCGTGTGCTCTGGGCGGTCCTGTACGCCGTGTTACACAGTATTAATGTTTTTTCCTGTGCACTGAGTTTCCACAACCAGTTCACACTTTGGGATATTTCGACTTCCTTTCCCAACCAATAAAATGTAGTAAGTTTGTATAATAATGTGTGTGTTTATATAATAATATTAAGATTCTCAATGCCTAAACCTTAAACACTGAGTTTTACCTCAAATTATTTGGATTGTAAATTGTATTACTTACTTAGCCCCAAATGTTTAGTCCTCAATTATCTCTGATGCAGTATCAGTGGAAGTCTCGATTGTTTCGTTAGCCGATGAATGTTGTGATCCTATTGACGTATGTTTCGCATTGCGAATATTTGCCTTCATGTTTAGTTCGTGATCTTTAAAACTTCGTAGGGTCCAGCAAACTTCAAATCTTATGAAGTTTGATTTTTAACGTATGCCTTAGATTTTTCAAATTGACTTTTAAATTTTTCTGCTGCGTCTGCCATCCTTTTGTTAATATGTCTTTGTAATATCTCCAAATCTATTCCGTTGTCTTCTATATTAATTAAATTTCTTAGCTTCGCGGGAACAGTGTTGTTTTCGAATTAAAATTGTTAAAGGCGAAAATCCTGTATTTTATTTGCTGTGCAATTCATTGCAAGTTGTAGTCAAATTCTGTCTTTTTAGGCGTATGCAGGATGAACCAGAAATTAATTCTGGAACTGATTTTGCTCGTGCATTCAATAATTCCATACGAATGCCTTCGTCATCAACAGTTCCAATTACTGCTTCAACCGCATCGGTTCAAATGTCTTAATTAGGTTCTGTTCTAATTCTTCCCAGGTAGATGTCGTCACAAATCATCTATCAGCCCATTTTCTTGCACGTCTTTTTAAAAAATTTGTAGCTTTCATCCGAACGTCGAATTCCTCAAGGTTATATTTTTGTTTCGCACATCTAATATGTTTACACCAGTCTTTTATGTTTATTTCTCCATCCTAGAAGTGGTTGGTCGTACTGGCAGCAAGGGAGATATGGGTCGTGTCTGCACTTCTGATAACAGCTCCATTGTTGGGCTGTGGTCTTTATCTTCTCTTTGATCACCATTCATATTAATTTAAACACTCATTAACCAATTTAAGAATCACTTTAATGAATTTTACAGAAACAGAAACACTTATTTTCCAAATTGCTCCTCTTAATTTTTGGTCACAGCATCTTCACTTATATTTCACTTTAGCTTCTACTCCTAGTTTTATTTTCACACATAAATTCCTCCAGAATACCGTTGTACTAGACGGTGTATTTAACAATGCCCGAAGCACATTGAATTTAGTCCTTATATACGCTTAAGGCAGCTAGCCATGACAGTACAGCCGACCTCATTATCAGTAATGAGGGTAGTCATAAAATAATTAATCCAAGGTAGGTGGTATTACTGCTGACATATATGTATCATATGTACATTGTTTTTAATCTGTGAATTACTATAATTACTTGTCAAACTTCCTAAGTTTTTCTAAAGTGATATAAAATTAATGCACTCACTCAATCAGTCACTCGGTCTTCAGTAAATATATTATTAGATTTGAGTATACATTTTTAATTCTATAACGAGAATCGGGCTGCTACAGTCACTAGTTATAACTTAAAGATAATCCGCTTAAAAAATGTCTTGACAAAATATTAACTTGACTAATAAACCTCACTGAATCTCACTTCAAAACTTTATTTGTCTTATAACATGTTGGCATTTCTGAAGTGAGAGACCGGCAACAATATTTTTTGTTATTTACCTAGAATTGGTACTAGTTGTATTTTAAGAATAATATTGTAGTTTAAAAACAGTAATATAAAAAATAACTAGAATGTCTGAAATAACGACAAACACTTAATTAATTAAAAAAGAATATTAAATTTATTTATAAATTCTCAGCAATGTTACATCGGATTCCTTTATAGTTCCTATTCATTCATTCCTACTGAAATTTCCTACATCCGTCGCGAAAAGAGTTACCGGTGAAATGTATTATGTTATAAAGTTATAGGGTAGCATTTGACGTCACAGGTGCAGGTGAAAGTGAAATTAAACGCATACTCATCTCTACGGCCTTATGAGTTCCTAGTAGCGTTGCATCGTAATAGTTTCGTATACTGTATACTACTTACTAGGAAAAAAATGTTTTTTTTTATTTCATTAATTTTTCTTATGATATTTAAATTTTATAGTTAAATTATGAATATTTAAATAAATTAAGTTAATTGACAAAAATGTTTTAATAATAGAAGAAAGTAAGAGACAATTAAATATTATTTAATTAGTAAAGTCTTTTTAATAATTAATAATTTTTTATGTTAAAAATGTCTGTTAAGTAAGTAAGTAAGTCATCGCACGCTGCAATAGAGACGCCCTGACGGTGCATTTATGGTGAGAATGTACTAGGGCATCATAAATGGACAGAAGCCTATTGATTTGATAACAGTTAAACGTATAGTTAGTAGTTATTTTTATGTATGGTGTGAAAAAATAATTAAATTATCTGGATAAAAAACGCTTTTTAGTCTTTCGTGCATTTCATTTTAATTTAATAATATACTAGCGCTGAAGATTTTTTTACTAGGATATACAATATATTTTGAAACTATTAAAGTATATGATAAATGTGATATATAAATAAAGTTACTTGCAAAATAACAATTAATCTTACTGTAAATTTATTGACTCATTACATATGTAGATCATTTAAGACACGAACTACAATGTAGTAACATAACGACCGTATGTGAAATAAATGATCAGTTAACTAACAATGTTTTTTAAGTAGTAATTTCTATAATCTCATTTATGCACCCACGACTTGATGAGTGGTCATAGGAAGTTCCTAAAGACTTGAGATTATTTATTGCAGCTATATGTTTATGTAGTTCATTCCAGATGTTTTACAAATTACTATTGTTATCTAATATTTATATCTTTTATAAAACAAAATATATAGATAAGTATCATATTGATATATAAATATATATTGTTGTAAGGTATTGCACTATCGCACATGTAGAATCAGTACAGTATTAAAAAAATCACGCTGACTTCATTTTAGACTGACTAGATAAAATAAAAAGTTGTTTGTATAAATTGTTTTTTTTTCATCAACCACATATAGGCCTCTTGAGATTTATAAACTACTTTAAAAACAATATAACTGATAAGAATAAGTAATAATTAATGATTCTTTTTATTCTCCATTTCAACTACCTACTCTCTTCTCTCTCTTTCTCTCTACCCCAAGCAGATATTTTTTACTGAACACGAACGTGACTAAAAAATTCTATGACTAGGGTTGCATAAATATTTGGAAGTTAGTTGCTGGATCAGGACTTGTATTGTGAAATGATAAAAAATTCTATCATAAATCGCACTTTCTGATTGAACAATTGGATTATTTTAAGTTAATATCAATCTTATTTATATAGTGTAATTTAATATAACTTAAATGTAATTAAAGTTTTATAATAGTAGATACTATTAAATAGTTAAGGTTTAGTTTTATAAGTCTACATTTTTTTGTTAAACTATCACTCTGTGTTACCTGTTTCATATACATATAAAATCGTTTTATAGTTCAATATAGTTTAAATACTGCAAAACCTCTTTGATCTTACAAATTTCTATTATAATTTATTCATTATCCCTTTGTAGTTGCAATTGTCATCTAACAACCTTCATCATCCTTTTTTCCTACATTTATACATTAAATTTAATTATTGTTTATAGTGCATTTTATTGCTTACAAGTTATACAGTACAGAGATTAAGATATTATATGGTATTTGAATTCACAAACGTAGCATATTTCTCTATTGTTCGTTGTTCTTTATAAAAATATATTTTGCTCTATAAAATACTATTTATTAATAGAAAGTAAATAATGACTAAAAAATTTTTAGCAAATCAAATAATTATTAGGTTTAATAAATAAAATTCAGAAAAATATTATAGATAAAAAAAAATAAAGAATGTGTGTAAATAATTCTTTTAAAAAAAATTCTTTAATATTAAATAAATAGTCTAAATTAAGTTTGATTGAATTTATGTCATCGTGTCCGCTTTGATTCATATTATAAAATTTAACTGCATGTTATATATAATAATGAAAAATTGTAAAGTAATAAAAGCAAAACAAAAAACTGAACGATATTAATCTCTTGAAATTAAAAGAAAAATAAAATTAAAGTTCTATCAAACAATCTTTGGGGACGTTGTTTTTTATAGCAAATGTGTTTGTGCAGAACTATGATATTGTTTTTCTATGTAGCATCTACGTCATCCCTGATGAAAGAGAAAGTGAGGGGCGGCTTATTACTGCGCCGTAGCAGAAGTATTGAACGCAAACGTGATTCTGAAATTCTTTGACCAGGACAGCATAAATATCAAGGCGGTGTTTATAAAACAAAGATGGTACATACATAATTCTTCTTCTGCATAATTTTATTTAAATCCAATATAAAGATCATTTGTATATATTTTGAGTGATCCTTACAGTTCGTCAAAAAGAATTAGCCTTTAATTAACTCCTTAAAAATATTTGTTGAATCTTTTCAAAACATGACGGTCCAAAGTATATTTGTTAAGTATGTTTGTTTATGAAAATTTATTCTCGACAAACTATTTAGAGCACAATATACATACATATATTGTAGGAGAAATTTTATAATTTTAAATCTCTTCAAACTAATTATTGCATGATATGTAAAATCGTCTTCAATTCAGCTTCACTTATTTTTTTCAAGATTTATAGTTTTGATAGGTATTCAGAACAAAATATACCAATTTATATTATTAATTGACAAAGGTCCTATAGTTTTTCATTTCCATCATTGACAATTACTGTAATAATATTTTGTTCTTCACTCTTCTAGATTACAATGAACATATAAACTATTTCCAATTATTTAAATGATTAAATTTATGTATTCAAATTGACTATTTACGTAAAGCACGAATGTACATGAAGTTTAATATTTTTTTGTTTTGTACTCAAGAATTGATTACGTTGATGTTACGGATTCAAGTCATGATTCACGTTCACATGGAGAAGATTCCCACGATTCGTTTTAATAATATTAAAGTTCTTCTTTTTTTTTGTTTTTAATTATTTATCTTACTTATTATTTAATACTGTTTAATTGCATCGAAATGGGCCCTCCTGGCACTTCCATTTGACGTACACAAGTGATCATTGGTATTGATTGAAAGTGGAAAATATAAAAAAAAAATAAAAATAAATAAATATGGGTATGATTAATTATGGAACAAATAAAAATTAGAAACAGTACAGTATAAAAATACAAATTTATGAAATATATTGATACAAATATAATATCCAACGTTATGAAATATCCCTTCATATTTATGCGATCCTAGTATATAAGATTCAAAATCGTGTTTGCGGTCAATACTTCTGCTACTAGGAACGCGCATGTGCTGGTGTTTGTTGTTTTGTCTTTTCTCTTTCATCAGGAATGACGTAGGTACAACGAAAAGAATTGACTAACTAAGCCTCACTAAAATTGTATCCATCACATATAAAACGTTTGTTTGTTGCAGTTTGCTCGCACCTGACGCAAAACTACTAAAAAATGAAATAAAATCGCTTTAGCTTAATTATAGCTATAAACAATTTTAAGATGAAGAATGAAAATTGGATATAGGATTTAATTACAAGAAAGATAATAAATAGGTGATGAAATTTATTTTTTGATGTTATGACTAAGGTCACATATCTAATAAAGTTAATAAAGCACATAAAATCGTATATGTAAACGTACTCTGGAGAATATAAAACGCTGGTATTTAATTAAGCATTCATTTTCATTTCTAAGATAGCGATGAAACATCATCTCCATAACCACACTTAATTTGTTTAGTTAAGTTCATAGTTATCCTGTCTTTTGGATAGGTGGAGCTTTTATCAACAAATTTATTAATAAGAAATTGCATTGTAATAAAAAATAAATAAAGTATTGGGAAAACCTTAGGACGTTTCT
Source organism: Mechanitis mazaeus (assembly GCA_959347395.1). Taxonomy (NCBI): domain Eukaryota; kingdom Metazoa; phylum Arthropoda; class Insecta; order Lepidoptera; family Nymphalidae; genus Mechanitis; species Mechanitis mazaeus. The sequence continues at coordinate 17,678,669 of OY365748.1, read as the reverse complement.
GAATATATTTTTTCTGGTGTATTTAATAAAGGCTATACAACTACTTACAATATTCCTCATGGCTTGAAACTATGAGTAATAAAATCGCTCTTTGTAGTAGTAATGTTATGTGACGTCAGAGATGACGTAACTAGAGAAAGTGTCCTTGTAATGGATGTTTATCTCCATTTATTTATGTGGCTCTAGTACAAGGGTATCGAAGTTTTTGAGCTTCAGGAAAAAAAAAACTTTTGAAAAATAAATTTTTACACAATTTTTAAGTGCGTTTGTTTATTGCATACAAACTAAAACTATTCATGTAACTTGGAGCAGATTAGATTTCAATCGAAATTGACCAAGCGATTTTTTTATTCTTATTAACTATAACCGGGTGGATATTCACAAAATCAAAAAAAAATATTTGAGAGATCGGGGTGATTGTGGTACCAATGATATTCATTCGTAACTTAAATTTGCTTTGTTTTTTTTTTTAGCAAAATCCTCTATGGGATTTTTTTTGATTTTTAAGAAAGACACGACAGCGCATATTATATAAAAAACTTATTGCTTGGGTAATTGTAAAACCATTCGATGTGTGTTATAATGTCAACAAAAACAGATCGCTGTTGGGAAAAAACGTTGTCTTTTATTTAGTAGCATACTTATTTTTACATTTTTAATGTTATTAAAGATGGAAAAATATGTTGTTTTTATGCTTATCTGCAATAAATTTATAACTTTAGTGCAGATAACAATTTTTTAAATATAATAAATAGTTAACTTACTACTTACTTAATAAGACATTTTTCTTAATTAGGATTAATGTGATGGGGCTCTCACCTATTAACAATTCGAACACCTTAGTACTTGTATGGCGAGTTTTATTTCTTGTAAAATGTCTAACGTATTATTATAAATTAGAATGTAATACTGCTGAATATATATGTATTTAAATTGAAGATTGGCTGACTATTCGGCTTGTTTTATAGTTGGCGACCATAAAGCGCTGACTAGTCGTAGACTCGTTGGAAAAAAGCGTCGAACGCACTATTTTTTTACAAAAATGCATCTATTTTATAAAATTAAAAAGTAAAGGAAATTTTTAAGGACTTGTTGATGATTTCTTTTTTATCTTCGATACTCTTTCGGGTATTCTTTGATACACTTTCACTCATGCATGTGTGTTTACGTTTCACACACATGTAAGTTGTAAGGTTGTATGTAGTGAGACATTGATTTTTTGTTGCGATACCTCCTTGCAGTTATGGGTTACTAGTAGGAGTTTTCAAACTTTCGTCAAAAGTTTGAGCAGCATAATAATAAATATATAATTAATAATTAATTAATACTTTGGTTAGTTAGCTTCTACGGTTAATTACGTAAACTTGTGTTAAACATGTGTAAATATTATTTATATACAATTAAAGCTAATGCATTCCAAGTAATTGTAAGTGATAATGAATAATATCGTAGCTGGTAAGTCACACAATTTCTTAAAACATTTCAATTTTTTTCATTATATCCGCTAAAATTATTTATTTACATTTTTGAAATTGATATCGTCTTCAGTTACAATGAGTACGGGCTAAAATATTTTAATATATAAAAATAAAGGTTAAATCAAAGTAACTGATCAAATACTTATCCCACAGGGAATTTTCCATGTTGATTTTACAATTAAAGTTTTAAAGAGACAATCAAAGAAGTGGAATTAATTTATTTAAATTAAAGAAGTTTAAAATAATTATCAGAACCTCGACTGAATTAATTGATGAAACATATTCAGAGAGAAAATTAATATCTACAAAGTGCTCAAAATGGAAAAGCGGGATAAAAAACATGATGATTTAGATACAAAAATTTGGCCTAATCTTATATTTCTTACCCTAATTAACTATAAAAAAGTTTTTGCTTGTAGTATCGTCAGTGTGCCCGGGTGCAGTATTTTGGGTTGCACCTTTAGGGACTCCGCCCATGTATTAATTTTGAGAGACCGGTTTCTTGCTCGCACTATGAGCACGCCCACTTGTTGAGTATATGTAACCAAGGACATTGTTTTATGGAGTAGTTAAAATATATTATTTAAATACAATAATGAGCGGCTGATATTCATACTACCTAACGAAAATATGCATTAGAAGCCTTTTATTTTCCCGGTTTAAGCACTCCATGAAGCAAGAGTATGTTACATTACTATTAACTCTCTGTGTATTGTTAATAAGAAGTAAATTTATTCTGTACCTAAATATGGATGCATAAAATTATTAATTATAGACTGACCCCATATTTGGTAAATATTGAAATTTATTACATTATTTCTGTTATTTATGTATCTTTATAATCCAGTGATAATCACGTTCCGGACCCGAATCAGATATTTGAGCTGAGCGAAGCGAAGTTCTTTACTATTCAAATTTTCAACTATTTGTTACCCTACTTCTCCTTCAATTTACAAGCTAGACGCATGAAATTTCACACACATGCGCATAATGAGCAAAACTCGTTCTGTTGAAAATCAGCCGAATCGTAATTGTAGTTTTCGAGATAATTGATAAAATGTGTCCCATAAAGTTAATATATAGAACGTTTTTGTTTCGCGCGCGCTGACTTATGCTTCTTTACGACACTTATGCAAGCATAATTTTTATTCATAAATAAATATCAATATTTAACTCTAGACATTGATGCACTCGACTGCGTCGCGAGGCTAACCCCGCTTGCGTGGACCTAGTATTTTACAATCCAAGCCTATTTTATTATTTTAAATGTATGTTATTAATAATAATTATGAAGCCCTTGAAGAGAAAATGTTATAAAAATTAATAGAATTTTCATAAAATGCGTTTAATAATGCCATATCCACATATTAATTATTTCATGGTCTACTCCAGCCTCCCTATAATACATACCATATATATATATATATAAGTATATTATATTATGTTTGGTGCACTTCCGAATGCATGTAAAGACATCTCTCCACAGTTATGAGTTCCTGGTACAGGTTCAGCGTATTTAGCTTGTGCATTTATGAACTTTAAGTAGGTAGGTAGAGAGAGAGAGTTTCTTTCTTTTATAGATAGTATTCTTAGATTTTCACGAGTACACATTTCAAATGAAACTATTTTTTCACAGAGAATTCGCGTATAATTTGGTTACATTTTTTATTTTAATCCGAGGTTTCGAATGCTTTGCATCAATAGTGTTCATGTTTAGCAGTTTTGCTATAATTTGCTTACTTTGAAACTTTAAATATGTTCATCGACTTTTGAAGCTGGTTGTACCATTATGTACTTACAATTTCTATTGTGATAAAAAGTAGTAAAGAATGCATTTCCAAAACATCACTTTTAAAAGCACAATTAAATAAATAAATAATATGTTGTTTGTTTGTGGTTTTTTTCAGATCAAGGAGCGTTTGAATAAAAAATATGCTTAAAAAATTAAATAATTAATATTAAAAGCCTGTGAAATTCAGTAAAATATTTGTGTATGTTTGATAATTGTAAATCTTCGCACACATTGTCAATCAACTTGTTGTAGTGGTGTATTGATTAAATATTACGTTACCTTCTTAAGTCTATGAACTCCTAGTACGATTTATAAAACTTTTAGCTATATGAGAGAGGTTTAACTTTCTGACACTTAATTGATTTTATTTATCCAATCGTAATACATGTATTACTGTTTTATTTTAACTGCAATGACAACATAGTATTTGTTTTTATATTTAAATTTGAATAATAATAGTATTCAACTTCAAAATTTGAATTGGACAATTATTATAAAATTGGTACATTATGTATGTTGTTTAAACATTGAATTAAACTAACTATACAATTATTTGTAGTTAGTAGAGTGCACTTTCAATTATTATATGACATACTTTCACATTTTTAACTTATATATTTTGATAAAATTTTACGATGCAATTATATTTATTCAAGTTGTTGAAAACTACAATTAAAGTGAAGAAAAGTATTTATTTGTATCGATTTAGTTCAAAAGCAATCTCAGAGGTTTTATGAACTCCTAGTAAAGGTGCATCGTAATATTTTAAAGCTCACTCACTCACTCACTTATATAAATAAAGTTTTTAAATAAATAATTAGTTAATAAATATATAATACAAATATTTACATATTTATTTGTTTAGTAAGTAAATACTAGCTGTTAAATGCGACCCGTCTATATGAAATACGACGATATATCTATATGTAATTGCCAGGAATCATTTTATAAAAGATTTTTATCTATAATGAGAAATGCAACGTTATATAAAAAATCTAATGAGGTGATTATTGAATTCTCGAAATTGTTATTATTTTAGTGATCATCTTCACGGCTTTTTTTCTTTATTGTGTGTTGCAGCGGTGCATTTTATGTAAACAAATTTTTTCCATTCTCTACTACATTTCCTATAAATATGACATATGTCACTAATAATATATCAATGATTGTTTTATAGATAATAATGGTAGCAACTGTTTTATAGATAATAATGGCAGATTCCATTGTAAAAGCGAAAGTGGTCTCACTGTATCGATTACACAAAGACTCACCTCTATGATTTTATGAGTCCCTAGTAACATTGCGTCGTAATAGTTTTGAATCCTTAAAAGGATATTTTTTATTTTGTTTATTTTTTAATTAATTAATTAATGCTTAATTTAGTTATTATATAAATTTACATAAATTGATATGGACTATAAAAGAATTTAATTGTTTAATTAATTATTTACATTTATTTTTTGTTTGGCTTGTTTTATTAATAGAATAATATATATTTTTTAATTCTTTAATTTAAAAAATACTTTAAAATGGTATTCGTATGAAATAAAATTACAATTTCTATCTAATATTGTGATATTTCTAATATAAATATACAACCGTTGAACGATTTACCCTCTACGTAAAGACTACGGCGTAGCACGACATTTGAAGAAGACAAAAAAAAAAAATTGTGTCTTCTTCAAATTTAAATTGGATTAAATTCGTTCGTATTATAATTATTGTGATTGATGCGATTGTAATTAATTGGGATGATGGTGGACATATAAAAAAAACCCCTCCCTTTTTAATAAGATATACGTAGATTGCTCCGGTACTAAGCATTCAGAAAGGCGTAGAGGTGAAAATGCATGCAATCGATAGGCCACTATGTACTTTTTTTTACTTTTACAACTGATTCCGTGACATCACATAAGTAGTAGTTAGTACCTTCCAAATATATAAGCATACACGGGGTACCAACCTGTGTACTTCGCACTCCTACAAAGGTTATAGTGCAATATCGCTAACATATTGCAATACCTCCTGAAACTTATGAATCACTAGTATCATATATGAAACTTTTGAAAGAAGTTTGAGGTGGCAAGATATTGAAATTGAAACTAATGATTATTGAAAAAAAATTACTTTGAGTGAAGACAATTATAAAATTTTCAAAAAGAAAAGTTAAAAAATAAATTTAATTAAAAACTTTGCTAGTTGTAAAATATTTAAATGTTAAATAAACATTAACAATTCACACACTTGTTTCTTCTTCTTGTTTCAAAATAAAAATTACTATATATTAAATAAATAATAAACCTTTGCCTTAGAAATTATCATTCTGATGATGAATGTTAATAATTTCTTTAAAATGTTTCAATTGTTTTTAGCAAAGAAAACCACTATACCGGCTTATATATTATTTTATGAGGGGTAGAAATATTTCGATGCACTTGTATCAAGGACACATCATTTTCGAAGAGGTAAAATGAAAAATAACGGTAAAAGACATATCAGACGTAGCGTAGTAGACATATACCTGTCATTCATGACTCCCATATATACATATATTCGGGAACCATGATGTTTTTGCTTCTTCATTTGCTATTTATAATAAGTAAACCACTTTGGTAGTGAGTGGACTTATTAAGAGCTTCATAACTTAGTTTATATACCATGAGCTGAGCTGGAGAGACCGACGTCATCAGCATTTAGCATAGAGTGCACTATCTCACCGAGTAATTTTTTGGTGGCATACAGTTTTACTATTTTTTGGATAGGTTAAAATTTTTTATCGTAAAATTTTATCGTAAATTTTTTATCGTTAAATTAATTATCGTATCGAATCAAAATATTATCCTAAAAAGTTGCTAGGAATGGTCACTTGTCTTATATGTTTACAGTTGCTAGTACATAGCCATCTCCAAACTTTCGTTCCTTTACGTTAACAAAATATGTGATTAAAAATATATTGACATTGATTTGAAAAATATTGATTGATGATATCTTATCCGTAAAAAATCGATAATTTTTATTGCTATCCATATCCATTATTAATAATTATGATCCTAAAACTTATGAAAAAAAATAAAACACCTAGATATTAAAAACCTGATCCTATACAATCAATATCAGTACATACTATATTTTGTAGGATGCACTAATATTCCTTGCTAAGTATGTGTTCCTGTTACAGTTGCAGTTTACTTCACAGGTGTATTGAGTAAAAATATTTCTTTTCCTTCATTGTAGTAAATTAATTAAAAATAAAATTTATAAATTTATTATAAATTCTCGTCTCACACACACGTTTGCATCCACTAAACTCCTTCAAAACGGCTTGACCAATTTTTATGTAGTTTGTTGTATAATCAGTAGGTCTAAGATTATGAGTAGATGGATATACTTATACTATGTTCATAATCATAATATATATGAATGGTCAACAACAAAAATCGATATACCTTGTATAATTTATAAGTATAATATGTATAATCGAAAACTAGTTTTGAAGAATAGATTTGAAGGATTCCTATGTTACTTTTAGTGCTTTAAGTACCAGTTCACATTTCTTGCTATATTTAGTGTATGTACACAGCTCCAACTTGGGGATGTGGCCTTTTGTTCACGCCCACTTGTTGCACTAAAGAAGATTAATATTTGGACAAGCTAACACAGTTGTCTTTTATAATCTTAAAAAATGCATGGTATAATTTCTAAGCTCATAATCAGTAGGCATAGACAAATTGATTGTATTTCTATTGCATTTGTTTCATTTTAGCTCTGGCTGACGCACAATAGTTTTTCGCTTGCAATTTTTATAACAAAAATCAAAAACATTTTCGATATTTTTTTAGACATAATATGTGTAAAAAGTTGTTAGATATTGCCATATCCACGGATAATCTTACCGTACGTAACTTCCGTATATGTTTCATCCTACTTTACATACTGTACATATATAGCTACTAGGTATTGAATGCATTGAATCTCTTGACGGTTATGAGTTCCTGGTAGAATTGCATCGTATTTAAAAGGACAGACGGTACTTATTTTATACAACACCTACTCTAAAACTAGCTAGCAAAGCTACAATTTATTTTAGCTACTTTTTACATTTGAGATAGATTCCAGTTGAAGAATGTAACTTCTTTTATATATATTTTAATGCATTTAAAAAAAAGTTTTTTTAACTATTTTATGTTTTTGATAAATTTGCAGAATATGTTTCCTGTCTCAAACACTGTTGAGAATGTTGAAGATTTTCAATAAATACAAGGCGTAGCAAAACTGACACGAGTTGCCGGGATGATGTTAGGACCATTAACAATTAGAAATAAAATAAAATAAAACATTTTAAAACGTTTATAAACCATAAAACTTTGTACCATTAATACAAAGAAAACAATACCTACAAAAATAAGTCTATCGTAGAATAGTTACCTAAATCAATATTTTTATTAAAAATAATTTTTATATATAACATTGTGACATTTATAAAGCTACAGATATTTTTAATATTGCTGTTGAATAGTATTTTTTTTTTATTTGAATATGAAAACAGAAGTAGTAATTTGTGAATTTTGTATTCTTATATTTTATTTTAAGTTAAAGATAAGAAATATATAAGTAAGTGAAAGATTTAAAATGTTTTTTCATGAAAAAGACTATCAGTAACTTAATTTGCGCCCTTCCCTTAGACTCATATCACTTAAATCCCAGTTTTTTCAAAGACATCTATAAATATTCCGGGGAGACAGCATTCTATATTATGTTGAATTAGATAATGCTTAATTAGAATAGCCCAATAATTTTTTTATTTGATACAAATTTTAATATCTTTAATACTCATCTTTGTTTAATTTTGGTATTCAGGATCTTAATTGGAGATTTGAAATTGAAAGTATTAATTGAAAGGTTTTATAACTTTGATATTATAAAAAAAGAAAGCTTTATAACTTTGATATTTATAATAAAGGGATAAAAAGAGCTGATGATACTTTTACATTAAATGTACAAACGTAGCAATTTCACCTCTTTGTTATTTTTATTAAATATTGGAAAAAAAAATATATCAAAGTATTTTAATTACACACATAAATATAATTTATTGCATTTGAACTAATTTAATAAAACAAAAGATTTTAGTGAGCATAATAAACACAATGAAAAACAAAAGCTAAATCAATTTTATATTTATTTAAATGTACTTAACGCGATTAAACATAAACATGAAAATAAACATAAAAATGTTTAATTGTCTATAAAATAGACAAATAAACTCTAATCTTGTTATTATACAATAATAGTAGTAATAGTAATAAAACCTAACAAATGCCTCTGCGTATAAATGTTTATCGTCTGCAAATATCATGTAATAAATTTTTTAATAAACTTTCGTGACGTGGTCATCAAAAAATCATTTTACGATACAATATTAATTAGGTTCATCGATTTAATTGGGTTATGAAGTTACACCAAGAAACCATTATGAAACCAACTATTTTGTTGTTTATAAGAAAAACATTTTGATATATACTTATTTTTTTATTAAACCATTAATTTTATATTCACTTGATATTATTAATTATGTTATTATAATTATTTTTATTAAGTGTATTTAAAAAAAATGGTTTTCGTTTCATTTTTCATCAATTAAATATCAAATAAACAAAATAACCATAAGCGGTAAAAATGACGAGGGTGACGTGAAGGATAAAACTAGAAAAGAGATAGAGAGCGACTTGTAAATAATATTTATTTATTTCACGTAAATGAATAGGATCGAAGATGATGATAAGATTAGAAAGAAGATGAAAGGAGATAAAGGAACAGCGTCCTCATTGCGTCGGCGCAGCTGTACCAGGGATACATAAACAAAAGAACGTGCTGGAATAATGTAATTAATCTTTTTGTTATCACTTACTTTTAATTATTTAAATTTTGGGATTATTTTTGAAAAAAAAAACGTCAATTACTATAACATTTTTATAAACTTTCTGATGAAGTAAGTTATTGTAATTATCCCAATTGTCGAAATCAGATTTCTTCTAATATTTTTACGTTTTGTTGTTCTGAGTAATTTTAGATAATTTAAAAAAAATAGTTATGTTTGTAAGTTTGTGTGTTTATGTATGTTAGCGTTTTTTTCGGTTCCCTTTTCTCGTGCTTTTATTTTCATTTAATATGATAAATTGTCCAGCGACCAGTCGTTATTTTATTATTTAAAAAAAAGTGAATACCGCGTATTCGCGATTTATAAAAACCGAGTTATGCGGTTGAAGTGGTGTAGTATCAGTCGATGTGAGTTCCTAATATCAACAAATTTATTTTTAACAAATAAATAAAAACATTTTTATATTTATGAAATACGCTAATAATTTGTTTTAATGACTTTAGTGTAAGTATTGATGGAATGGATTTTATAAAAAATAATAATATATATATTTTTTAAATGCTCTTCTACTCATTACTGTTTTTTTTTGTAATATTCTAATATTACTTTTGAATATTTTAAGAGTTGACGCGGTTTTAATTATATTCATTATTTATAGACGATCGATTTAGTAATTTTGCTTTTGCATTTTTTATTTAGTTTTAAACTTGTGTAGAATCTGCAGTAAAAGTGAAACTAACCCGGTGATCTATAGATTCAATGCATAGCCATCTCCTCAAGTTCATGATTCCCTAGTACTGGTGCATCCTATTAGTAGTCTAGTAGTCTCTATCTAGGAGTAGTAGTTGGTTTTTTTTACCTATTTTATTTATCATGGGGGGTACTACTTTCTTAACTTACTCACGTTTATTATTATTTATTTAAATAATATTTAAAAGAATTAAAAGGACTCTTATTAACGATGAACACAAATTAATATATTGATGTAAAAAAAACAAAAATTTCTCTCTTCACAATGCAAGATAACAAAACTATTACGATGCAACGCGACTAGGAACTCATAAGGTCGTAGATATGAGTGTCCTGTAATCGATAACGCACTTTTACTTTTAGGTGTCATTTGTGACGTCAAAGACAACCCTATAACTTTAAATCTATAACAGATTTCACAGGCAACTCTGTTCACGAGGTTGTAGAATACATAGTGACTGTAACAGGTAAAATATATTATGTGTTTAAAATATATTATTATAATTATTTCATTTTGATTCAATTTCTAACGTTAGTAGGTAAACTTATGTAACCGTAAAGGTATATAAAAATATATATGGACAAAAAAGAACTCCTAAAAAATATGATTCTGTAGTACTTTAGAAATAAATCTGTGAGAGTTTGAGCTTCTCTTTCTGTTTATAACCGTTTAGTACTTTTGAACCTGACCTGTCTTTTGAACTTTTTTGTTGTTATTATTATTACTATTAAATCCTTTATTTATTACCCTCTTTGTATTGATTATTCTTATTATTTCTATTTATTCTATTTCGCATTTATCTTTTTGTTTGTTTCTTTATGGTAAAAGTTGCAAAGTATAGTTTTTTTATGTTTTGTGAAAATCAAATAAAACAAAATACAAATAAGACAAGAGTAGCCGTGTCAATATATTTGAGCAATATATACTATTTATTTATACATATTTATATAACGAGCAAACAAAACCTATTTATTTACTTTGTAGTATTTTTTGCAAATTTATTTATTAATTTTTTTTACTCATAAAATAAAAAATAATCTTTTACAAACGCTGCTTTTAAGTACGCTGTACCTGTACTAGGAACTCATAACCGCGAGAAGATGTCCATGTATTTATCGACCAACAACATCTGAGAGCTACGTTTATATATAATGATATGTTCATTTATTTTAAGCTTTTCCCATCTTTGGAATTGTTATATTATTTTGTTAATTAATCAAACAACTTTATTCATATTTTAACTTTCACAAAAATCTAAACAAAACAAACATCAGCTACTTTTTCGAATTACGATACCTATAATGTATTACAAAGTGGAGAAATTGTGAATTTATATACATATTGTGAATTCAATCTTGGTTATTCTGATATTCACTTTCACTCATCCACGCTTATACGTTAACAAATTTCATCAATATCCATCGCGTAGGTTTGCGTTATTCGTGTACAAATAATATACAGACAGATAAACTAAATCTTAAAATATTGGTGATTTAGTATCTGCATGGATTACTTATTACAACCCCATTAAAAGTTTTAATATGCAATGAACAGAAACAGGTTATTTATTATATTTATGGAGAAACATGTTCTATCAGCTTATTTAGAAAATCATCTACTGACAGTATTCTATGAGTGATATACCGACAGATATTTCTCAATGAAAATTAAGATCTAATCCTGTAGCTTATTTTGTGAAGATGTTATTTATTGATATGTTTGGTAGATGGCTAAATTAATACAGTATCGATCCACAATACAAGCGACATTATATAATAAAACGTATGTTCTAATAAACTATTTAAAGCGCAAAATGAGTTGTGCTTAACATAAGTTCACATGAGAGACTTTTACGTAGCTGCTACGTCAACTCCTATGAAAAGGAAAGCAAAAAGAACTACGCCGTAGCAGAAGCATTTACTATTGTTATATTTTTATTATTTGATTCATGTCTATTTTATGCTTTTCACTGTCTTGTTATGTCGTATACAAAATATAATTTATGTTAAAACTGTATAATTTATTGTTTATAATTAAGTGACGAATTCTTGCATAAAAATAGGAATTATAAGATATGTGAAAACTGTAATTTATTAACAAACTATTCCTTTAAAAATGAAAACAAAAAACAAATACTCTAATATTTTGATATTCTTTAATAATTTATTTGTAATAATAATCCATTACAAAATTTATTTATTATTATACTGTATAAGAAAAATGGTAGTGTAATAAATTGTAAGTACAGAATAATATGAAATTAATGAAAATAATCAAAAAATTTGATTGTTTAACAATAATTTTGTGAGGCTGGCTAAAAGAAGTTTAAGAATCTTGAAAAATGAATATTGAATATTGAACTTTGGAATTTGGAATATTGCGAAATCATTCTTTAGTTTGTTGGTTAATGATTTATTTTTATTATTTTTTTTTAAATATTTTTTTATTTTCTTCTAACGAATTTGACGTTGCACTTTAAATTACGATGCATCTGTACTAGGAACTCATAAGCCTCGAGAGAATCAATGCATTCAGCTTTTAGTAGCTATACGATGTATGTAAAGCTGGGACGAGGCAAATCAAGAGGTACAATATCACATGTGGACATGGCAATTTCATAAACTTTATACACTAGTTCAAAAAAATATCGAAACCACTGTATTTGATTACTATTACATATAAGTATCCGGCGGAACTGAGGCTAATTTTTAACATCAACAATTCACGCGGCGATTCCTCTATGCTCAAAAATTTATTGTACTATAATTTTTTTATATTTGGAACCAGGTGGGCGTAAACATAAAGTGCGCTTCTCATAACAGTTCAATCGCACACACAAAGACATTGAGAAATGTCAGATATAAGGTAAGATAAACAAGGCAAAATAATGGAACTGCAAAATATTCTGTTGCCTGTATAAATACCAAATGACGTTTTAAAATAACGAATATGTTAAAATTACAATATAATATGTCGGTACTCTACTAACCTACGTTGATATTTATCTACCTCTTTGAATGTACGTTTTCCTTGTAGAATTGTATTGTTTTGTTGTAGACCTCTCTTTACGGGGGTCTGTCTCCTTGACTATGTAACCAGCTGAATGAAGTGCTGAAGGTAGAAATACCTAGGTATCTCATTTGTAAATAAATATATGTTTATAATATATATTATTTATTTTCTCAACATTCTTCGTCATAAAAGCGTTATTTTGACAAGCTTCTTCGAGATATATTGAATTTTTTCCTGCCATTTGCATTGAAGCCAAGGGTTACAAACCTTGTATTAAAGTTCATTTTATCTTCAATTATATAGTCCGTGTTATCTTCGAAAAATATCATAATGGATGTTTCTTATAACTTAATTTTATGTTTATTTAATTAATACAAATAATAGAAAAAGTTTAATATCCCCTTTATTCATTTCAGTTCTACGTACTATTCTTGTTTTCGAATTTTATATATTATGAGAAACCTAAATGAATATGATTAGTCCAAAATCTCGATTATTAGAGTAAGATAATTTTAATATACGTGTATGCACTCACTATTCGGGTTAACTTTACGAAATTTATGCTCTCTTGCGAGCACTGCTCAGGTAGGCCACATTATCTCAATCAAATCTATCAAATTTGAAAATTGCATTAAATATGAGTTGCTGTTTAAATTCCGTTTCAGAACTAAATAAATCATTTTTAATTAAAATTTTATACAAATGACTTTGTAAGTTATTAATAAATAATTTAACTAATTATAAATTAGTTACATAAATAATTGAATAGTTACATATATAATTTAACAGTGATATATTTTTTCTATAACTATCGATTAATTTAAAAATATTTAAATTTAAAAAAAAATTACATGAAAATTTTGTAATTTTTTTTTTTTAATTCCTTACAGTATCGTAAATAACCGAAAAGGAAGCGATAAATACTACGGTTTTTTATATATCAAATGAGAAAATGCTTAATAAAATTGCTTAAGTATTTTCATTTCAATTTGAAATCTTTTAGTGCTAAATGGTGTCAGTCACTTAATTCTATTCTTTGATGTAAATAAAAATGATTAATTAATAATATATTTTAATTAATAAAGTTACTCACGTTTCATGTCTAAATTTGAATAATATTTAAAAGAATAGTAAGGACTCTTAGTAACTATGGAACATAAATGAATAAACATTTTTATTGGCACAGACAAAAAAAATAACACTTCCATAATACAATGCAAGAATACAAAACTATTACGATGCAACGCGACTAGGAACTCATAAGTTTGTAGAGATGAGTATATTGTAATCGATAACGCACTTTCACCTTTTAGGCTCCATCTGTGACGTCAAAGATAACCCTATAATGTACATCTATAAAACAGATTTCACAGGCAACTCAAGAGGTTGTGGAATACATAGTGACTGTAACAGGTAAAGTATGTGTTAAAAATATACATTTATTTCATTTTCATTCAATTTCTGAAATGAGTAGGTATACATGTATAACCGTAAAGGTATATAAAAATATATATCAACACAAAGAACCCTTAAAAAATATGACTCTGTAGTACTTTAGGACCAAATTTGTGTGAGTAGCTTTCTCTTTCTGGTTATAACTGCCTCGTCCTTGTTAATCATTATAATCCTATTTATTCTCCTTTTTTATTTTTTATAATGACGAGAAATATTTTTCTTAATATTTTTATTTATTCCGTTAATACTTTTGTTTGTATATTTATATGCAGTTTGTATTTCTTTTATGTATATATATAATTTATTAATGTGTCGTGTTTGCTTACTTCATATATTTTGAAAATAAAAGGTTCATAGACAAAAAAAAGTATGGCAATATTTAACCGATTGTACTACTATTTATTAACATATTTATTTATAGAATAGGCAAACAATATTTTTATTTTGTCTAGTATTTTTTGCCAAATATTAAATTTTTTTTTTACTGATAAAATTAAAAAAAACCTTTTTTAATTTTATGTACGCTGCTTTTATGTACGCTGTACCTGTACCAGGAACTCATAACCGCGAGAAGATGTCTATGCATTTATCGACCAACATCATCTGGGAGCTATGTTTATATATAATGAACATAATTTAATTTAAGCTTTTCCCATCTTTGGAATTGTTATATTATTTTGTTAATTAATCAAACAACTTTATTCATAATTTGACTTTCACAAAACTCTACATACAAACATATATATTATATTCAAATACCAGATACTTTTTCGAATGTAAATACATTATCTATACTAATATATTACGAAGATGTTTTTATTGATTAGTTTGATAGATATCTAAATTAATACAGTATCGATCTACAATACAAGCGAAATTAAGTGATAAAATATGTTTTATAATTTCCATTTATATAATTTTATATTTTAAATATGAGCAACTTCTTCGTAGTGCCTACGTCATCTTTGAGGAAATGGAAAGTAAAGAGAACTACGCCGTAGCAGAAAGATTGAATATTATTTTTATTATTTGATCCATATTATATGCTTTTCACTTAATTATATACGACCAAATATTATTTATATTAAAACTGTTATAATTCATTGTTAATAATTATGTGACTAAGTCCTGTGTAAAAATAAGAATTATAAAATATGTGAAATACAGTACAGTACAGTACAGTAACCATTCCTTGATAGTTTCATAATTTTCCTTGTTGTTTCCCAATGGGGAAGATGCCGTATTAAATTGTTTTCCGTGTTTTTTTTTAATTCGTAAGAAAATAATAGTTAATGATAAACTACAATTAATAGATAGTAATGATAACAAAGAAATATTTATACATACAACTTTTTTTATCATGCTAATAATACATAACTTCTCGATACCAATAGAACTTACAATTTTCGATATCCTTAGCGTTTCTTTGTCATTAATATGACATTTATCAAGGACATCAGAAATCGCAACTTGGTTTGCTCTTAAAACATTTCAAATCGTTAAATATTTTGTTTTTGTATTTTGAAAGTATAATTAGTATTTATTTTGATTGCTCAAAAACGAAGTGGATGACGATTTGTGATGAGAAGAAATTTAAAATTTCTAAGACAAATGAATATGGTAAACTTAGCAATTTAGAATATTACAAAATTACTCTTTAGTTGTTTGTATTTTTGTTAGTTTTTTTTTTGCGAATTTAACGTTGCACCTTAAATTACGATGCATCTGTACTAGGAACTCATAAGCGCCGAGAAAATCAATGCACTCAGCATCTAGTATCTATACGAATGTATGTAAAGTTGGGACGAGGCAAATCAACAGGTACTATTCATACACACTACAATTTTCAACTTATATTTGGTACCACAGTGTAACAGGTGGGCGTAAACATAAAGTGCACATCCCATAATAGTTTAATCGCCCACCAAAGACATTGAGAAATGTGGGATATAAGATAAAGTAAGCAAGGCAAAATATAGAACTGTAAAATACTCTGTTTCCTAATACCAAACGAAGTTTTAAATAATAATGTGCAATAAATATCTAATAAATACAATATAATATGTCGGTATTCTACTACCCTATATTGATGCCTATGGGTAGATGTATTTACTACCCTGTCGTTGGTGTGTAAAGCCATGAATATGTTCGCAAATTTAGCTACCTCTTTGAATGTATGCTTTCCTGGTAGCATTTTATTATTTTGTTATATGTGCCTCTCTTAACGAGGAGTCTCTTTGGTGTGTCTATGTTATCTTTGAACGACATCGTAGTGGATGTTTCTTATAATTTTTGCTCAAAGTATATACTTAAGGGGAAAGTATTCATTGATGATCGTAATTGAAAATGTGAGAGAGAATTTTAATAAATATCATCCAGTTTTTGTCATGTCAGTTCCACGCACTGTGCTTTTTTTTCAGAATTGTAATATATTAGTAGTAATGTATATCTAAAATTATACAAATTATTGATTTAAAAGATTTATTTATTTATTTAGAATTAGCATTCTGCAACTATACCCACCCATACACAAGCTAGAAGAGGCATTCCTTAGATATTTACCTAAGCTTTCTATCAAAATTGTGCTGATTAGCTTTTAAAAAATAAAATCAAGACCGGCACTTGTTTAATTTTTTTTTACCCTACCAAAAAAAAAATAGTCTTAAGAACAATACGTTCATGTCTAAATTATTTAGGTAAATAAATATTTAGAACAACTATCAAATAAATTAAATGTATTTTTTTTTTCAAGATTAAAAAATTACACTGATAAAAAGAAATACTGTATCCACTTCTAAAATGCGAACATAATATATATAAGTTTGAGCTTAATAACTGAAATTGACTTAGTTTATTTATTATAGACATACGTTTTTCGATATACTTAGGGTTTGTTTGTGTTATTAATATGACATCTATAATGACATCAAAAATCGCAAGTTGGGTTGTTCTGAAATCATTTCAAAGAGTTTCAAAATAGTTTTAATGTCAATAAGTAAAAAAATTGTTTTTATAGTATTTTGAAAGTATTATATAATTATTATTTATTTTGAGTGCTAAAAACGAGGTAGATGACAAATTGTGTAAGGCTGGCGAGAAGAAAAAGTTTAAGAATTCTAAGGAAAATGAATATGAATACTTAAGCAATTTTAGAATATTACAGAAGTATTATATATACTCTTTAGTTGTTTTTGCTTGCTAAGCGAATTTGACGTCGCATCTGAAATTACGATGCACCTTTACCAGGAAGTCATAAGCGTCGAGAGAATCAATGCATGCAGCATCTAATAGTTATAATATATGTAAAGCGCGAACGAGGCAAATCAACAGGCAAAACACGTGTACTTGACATTTCGTAAAATTGCCATATCTAAGTGGGTAGGACAATTTCACGAACTATATACATACATCTGTCCAAAAAAACATCGAAACTACGGTATGTGATTACTATTACATATAATTATCCGGCTTAACTCGAGTCAATTCTATAACATTATCAGTCAGTTCACGCGGCGAATCCTCCATGCTCCAAAATGTATGTAACTATAATTTTTAACCTATTTCTAGTACCTAAGTGTAACCAACACGTGGGCGTAAACATAAAATGCACTTCCCATATAATTAAAAGAACTAAAAGAGTGTATCTTAGTGCCTAATATTTATGCGGCCCTAGTAATGAAATTTCTTTATCACGTTCCTGCTCAATATTCTGCTGCGACTAACGCAGAGTAAATAGAAACTAGCTAGCTAAACAAACTGTATTATATATATAATAACCTAAAACAAACAAACATATCAAGCATGTAGTATCCTCTCTCTTCCCATTTTTGTTTTTGTATATGATAAAAAGATTTAATTAAATTCAAAAAAATAAAATAAAAAAAAAAGCCTTTGTAAAATTGCGAAAATTTTAAAGTTAGTATTAAAAATTATATTAACTTATTTATCTATAGAAAATAATATATTAAAATTTTAGCTGCATCTTTCAGTCTGTATGAAAACGCGTAGATAGATAAATTTAAAAAAATGCCAAAAGATTTTTTGTAAATTGTTAAGATTGGCCAGTATCCTTTTTCTGAGGTATTAAATAAATAATTGATTACCTTTAATATATATATTTATATTTATGTAGATATATATATATATATATATATATATATATCAATTATAAATATACAATTAGTCTTAAATTATCTAATAATTAATATAATAAAAAATGAAAAATTAATATAACATTTTTCTTAACTGGGAGTTTAAAGTAAGCACCTATTACCGCTTATAATTATAATGGTAAGTCGTATTCGTTCGTAGAGCATCTACATGTATAAAGGTCAATCAAGGAATTCTTCACAAAATCATAAGTGTAATACAGAAAATTAGAGAAAGCAAATACTACTTTGTTTTAATATAAAATTTATGACAAATTGCTATAGTAAAAAAAGAAAGAGATGGATTAAGTAATTTACTTAATGTTAATTCAATAATTTATTTATTGCAAGTAAATTATTTTCATTAACATACAATAACTAATATAATATAGTTTAATTAATAAACTTATTCATGTTTCTTGACAAAGTTTAAAAGAATTAAGTATTTCTGCGAAACTTCAATTAAATTAATTTATTTATTAATAATAATTATTTAGTCATACACAAACAAAACAAAACAAAATTTTGCAAGAATACAAAACTATTACGATGCAACGGGACTAGGAACTCATAAGTTTGTAGAAATGAGTATGCTGTAATCGATAAAGCACTTTCACTTTTAGGCGTCATCGGTGTCGTCATATATAACCTATAACAAATTTCACAGGCAACAGAGGTGAGTTGCCTGTGAAATGTTAAATGCCTCATGAACTCTTGAGGTTGGTTGTAGAATCATAATTAAATTTTCATTTATAATTATTAGTCGTAATCAATGATCAGATATAAAAAAACTTTTACTGTTCGAAAGGCATCCCTGAGTGTTATAAGATTAATTCTATACATTTTCAAAATACTTCATAACAATAAACTTAAGTAATTATTTTGAATAATATATTATTAATCTATATTAACTAAGAACATATTTTATTTTATATACCGTACGAGGGCTGCCTCAACCAAGTTTAATAAACGAAGTTTAATAAAACCTACCAGTGATGCATAACTTCAAGGAGTTATTGCAATATAAGGAATATCCCGCTACAACCTAACTTACATCTCTGAAAGTTAATGTTAGAAAAACCTATAAGAATGCTTTTGTTTTCTGCTGATTTTTGTACATATAAAATATTAATATATATAAAAAATTATAAAAGTCCTTAACAAATGCTAAAAATACAAAATTTGTAGGTTCTGAGCTTAAAAACTTAATTATTCATCCATCTCTTCGTTTAATTTATTAGCATTATAATTTTGTAATAAAAGATAAATACGAAACATGGTCAATAGCTTAGTAGAGGCAATATCTATTATTTATTATTTAAATAGTAAAAGAACACAACACTTTCTCAAATTTATATCTCGGTATTATATTGGAAATATGCATTGTGTGTGGTGTATAACTCTCTGTTGTTACTTTACAAATACAAATTTATTAATTATTTATTAGTTTTGTTAGGGTACACACACCGTCTCCTATATATTTTCTTTCTAACCTCACTGGTTGCCTGGAAGAGATCGCTTTTAAGCGATAAGGCCGCCAAATTTGTACCATTTTATTTTTGTTAACTTTTTTTTTAATTCCATTTGTATTTGATTCGTGTGTACAATAAAGATTATTATTATTATTATTATTACATAATGTAAATAAATATTTTGTCTATGGTAATTGAAATTTTGTAATAAATAATTTTATTTTTAAAATAAGAAACCAGTAAAATAAACTTTTGATTATTATTGAAAACCTTTTATTTATTTAAATTTATTTATTATTTATTTTTATTTTTATTTGTTTTTATTCAAATTCATACGGTGAACTGAACATTTAATAGGGACACATAAAGCGTTGAAGTATTAAGTATTTGGAATTTATTGTCACTGGAAAAGTCACTTCTGACAGATATTTGTAAATAAATTTTTCTAGAGCTGAAACCTCTCTATGCATGAATAATATTTTTAGATTTTTAATAAATCTATAAAAAAATGTTTCCTAAAGATCTATTTTTGGCTGCTTCAATAAAAAACTTTATTACTCAATCAAAATAAATAGACGTGAACATAATAGAAAGAAGGAAATTCAATATTCTTTTATAACTTGTTAGTTTTACGTACGAACTATGCTTCTTTAATTAAAAATTAAGGTAAAAGCAGGTTAGTAGAAGAACATTAGAAATTAAAGTAGTATTGCATACAAAGTTAATAAATATCGTGTCACTGTTAAATAACCAGGATAAATAAATTTTTTCTATGTATTAAAACTATTTATTGAAAAAAACTTAAAGAATTAAACACATTTCAGATTTATATAACAAGTTTTTTTTTTGTTTATTGTGTGTTAAGACATGAATTCTACAAAGACACTTTAATTTATAGACACACACACATGTGTATGTATATGTACCTGTGTAGTTCATTTATCTACGTAATGTTCCTGTTACTCTTTGAAATTTATGCTCTCTTAGTAAAAATGCATCAGTTTCCTCTTTCTCTTTCACTCAGATTTTTTAACAAAAAATATCCTTTTAATAATCATTCTTTTAAAATATAAATAAACACTATTTGCAATTAAATGAGGTTTTTTCATAAATATTTAAAAAATATGTAAATATCCTAAAATTATATACATATTCTATTATTATTATTATTATTATTATTACCTATTTCTTTATATTATTAAACTTTAAGTTAAATCGTCTTTTTTACAATATGTCAGAAAATTTATAATAACGTGCCTTTTTTGCAATCCATATACAAACTTGACTGCCCTTTGAGCTTCTAAGTAAGAAGTCCTTAAGTTTTATCCTAAATAATATTAAAAAGTAAGAAGATTTTATTAACTAAAAAAGTTTTTAAAAGTTATTATTAGTAGTTACACCCGTCCCATAAATTAAATATTTAATCATAGTATAAGCAAAATATGTTTGATCCCTATTCTAAAACTTTAAAAGTATTGGCTAGTTATTAGTCCGTCCCTCTCGCCCCGCTTGTTGCAATCGAAACTTCGAAGAGAAGTTTCATAAATTATACTAGGGACCCATAACGTTAAAGAGGTATAGCAGTATTTAATCGATATTGTACTATAAGTTTATATTGATATATATATAGACATACATTCAATAGTGAAAGTGATTCAAAGATTACATACATAATAATAGCGTAGGTGTATTATAATACAAAGTATTGAACTCAAAAAGATACAATTTACTATTATTTTATAACATTGATATATTACAAAGCAACTTGTTTACAATATTTATAATATAAGAGAATATTTATCAACCTTTACAAATATAGAAGTAATTTTATTCATTTTATTTCATTTCATTAAAGTTTTCATTGTTTAAATTATTACGTATGCATGTTAAATGCTGATTTCTGATTTTCTATAAAAATAAATGGAATGTGACTGTGGCTTTCAAGATTCTCTATAGTAGGTCCACGCAAGCGGGGGTTAGCCTCGCGACGGAGCGCACGCGAAACAAAAACGTTCTATATTTTAACTATATGGGACACATTTTATCAATTATCTCGAAAACTACAATTACGATTCGGCTGATTTTCAATCCAGAATGAGTTTTGCTCATTATGCGCATGTGTGCAAAATTTCGTGCGTGTAGCTTGTAAATTGAAGGAGGAGTAGGATAACAAAGAGTTGAAAATTTGAGTAGTTAAAAGCTTCGCTTCGCTTAGCTCAATGACGTACATTTAAGTTAAATAAATGTATTATTTGAATTTCTGTTTCTTTTTCTATGACACAATTTTACGAAATTGCGTGTTCTAGTTACGACAAAGGAATTTTGCAATTTGCTATGCTATTCGTTTTTGCAACTCGGTAGAGAGCGGGCCTTATTCTAGAATGCATATAGTGTTCATGTGTACCGTACGCGATGTTACCTGTGTGTGATTTCAAAACACCTCTTCGTCTTTATGTTCCTCTGGTATTGACATAACTTGAAAATATATATTACTTGTAGTTGAGAGTTAGGTAGAAAGAGAAATAAATAGTAGATAGAGCGAATAGGGTAAGACGAATACACTTTGATGCACTTTAATAAGAGTAGTATATTTTCAAGCTGACCAGCTTTAAAGAATTTATTTGTTTCATTCTCCTAAAAAAATTAATAATATATTTCTTAACTAACTTAATTATAAATATTCAATAACTGATTTCATAATTACATTAGTAATTTTTTTTTCTGTTACACGTCTTAAATAAATAGCGATTTTATTTTATTCCGTTATCATACAAATCTAAAATTATGGTGCATTTCAACCAGGACATTACAATCATCTAGCGATGATGCAATGCATTCATTTGATGATGCACCGACACGTAGCTGTCTAGATATAAAAAGAAGCCTCCATTTTAGGTCAAGACCATGAAGACCAGAGATTTATATTGTCATATAAAATATAAATCTCTGTGTTAATCATAGCTTTAACATCTTATTGGAACATTATAGGGAACATTATAGTGGAACATCTTATTTAATAACTAATTATATAAAACTTCTACTATTTAAATTTTCATTAAAAAATTCTTGTCAGGAGACTAGAATTTAGGTGTAAATAAAATTTTTATTAATTTTTTATTTTAGTTTCTTTTGTATTTTATTATTTAAAGAAAAAAAGTATATTAAGTTTACAAAATAAAATTATAAAATCTTTTGTGTCATAATTTTTATACAATTTCTTAGATCTTACCAAAATTAATGTATCTATAAAAATACAAGACAGGCGCTGTTTGTCTGGTTATCTTAATAATACTAAAATAGTTTCACGTATGTATAAGTTGTTGATATCTCTTCAAACTTATGCCACCTTAGTACCGATGAGGTGTACTACATGTATCTCTCTCTCTATCTTTCAGGACTTTTATTTTTTTCTAAAAAAATATTACATATATATACTATACATATGTATGTAATACTGTTAAAAAACAAAGGTGTGTATCTCGGGACATCCGACAGAAGTGATAACTTAAAGTAATCTAAGTTGAACTATTTAATGTTAACTTCTTATTATTTATTTATTTATTTATTTATTATTATTATATGTTTATGTATTAACAATCCAATTCAATATATTTGACATTGAATAACAAAATTTACTATTTAATATTGATATTGTTTCACTTGAGGAAAGGTTAGGTACTTAATATTTATGTATATGAATTAATATAATAATAATAATATTTATTTTTTTAACAGGCTTACAGTCCACTTGTTAGTAATATTGAAAAACTTACAATTATGTTAGTACTTAATAAACACAACAAGAGCATTAAATACGCCAAGAAAATGCTGAAGCATAGGCTAGGTAAGCTTGGCACTAAACATTTTCAGAATTTTCTTGGAGCCGAGCCGCATTCTGTTTATTAAACTGTCCGCTTTCTCAAATCGTAAATTGGTGTAAGGAAAGGCTTTTTATTAATGAAATCTTTTATTAATTATAAAATATATTTGATTCTTAGTTAAAATTCATGAAAATGTACCTCCTACATTAGAGTTTTGTGTAATAATTCAATCCTACAGAAATAACAATTGTAACGAAATTTTCAAGGAGTTCCATGTTTTGTTGTAGCTCTATTAATCGTTTTAAGTTATAATTTTTATCGTCTGAACGATATTCATTTTTAGACCGATTACCAGCGAAATTAACACTAGGATCTCCGGTTAAAATTATAATATTTTTTAAAATTTTGGTAATGTGTAAAAAAAATATTTTTTCTAATAACAGAATTCCATCTATACCTAAGGAAGAATCAAAAGGTTAATTATAATTTATTAAGGTACTTAAATGCAGTTTTACAAAAGAACGCAAGCCACCATCTTATTCATACACCAAGGTAAAAAAATGTTATTATTTTTCATTGTATGTAAAATAGATTGTATTGTAAAAAAGAAAAATAGTTGAAGTGAAAATTCTGTTTCTGTTACATCCCATTATTTCCAGAATTTTTTGTTCTTCTAATAAACAAGAAAAACGAACAAAAACGAAAAAAACAGCAATCAACAGATACAAAATATATATAAACGAACGAACATAAACAACAAAAACAGCAACAGATACAAACAAAATATAGATATTTTTTTGTTTCTACCACCAAGAAAGTATATATATATATATATATATATATATATATTATATATATATATATAAAATAAGACATACCATAGATGATAGAGAGGACGAACGGACAGCGCGCAAAATTGAAAATACTTAAAATTACGATTCTTCTATACCAGGAACTCATAACCATAAAGAGAATCATTGCATTCAATGCATTCAACATTTAATAGCAACTATGTACCTAATGGTGGGAGGAATAAAGTTAACAGTTTTAGTACTGATATCTTTGATCTGCTTCGTCTTATTAATGGCAATAAAAAGAGAAAAGAGTTTTGAGCAAATGAATTTAAAAAATTGTTAACAATTCTTAACAATTTTTTAAACTCATTCGCAACTGACTCTTCGTTGCTGTCATTTTCCAAGGTTTAAGAAAAACATATGCATATCTTTTTAATTAAAATCTTTAATCTGATTTTCACAACTTTTTTCATCTAGTGCAACAAGTATAAAATATATAATATATGCACATATGGTTAATTTAAAAGTTTAAACTAAAACAAATTATGGTTTAGTAAGTTAAGGAAAATAACAAACAACTAGTAAGTAAACTTAATATGATTTTTAAATAGCATTTGCATTTTTAGTTTTTTATTAAATTTGCATGAACTGAATTTTGAAAATTATTGTTTGTATTATCATTATTATCATTATTATTAGTGTTTGTATTATTATCATAATTAGTTTCAAACAAATTTTAGATTGTTTATATTTTCAATGAATTGAAACTGTTTCTTTATTTGTATTATGTATTTTATTATTTTTTTTAAATTTGACAAATTTAGACTGTTATTTCATTATTTTATTATTTATTATTTTTATTTTTTGTAACCGTCACAATCTTTTTAATACAGTAAACCCGGGAAATTCATTAGGTTTCATAAAAATATATAAATTTTAAAGGTGTTTTTTAAATAAAAGAAGAAAATAAATAAAAACCATCATCATACATAGTAAAATATAACTAGAATTACGACGCAACTGTACCAGGAACTCATAACCATAGAGGAATCAATGCATTCAATATCAAATAGATATAAAGTTCGTAACTTGTTGTTACCTAGGTTGCCCAACAGGTGGGCGTGCACATGGGGATGTGCAATAATAATATAAGCAATGCAGACTAAAGACATTGAGGAAGTAAGTATTTAAAATAAGACAAGAATGGCAAGACATCCCTGAAAATATTCTGCAGCCTTTTTAAAAACTGTCGTAATTTAATTATTAAGCAATTTTATTTAAAGTTCATGCAAGACAAGATTGGGTCTTTCATATCCAAGTCTGTATTAAATATTGTAAATAAATTGTAAATAAATGGTAGATAACATAATATTAATAAAATTATATTTTAAAAAAATTAATTATTATTTCAATCTCATACGAAGCTTTGGTACTTAATTTATTTTTTTCCTTTATATACTAGGAAGTTTTTTCATATTATGAGTAATATGAAAAAAACTTCCTAGTATATGAAGGGGATGATTTTAATATAATTTGCTTTATAAGCCATTGAAAATAATTTTAACATCTTAAAAACATGAATTGTAAAATTATCAACATCAGGTATATAATATATACGCATCAACATTGGCTAATCAATCTCCTTCATAATCTATATATATAATTAGATCATCAAACCAACTATGTAAATAATGTCAAAGTGCACACCGGCATGTGTGGTGTACTGGTTGCTGGGCTTTCCTTCCACCGCTGTAGTTAGTTCAAACACAAGCAAGCAATTGAAGCGAACTAGCGATTCCTAGAGAAGTTATAAATTGTACTAAATTGTATATTATGTTGAAACTGAAATCAATATTTCTTAAAATAAATAATAAAAATATATTCGCCATTTAAAAATATCCACTAAAGATAAACGAATAGGATGAAATAATAAATAAATATAATTAGAATAATTTATCATGATTATAGTTTTAATAAATTATCACAGAATTATTAACAAATATATATATAAAAAATATTGATTTTTTTTAGTCTTAAGCCCTAAGAATAAAAAAAATTAAATTATAAATATAAATTATTATTAAAAAGAAACAAACTAACTAAAATTTACTTACTTTTTATACTTACTTCGTTGTTGTAATAAAACTTTGTTCAAAAGTTTTATACCTGCTACCAGGGATTCATAAGCGTCACGATGTTTTGCAATATTTAATCGATATTGCACTACAAAGACATTATTTGTTAGTGTTCGAAACTTATAACTACATAGAACTGCATAGGGGTTAAAGAGTCAGAGAACTAACGTAAGAAAACTTCAAGAATTTTAAATTTTATTGATAATAAAATATTATTTAGTGGGTTGAATGTATTATTATAATAAATAATTATAAATACCGCGGCTTTCAAGTCTTAGAGCCAATTAAATAAATAAAGGTTTTTTTTTCTATAAGGGCCCTAAATATAAAATGGATAAAATAATAGGGATAATAAATTTGTGAACTGTACTTGGAAAAAAATCACCAGTTATGTCGGTTTATAATTATTGTAAGTAGTTAGATACTTATAGGGATGTAATAATAAATAGTTAAATTAGTTAAGAAGCACTTATATTATTATTATTTATTTTATTTATTTATTTACACGGTTAGTTGAATTTTAACCTAACCTAAAATTACGACACCTCTGTACCAGGCCCTCATGATCGCTAAGAGGAGTTTAAAGATATACATACATAGAGTTTATTTGCGCACATGTAAATCTATATGTAAAATCTATAAGTGTGTATGTACATATATATCTATAGATAAAAATTTAAGGAATGCCCTTCTTGTTTATGGGTGTGTATGGTTTGCAAAATCGTCACGTAATATTCTTTTTAAATAGTGTTTTTAAATAGTGTTTTTAAATAGTGTTTTTATCAACAGTTAGTTATCATTTGTTTAATTTTAGGGCAAAATATTGTCTTGATAATCATAATAAATATTGGTCAATTACACACATATTTTTTTATACATAATTATTTTCCATTTCACATAATTTTATCAATGATAATAACATAATAACTAGACAGCAAAAATAAATTCAATTAATTATATAATAGCTTATAAGTCATTTAAATATGAATATAAATATATTATATTTAATTTTATCACGACTTTTAAAAATTTGTAATAATAAATAAATCCGAGACCATTAATAATGTAATATTATTAAAATAAATAAATCGTTTTTTAAAATTTAGGCAAATAAAAGTTGTTACTAATAGCTGTAGAGTAAGTATATCTACACTATATATATATATATAATTTGTAAGTAGAAAGTGTAAACAGTGTGAACAGTGTAAATAACGGCAAAGATAATAAAAGAAAGATATACAAGCCACTAAATGTTTCTAAAATAATAATACAAAGAAAAAAATCTTAGAGATTACATTATATAGGGAGGCAACATAAGGACATGTAATAACTATTTAAAATATATAAGTTTTATAATTAAAGGTGGGTTTTGGGTTTCAGTGACTCCTTACAAGTTCTTATAAAACAAGTAGTTGAACATAATAAAAAGTTTATGTAGATCAAATTTACTTTATTCAGAGTTTTTACTTATGGAGTTGATCAACAGATATTGCGAAGTAAAAACTTTACTTAACTAGGAAGGAGAGTGTTTATTAAAAATTTAATTAGCATTCATAAACTAAAGATATTTTTATCGATTTTTTGGGCTAAAATTAGGCAAAAGAAAAGCTAAATCGATCATTGTATAGAAATGAACGATAGTTTCAATAGTTATTGATATCGTATTTGTCCCCGAAGGATCTAATCTCTTCAAGTTTATGCTTTCCTAGTACAAATCTTTTAATCCTCCACCCACGGATATCACAATCTGTCGCCTTGCTTGCTGCGTGTGACGAACGAAGAAAAAAATAAATCGGCGGTGTGTAAGTAAGTAGTAGTAAACCAACAAGTAGGTTTGTTATTAATTTTTTTATTTAGCATAATAATTATATTATATAAAAATGTTAATAAAGCATTTTTATAATACTCCTAAAAACATGATAAATATTTTAGGTCTTATCATTATAAAAATTTAAATGTGTCATTATGCGTTTGCTTATAAAATAAGCAAAATAATAATAATAATAATAATTCTTAATTTTACTTAAATAATAATCATGGTCAAAAAGAAACTAACACTTAAGTTCAACAACGTAGATATATACGTAGAGGTATCTACAAATTTAAAGTAAATGAGTTATATTGCTTATCTATTACTATTATATAATAAATTAATAAAGAGGTAAAGTATGTGGTAATCAATGATATTACCGATCCGATTTTGAGTTGCGTAATATATTCTTATTACAGATTAGACTATACTCGTCATCGGTAACAGAATGTTTATTGATGGACAGAACTAGATAATAACTAACAATTATTTTTCTATCTTCTACTCTAAAATTATTTATATACGTACTATGTATGTATCATCTATCTATCTATCTCTGTCTACTTGGTTGTACTAAAACTTTGTTCCAAAGTTTTATACCTGCTACCAGGGATTCATAAGCGTCACGATGTTTTGCAAAATTTAATCGATATTGCACTACAAAGACATTTGTTATAGTGTTAAGCTTTTAACTACATGGAACTGCATAAGGGTGAATTTCACATACATTTCACATAATTTTATTAATGATAATAACATAATAACTAGACAGCAAAAATAAATTCAATTAATTATATAATAGCTTATAACGTCCATTAAATATGAACATAAATATTTTAATAAATGTGAGACAATTGATAATGTTAAAGTATTAAAGTAAATAAATGGCTCTATAAAATCTAGGCAAATAAAAGTTGTTACTAACGGCTGTAGAGTAAGTATATCTAGACTATATATATATATATATATATATATATATATATATATATTATAAGTATATATATATATATATATATTATAAGTAGACAAAGTATACCATTATTGAAAAATTTGAAACTATTATTTTTGACGAACTTTTAACGGCAAAAATAATAAAAGAAAGATATACAAGCCGCTAAATGTTTCTAAAATAATATTACAAAAAAAAAAACTTAGAGATTATAAAGAATCAGGAATAATAAGATGGTCGACTTAATAATAAACAATGATAAAAAAATCATTATAAAGTTTATACATTATTACTGTATATTATGTATAAATAAGCTTACTACAAAATAATATAAATGCATGGGTGTTCTTCTCCTTACAAGTTCTTATAAAATAAATAGTTGAACATAATAAAAAGTTTATGTAGATCAAATTTACTTTACTCAGAGTTTTTAGTTCTGGGGTCGATCAAAACATATTGTGAAGTAAAAACTTTACTTAACTAGGAGAGTGTTTATTCAAAATTACATAAATATCATTCATAAACTAGAGATATTTTAATCGACTTTTTGTGCTAAAATTAGGCAATAGAAAAGCTAAGTCACTCATTGTATAGGAACGAGTGATAGTTCCAATAGTTATTGATATTATATTTGTCCCCGATGGATCTAATCTCTTCAAGTTTATGCTTTCCTAGTACAAATCTTTTAATCCTCCACCCACGGATATCAATCGTTGCCTTGCGTGTGACGAGAAAGAGTAAATCAATCGGTCTTGTAAGTAGTAAAGTAAGTAAGTAAACCAACAGTTAGGAGGTATAGATAGTCATTTATATTTTACTTAGCATAAATTAATAGTTTTATTATATAAAAATGTTAATAAAGTATTTTTATAATACTCGTAAAAAACATGATAATTTTTTTTTATATCAATCACATCGATTATAAAAATTTAAATGTGTAATTATTGCGCTTGCTTATAAATATAAAATAAGCAAAAAAAAAAGAAAATATAATATAATTCTTAACTTAAATAATAATGATTATAGTCAAAATAAATTATTAACATTATAAGTTCTACAACGTAGAATATATTCGTAGAGATTTGATTTATATTGTTTATCTATTACTATTATATAATAAATAAATAAAGAGGTAAAGTATTACTGATCCGATTTTGAGTTGCGTAATACAAACTAATTGATATATTCTTATGAGAGATTAGACTGTTCGTACATGGGTAACTGAATGTCTATTGACAGGGAACTTGATGAACTCTCGCACAGTGGTTAGTAAGAAGTTAAAGTGATTTTTATTGGAAATAGGAATGCAGTTTTAAAAAAATCTTAATAAAGTTTTTTATTTATTGGTTTAAAAAATGAGTTTTTTTTTTAATTTTTATATCTAAAATTAATTTCAATGCACTAAGACAACATAACCATTAAGTTTTGGAAATTTTAAGTTAGCCTCGTTGTTTTTTTAATATATTCTTATTAAATAATCTTACCAGGTGATGACGGATTTGTTAAGTACGTATTTTTTTAATTTAACGGTTGGTTGTAAGGATTTATATTAAATCATGATTTTATTAGGACGACGCGCACACACAGGACGAAAACTACGCTGTCTGTCCCTCACGGTATCGGCGCAAATGTAACACAACTGCATAAACGATGTAAGTTAATATGTTAATCTTGTTCAAAATTTAAATACATCTAATATACATACAGAATATAATTGATTGAGATTATAATGAACTTTTCCAATAGAACTATTTGAGGTTATCCATATTTTCTTTCTAATCAAATCAGCAAAAATTACGTCATTTTATAGAATACACATAGAAAAATTATTATTTTCCAATTAGATACCATGTTAGATAATTTTCTAATTAATGCTTAATTTACTCTATACAATAACAGTTACATTAATTATGTGAAAACCACTACTAAAGTTAAGTTACATATTAAAGTAATATTATATACCTGTGTACCTCAAATACAAATATACAATGTATTTTTTTAGTCTCAAGCCCTAAGCATAAAGAATAAAATTATAAATATAAATTAAAATGTTATTTATTTTAAAGAAAAACAACTACCTCACAATTACTTCTCTATCTTTTTACTCTAAAATTATTTATTTATATACTTACTATGTATGTAATTAATTGTATGTTCTATCTATCTACTTCGTCGTACTAAAACTTTGTTCTAAAGTTTTATACCTGCTACCAGGGATTCATAAGCGTCACGATGTTTTGCAATATTTAATCGATATTGCACTACAAAGACATTATTTGTTAGTGTTCCAAGCTTATAACTACATAGAACTGCATAGGGGTGAAAGAGTCAGAGAACTAACGTAAGAAAACTTCAAGAATTTTAAATTTTATTGATAATAAAATATTATTTAGTGGGTTGAATGTATTATTATTATAAATAATTATAAATACCGCGGCTTTTAAGTTTTAGAGCCAATTAAATAAATAAAGGTTTATTTTTCTATAAGGGCCCTAACTATAAAATAAATAAAGTAATAGGGATAATGAATTTGTGCACTGTACTTGGAAAAAAAATCACCAGTTCTGTCAGTTTATAATTATTGTAAGTAGTTAGATACTTATAGGGATGTAATAATAAATAGTTAAATTAGTTAAGAAGCTCTTAAGAATATAATAAATAAAGCATATAATATTACATGCGCACATGTAAATCTATATGTAAAATCTATAAGTGTGTATGTACATATATATGTGTATGGTTTGCAAAATCAGCGCGTAATATTTTTTTCAAACAGTGTTTTTAAGATTATCAACAATTAGTAATCATTTGTTTAGTTTTAGGTAACATATTTTTTTGATAATCATGATAAACATTGGTCAATTATACACATTTTTTGTATACATAATCATTTTCAATTCTCAATGTGTATGAATACTTCACACATGTGAGAACCTATACCTATACAGTGTAAGTGATTCACAGATTAATTACTGTACTAAGTTTTGTAATAATAAAAAAATCCAAGTTATTTTATTAAAATAAATAAATCGTTCTATGAAATTTTTGCAAATAAAAGTTGTTACTAATGGCTGTAGATCTACATACAAGTATCTCTAGCCTATATATATATAAAAAATTGTAAGGAAAAAGTGTAAATACATTTTTAATATACATGTTAGACATCTATTAAATATTTTTTAGGTCGAACGCTAACTTTACCACTATTGAAAATTTTCAAACTATTATTTTTGACGAAATTATAATGGCAAAGATAATAAAAGATATACAAGCCGCTAAATCTTT
This sequence comes from Mechanitis mazaeus, assembly GCA_959347395.1. Lineage (NCBI taxonomy): Eukaryota > Metazoa > Arthropoda > Insecta > Lepidoptera > Nymphalidae > Mechanitis > Mechanitis mazaeus. The sequence continues at coordinate 17,645,889 of OY365748.1, read as the reverse complement.
CTAAAATAATATTACAAAGAAAAAAATCTTAGAGATTATAAAGAAGCAGGGATAATAAGATGATCGACTTAATAATGAACAATAATATAAAACATCATTAAACAGTTTATACATTCTTACAGTATATTATGTATAAGCTTACTACAAAATAATATATAATGCATGGGTGTTCTCGTCCGTTTTATTCATAATAACAACTCTTTTTTTATAGAAACATTTACATACATTATATAGGGAGGCAACATAAGACATGTAATAACTATTTAAAGTATATAAGTTTATAATTAAAGATGGGTTTTGGGTTTTAGTGACTCCTTACAAGTTCTTATAAAACAAATAGTTGAACATAATAAAAAGTTTATGTAGATCAAATCTACTTTATTCAGAGTTTTTAGTTATGGAGTTGATTAAAAGATATTGCGAAGTCAAAACTTTACTTAACTAGGAGAGTTTATTCAAAATTTAATAGCATTCATAAACTAAAGATATTTTTATCGATTTTTTGGGCTAAAATTAGGCGAAAGAAAGCTAAATCGATCTTTGTATAAACGAAAGATAGTTCCAATAGTTATTTGTTTCGTATTTGTCCCCGAAGGATCGAATCTTTTCAAGTTTATGCTTTCCTAGTACAAGTCTTTTAATCCTCCACCCACGGATATCAATCGTCGCCTTGCGTGTTGGTGACAACGAAAAAAAAAATCGGCGGTGTAAAAAGTAAGTAAATAAACCAACAAGTAGGTTATTTATATTTATTAGCGTAAATTAATAGTTTTATTATATAAAAATGTTAATAAAGTATTTTTATAAAAATATTATTTATTTATTATTTATTTATTTATTGGTTATTTTTATTTTTAAATACTCGTAAAAAACATGAAATATTTTTTTATATCAATCACATCGATTATAAAAATTTAAATGTGTAATTATTGCGCTTGCTTATAAATATAAAATAAGCAAAAAAAAAGAAAATATTATATAATTCTTAATTTTACATAAATAATAATGATTATAGTCAAAATAAATTATTAACACTATAAGTTCTACAACGTAGATATATTCGTAGAGAAATGATTTATATTGTTTATCTATTACTATTATATAATAAATAAATAAAGAGGTAAAGTATGTGTTCAAGGTAATCAACGATACTATTGATCCGATTTTGAGTTGCGTAATACAAACTATTTGATATAAACTTATTACAGATTAGACTGTTCAAAATTTAAATACATCTAATATACAGACAGTATATAATTGATTGAGATTATAATGAACTGTTGCAATTGAACTATTTGAGGTTCTCCATATTTTCTTTCTAATAAAAGCAGCAAAAACTACGCAATTTATAAAATACACGTAGAAAAGTTATTATTTTCCAATTAGATACCATGTTAGATACTTTTCTAATTAATGCTTAATTTACTATAACAGTTACATTAATTACATATTAGATTTCTTCTTAAAGAGAATCTTAATATATGAATATAAATAGTATAAGTATATCCAGTACACATATAAACATTATATTTTAAAACAACAGACAAATAACAAGTGCTTTTCATGTATATGAACAATATTCAAATAAATGAATAGTAACTAATTTACTATATAATAAATAGACTTTCTAGTGTAAATATTTATTGTTTGAAGCTTTTGTGTGGCAAGCTCTAAGTACTTGATAGAGTTTTTAAAGTGAAGAAAACCAACAGAACATGGGATTTGAGTTGCATAATTTGAGTAAGAAAACTTGAAAGAATTTGTTTGTCAGATTAAAATAATTTATTTTAACTGGTTTATATCTACATAAGTGAAATGAAAGTTAAATATATATTTTAACCGTTATATAGGAAAAAACTTGGTCTTAGACACAAAATTATGTACATGTAAAAATAAAAATTAAAACAGACATACAAATTTTCAGAAAAAAAAAATGTATTTTTTACATTTATTTATAATTATTATTATGAATTAAATAAATAATGAAGATTACTTTATATGGAATGCTTTGTATCGGAAAAACATAAAAGGAAAGAGGTATTTAAAACCGCACATATTCTCATATACAGTAAACACGAAAGAAGAATTCCTTATAATAAGAACTAACAACTATTGAACTGCGACACATTCTGTCTGAATATTACAACTTTTCTTTATTTAGATTTACTTATTTAATATCAATTACTTAAGTTGTTATTTCTATAATCTGTATTATCTAACCGACAATGAGTCAATTCTAATAGTGTAATGAAGTAAGCGATTGATATTGTATTCAATAATTACATTTATAATAATGTACTTCAAAGACTGATTTAGAATTTAACAAGAATTTTCGATCTTTTCTTCCTTATCGGTTATGTATTCCTAGTTACAGAATTTTGTAAAAATCTTATTCTTCTACTGTATTGGTACCCGGAGATAAAATGATGATGACACATTTTTTATTTTGACACCAACTAATAAATACGACGAGAGAGAAAGTAAGTGACCGTACGCCGTAGTAGCAGTATTGAACACAAACTACATTTAGAAATTCTGTAACTAGGACCTCATAAATATTAGGAGGTATCGTTAGATCTAACATGGCTATAAAATTCCAGATCAGTTTTATAATTTCCAGCCTCTATTTAAAAAATAACCCTCTGAGACAATAATTATGTTTAACTTGTTCTGTTTCCTAGCATATGATAGAACATTGATTATGAACATTATTTGATACTATTTGGTTTATCGAGTAACACTTTATAAGTTGACATGAAAGCCATAAGAATAATTTTTAACAAAACGATAAGTGTGTATATTTTCAAAGTAATGAGCTTCCCGTTATATCTTTGGTATGCACCGATATATATATATATATATATATATTATTTGAGATATGTCCGCCCATATGTTGATTATTGGATTTACTATTCGCACTTTACAAACGTAGCGATAGGTTGAAAAGGGACAAATGCACATCAACCTGTTGCACCTTGACACCAAGGGACTTGAGTTTTTGGAAAAGTTTAACAGACTAATTAATATTTTATTATAAAATGCCACCGATAAATATTAAACAATATGTCTTTAAAGGGATGCAGACGCGTTTGCATCGTGTCAGTAAATTGATGAAATGTTCAATCTTCACCGTTTATTGCATTGCACAGTGTCACTGTCCTCAAATTGTATTTTTATTATTTATAATTATGTTATATTAATTGAACTGTCTTAGTCCTTACAAAAATCATTAGTCAAGTTAAGATATTTATAATTTTTTATTCATACTTATGATATTAAAAATAATTGTCTTATCTAGATATCATGTATTGTGATAATGGGCTGGTCCTCTTTTTTTGTTTACATAGCTATAGCCGTCGGTGCATCAAACGAAAACAAGGCTCTCTATTTTTATGAGATCCTGGTTGATTTGCAGCATAAATTGGAGGTTATCTATCTTTTTTTATTTTTAAGGCAGTAGTAGTAATAAAAAAAAGGAAAGTCTAAAATAATATTAATTTATTTACAAATAACACAAACAAATAAACATAAAAGTATTTTCTGCAACATTTCACTCAAAGTTTGATTGTATTATGTAATATATTAAAATACTTTTCACATATAAGATTAACAAAAAATACGTAATAATTTCATCTTATTTTAATTTTTAAACTAAATTAATTTAAGTTCAAAGATTTTATTTCAACGAAAGACATAATAACTGTCAAGACACTGTACGCGTCTACTTAAGATGCACTAAGATTTCGTAGATGGCCTACATAAGTATGTATGTTTATGCTTTGTCATAGGGATAAAATCTGTATATATAAAACATATGTATATGAACATGTTTTTTTGTAACAATTTTATTTAATACGTTATTTCATTTATTTTATTATCATTTAAAAGTTTATAACGTTGTAATCTCTCCCATGAACAATTTTTTAACTTATTGAGTTAATTGAACACATTAAACTTTTTTAATACACTAATGATAATTACCTAATAAAAATATATGCCCAACATTTCTTGTTATTTATATTTAACATAATACTTGTACCCATGCAGATCCAAGGGCTTACTACCGGCTACGATGAAGAGCTTCAAAAATATGCAGCTCTACAGCATAGCTTCTTCTGCTTACTTGTTATATGTTATATTAAAATAATCAATATTATAAACTTTTAAAATAATATTAGGTTATATATGTATACGTACATACATTTACATCTCAGCTTTTTGGTTTTGGATAATTTAATATAAATAAACATAAAAAAAAATATGTGCTGAAATCTGAAATTTGAATTATTATTCATTTAATAATTAAATTTAGTAAAGTGTGTTTACAAAATAGTTTTTAAATAAATAAATAAATTAAATTCCAGTTTCCTAATTCTTTCTATTAAGTATAAAAAAAATTCGTTGTTATAATGTAAATTTTGTTTTTATTTCATTTTGATATATATGTTAAATAAAACTGTATATACTAAATAAAATAATCAAACTTCTTAAAAAAGTGAAGTGCCCATAAAAGAAAGAAAAGATAACCTCAATTTACGTTGCAACTGATCCAGGAGCTCATAAAAATAAAGAGCCTCACTTTCGTTTGATGCACCGACGGCTATAGCTAAGTATACAGAAAAGAGGACGAGCCTAACATCAAAATACGACATGATATCTGCATAAGACAATTGTTATCAATGATGTTTTATTTAAATTGTTTTTAATGATAACTGAATTAAATTGTTTTTAATGATAACTGAATAATGATTAATCTGAGTTGTAAAGACAGTCACTTTTTCCTATAACAATTATGAATAATAAGAATAAAATATCAGTGATAGTCAAACTGCGCAAAGAAATTTAAAAAAATTTTAAAACTATATTCCACATAGATTTTTAAAGTTTTAGACCAATTTCTAAAACGCATTACGTAGGGATGCATTTTGTTAAAATTTTATTGTGTGGTTATTTTTTTAATTTAATTTTATTTGTGATCTATCGTTTATTTTCTTTATATTTAGGTCAATTTTATTTTGTTTTCACTATATTTATTGAGAAGAAAAAAAATTTGTGTTCAGGTAGGTAGGTACTTAGATATTTTGATGCCTATTGACCAGAGTAACAGATACGAAAGGAGTTGAATATTCAACCCTGTCTGTATACGTCAGCTCTGACGTCACCTATCATCGTGTTACCATATGACAAGTTGGTATAATATTATTTATATAAATATTGACTTTATATATTGTTAACAATTAACAGGTTATTCTGAAACTCGGTTTTACATTTTCTATTTATAAAAAAAATTAATTAAAGTCAACATAAAAATATATTCCGAAAAATTATTATAATACACTTCTTTATTAATTTCTAAATTTAAAAAAAGTGTTTTTTTTAGTTAAATTATGCCAACAAAAGCAAACTGACTTGTTCGAGGTAGTTAGATACCATTATCATTTAATAAGGACGGCCTGTATAAAGACAAACAATCATATAACATAAAATTACATTATAACAAAGAGAGAACATCAATAGACACGCTTTTATTTCATGTACCTGCAGATAGTGAAAGCTTTATATAGCTATTGAGAGCTATATGTCGACAGCTATAGTATATAAGAAATTAGGAAGAACAAAACATCAAAATACGACATCATCATATTCCTGTCATCTGTATTACCTAGCCAACAGTGAGTCAACAATATGAAAACAATATATTAACTTTTTATTCATTACCAAATGAAAAATAATCTACACTTTTAGGACTGATCTAGAATTTTATAAAAATCTAAAACTATTCCTCGTTATGATTATGCGATCCTAGTAGCAGAATTTCGTAATATCTCAATAATTCTACTGTGGATGGGTTTCTTTCTGAACTTCCCTAAGACATCATGACACATATTTTTTCCAGATGATGAGATCCCCGTCGAGATCTTAATTACTATAAAGTATAGAATTTTAAAATACCAGCGTTAAGTCATACACGTAGTAAGAAATATTTGTATTGATTTAATTATATTAATTAAACGTGATCTTAAACGTCTAGTAGCTCTATCCAGTAACATCTGAAATAATAATATATAATATAAAATAACTTAAGAATAATATAATATTTAATTTTTAAGTTAGGTTTTGGTTAAAATGTTATTGCAAAATTACACAAAAAACCTGATTTTTCTTTTAGTTTTTGTAGTCTATTTATTTACATAAAATAATTTATTATATTTATTTATTTATCCACAATCTTAAAGCTACTTACTACTAACTACTAGCTACTAAAAAACTATCATTCCCTTTCACTAGAGGTACATGAACGAAAGGAGTTAAATGTACACTGAATCAATAATCCACTTTTACTTATTACGTCACCTGTGACGTCACGAAACATCGCAATATTTTATATTCAATGTTGTGCAGCTTCTAAAATTTTGAAATAATAATAAAAACAGTTCGTTGACTAGAAAATACGTTTAGGTTATTTATGAAAGAATAAATAACATAAAAAGACAAACTATTTGGGACTGCAATTTATTGAACTTAAATTTGAAAAGTATAAAATAAAAAATGTCGTAGTTTGGAAACAGCATATATAATAATTATTTAATTAATAATTATTTTAAAGACTTTTATAAGATACAATATATTTATACCATTGTATTGTGTATTAAAGAGTACAACTATCTGTAGTTGATTTATTATTTGATTGAGAAGGATCTGTCTTCAAGAATCAGGTAATTCAAAATGTATGTGACAAATGTGATGACCAATAAGATTATTTATTATATACTATCTTAAGAAACAGTGAAAAGCTTTCACACCAGAAAACACTTCTTGAGCGTAGTCCTCGGCTTGTAAAATCATGAACCGTACATGTATACATTAACATATATATATATCTCACCTATGCACCAACTTAGTTTACTCTTTCAGCTTATACTCCCTTAGTACCGTTGCATCCAAATAATGAGCTTCTTTCTCGCTCAACCTTCCTCTTCCGCAATTAAGTGAAAAAAGACGAGAAAGAGCTTCCCTGCCCTACTTAATTTAGTTTTATATTTTATTTTATATTATATTAAATATAGAAAATAGTTTTAATTTCATTTGGTCAGCTGTTTTTTTTTTCTGTAAACCATTTATGTATTATATATATAGACAGTTATATATATAACTACTACAACTTATCGTTTTGTAAAAAAAATCTTATGGCTTTTTGTCAACTTATAAAGTCTCATTCGATATACAAAATAGTATCAAATAATGTACTTATCTGGTATATCTTGTGCTAGGTATTAAAAATAATATAAACATAATTATTGTCTCAGGGGGTTATTTTTTAAATAGAGGCCGGAAATTATAACAACATAGATCTGGAATTTTATAGACGTGTTAGATCTAACGATACCTCCTAATATTTATGAGGTCCTAGTTACAGAATTTCTAAATGTAGTTTGTGTTCAATACTGCTACTACGGCGTACGATCACGTACTTTCTCTCTCGTCGTATTTATTTATTAGTTGGTGTCAAAATAAAAAATGTGTCATCATCATTTTATCTCCGGGTACCAATACAGTAGAAGAATAAGATTTTTACAAAATTCTGTAACTAGGAATACATAACCGATAAGGAAGAAAAGATCGAAAATTCTTGTTAAATTCTAAATCAGTCTTTGAAGTACATTATTATAAATGTAATTATTTTCTCTCTCGTCGTATTGGACCAGGTGACAACTAAATTGTAAAAGAAGTGGTCCAGGTGACGACTAAGTAGTTGTAAAAGATAAGATTGCAAGTTTAATTAATAAGAAATTTTCATTCATACCTTTTGACCAGAGTAATAGTTACAAAAGGAAGTACATTTATTCATATAGTTCTTAGGGTACTATTTATTTAATTAATTAGATCTCGACGGGGATTTCGTCATTTGGTAAATATATATTATATATATACAATATGTGTGACAAAAAAAAGTGTGTCATCATCTCTCCGGGGACTTAAGGATCCCCATACCAATTCTCGGTTAGATAATACAGATGATAGAAATAACCACTTAAGTAATTAGTATTTAATATGTACATGTAAATAGAGAAAAATAGTAACATTCAGATAGAAAGTTACTACTATATATTTTTAATTTTATTTTTTGCAACATGATGTAGTATATTACAAAAAATATTATAAACAATAAAAGCTTTATTTATATATAAATATTAATTGATTTATCTATTTATTTATTTCTGTAAATTTTAGGCTAGGATGTAGGAATAGTAAGAGTAAATTCCGGACTGCTCTGCGCATGATAGAATGGACTTTTAGTAATGGGCACTTTCTTTCTTATAGTCATAGCTTTAAAACTCGTTTAAACTACGAAGTGCTACATTCCACAGTTAGATATGTATATATATTTTTTAAATCAAAAGTATATATGTATATTTTTTTTAGTCAAAAGTTTTCAAAATATCAATTTTGATGATAAACAAAAAATTAATGCAATACAAAATTTGCTAATGAATTCAGTTATTTAAAAAATTATTACACATAAACAGCCGAATCATTATTGTATCATCAAGATGGTAGCCGCTACAAAATGGCGGATTAAATATTTTTGCCCAAATCATGCAATGGGGGTACCAAATGAAAGAGCTTAATTTATAGAAGAATAAAATATCATTTTGGTAACACCCACACAATGGGTATCAATTAAAAGGGCTTGAGGAAAAGTTAATATATACACACCCTGAAAAAATATTCAAACTAAGGCAACCATTAATACAAAATTGTGTTAAATATTATAATGCGCTACAATAAAACCATGTTTTCAAAGCTGATTATAACAATCTTAAGATGCATCTCTGTCACTAAAATTTTATTTTCCTCTGGCACAATGTTTAAACGTCTGTAAGTTTATTGAAAAGTATTATATTGGCTAGTGTTTGTATTAATAAATAACTAAAAAATCTAACTAAACTAAATAGATAGTTTTTGTAAAAACAACCATGAGCTTCTTATTTTTAAATCTGTTACACATTCTTTTATGAGTATATGACATTATTATTTACACACTATTTCGTTTTTTATCATTTTAAATATCTTTACGTAAATATCTTTTATTTTGTGTAAGTATCTTTTACATAAAATAATTTCGTCATACATCTTTCGTTCTCGCCTTGCATTAAGACGTACTTCACAATCGCCCTTGATAAGCGACAACCCTTGTTCACGTGTAACAGCAGCCGGGGGTTACATGCAGGATTTCAGTATATAACAACCATTTTTAATTATTAAAAAAAAGGAATGTCTATGTTACTTAGAATTTAAAATAATTAAATTTAATTATTTCGTTTTCGTCAGATAAATTTGTCATGGCTTTCCATTTTATCTTCGCCAAGTATTTTATCCAGACGTAATTGATTTTGACGGAAAGGATTCATGTTTATGGTCAATAATTTCATACATAGAAATAATATTACTATAATTAGGAACAGTATGAATTACTAAGAATTATATAGCACCACTAATGCGTTCTTATTTATTACAAATATTTTAAACAAGCAACGCATTTCAAACAACTGAAGTTAAAATAAGAATAAAATTTACTCACCATGTTCATTGGCGACGGCGTATTGATAGTTGGGTATGAGCTCAGGTAAATCATGTCTTGAAGGCGGCGATGGTGGCGGGCGATATGCTGATTCAACTGCTCCATATGCCAGAGGCCACTCACGTTCTGTCATTCCACTGTAGGTACAGTACTCTCCACCGTAAGTAATTTGTTGAGACGAGCCTGAGTGTGGATACGCGCAAGCTCCATAGTCGATGGATGGTGTACTGCTTGCGCTCGGACCACTACCGCTAGCGAGCTCGTAGCCTGTTGGTTGTGATGGAGGAAGTGCACTTACTCCAGTGCCACATAAATATCCACCGCCACCGAACTGTGGTTTTAAAGCTTGACATTTGCGCCTAAAACCGCGCGGGCGCCGACGGAATGATCCCTCCTCAAACATAAACTCAGACGATGGATCTATAGTCCAATAATGTCCTTTTCCTGGTCGGCCTAGACCCTTTGGAAGCTTTACAAAGCATTCGTTAAGACTCAAATTGTGTCTTACAGAATTTTTCCATCCCTGATAGGAGCTACGGAAAAAAGGAAATTGCTGTTGAAGAAATGCGTAGATTTCGCTTAGTGTTAAGCGCTTATTTGGAGAATGTCTAATAGCCATGACAATAAGGGCTATGTACGAAAATGGTGGCTTTTCCTGGCGGCGCGTGGCAGGCGCCCGGCGCGCCGCCTCTTCGGTGGTTTGATCCTCGGTCTTCATACGTGCGCGTCAGAGCGCGAACCGGTAAACTATGAACGCGCCGCCCACCAGACTTTAGAGCGCGTAAGCATGCGCCCGCGCCGCCCATCGCGGCGCCCCACTCTCCCTGCTCTAAATCGGCTTACGTCTACTAAAACCCATCCTCCCACCCGTAGTCTAGCTTATATGCCTATATTTTACTATAGATAAATTCTTATTTTCTAGAAATACATAAATTATTCGTTGAAATAATTTTAGGATTGTAAAGTGATGAGTATTATGATAATAGTATCTAATTTAATATTACAAAAATAAGTACAAATTTATCGTGGAAAACCATTGTTAAGAAACATTGAGGTCGTTGAGCCTGTCCCCACAGCCTGGATCCCTCACAACGAATACAAACAGAGGAAAACCCGCTTAGACAATAATATTTACCCGTCGCAAGGACGCCTGTCGAACGCCCGCTCTTGACCTAGCACAATTAAACCAAACATTTTACTAGATCTATAAAACAGTTATACGACGTAAACCAAATATTTACCATAAAGCGTAAACCAAAAGTTTTGCATTAAACTTGCCGGATTTATTTACACACGCGCATGTAATAATGACAAGCTAAATTGAACTTTATACTTATAGCGGAAGACTGTATTATTGAAATGAGATACAAAATGTAGCAATTAAAGGCTAAAAGACAAACTCTTTAAAAATTTTAGGAGGCTGCATCACATATTCTTTAATTAAGGGTATATAATATTGCTAGTAATCTCATTCTTACTACTGTCGATAAATTGATTTGAAATAAAATATGATTTACTCATTCCTCAAAAATTAAAAGGCTGTTGATGATTATAAACGAAAAACTTCTTAACCATTCTTTTCTTACTTTATGCTTTTATTATGTATGCTTTTTTATATATAAGAAAACTAAGAAAGTACTGTATATATGAAGAACAAGGAATAAGGAAAAATAGTACAGTAACACTTTATACCGTTTCTCTCTACAATATTATTCTCCTAGCTACACTATTGTCAACCAATTATTTTATTTTTGACAGCTCGAGAACTTTTCAGTTAGAAATCGATGCCGATGATTGTTACAAAAAAAATTGTAAGAATCGAATATAGCCGATGAAGATGTATGAAGTTGTAATTGATTTAACTCATTAGTAATTTATTTTTACTCAGAATATTATTTTTTTTATAAAGAAACTCGGGCGTTTCAATGATTAAATGTTGTGTATTGAAATTAACCATTACCACCACCATACAGCACAAAGGTGCATTGTTTGTTGTTAATATGTTATTATTATTGTATTCAAGAATTTATTATTAATGTTACTGAGAATTCAAGTCATGATTTGTTATAATAATTTTAAAGTATTTAAAGTTCTCCAACGTTTAAAATTTTTGTCTCATTTATAATTATATACTATTTTATTGATAATTAAAATATTTAAACAAGATGAAAATGGTTCACTTACACTGCCACATTATTAATTTATATACAAATTTTTTTCTAAGCTAAAGCTCAAAGATCTACAAATCTATCAAAAACTTTCTTCTTATGAATTCCACAATTTGAATTCTTAGTTCGATTTTTCGTTTTATATTCTCCTCTATATTTTTTATTATTAAACTAAATATGAGAGATAATAACTACTAGATTTTGTCCACAAATAGCCTTCAAAAAATTTTGAAAATAAAATTTCAAGCCAAATTGTCTACACTTTCCGCTTATAATACCATACTAAAATTGATACACTTGAAATTAATGGTTATCTTATGAAACAGTAATAAATGTCACCAACCAATAAGCTGCTACGTTAAAGTCTTAAACTAAAATAGAAAGTATGTGTTTTATATTTGTTTGGATATAGCATTAAAAAGGCCGTTATCATGTTTATACGAATACTAGTTTGGTTCGCTTACAATAAAGTATGTAACAATTTCCATGAATGAAATGACATGAATTTAAATTTTTTTTATCTAATATTATTAAATAAATTATTAATATAAATCTTTGAGCTTGCATTAAATGATTACTGCTATAACTGTTATTTCTTGATACGTGCCGTAATAATATCATTCCAATTTAAATTTAAAACTTAATTAGTTCTGACTAATATAAACATGTGTAAAGTTACGAACAAAACGTGTTACCCCAAAGCTACACTTTTTAAAAGACGAAATATATATGAAGTGTTATTTATTGCATTTTTTTATATTTAGTTATTTTCGATTTTTTTTATTTTATTATTAAAATGCAATGATTTACTTTCAATGATGATAATACCTGTTATTTATACGGTTGAAAATATTTCCTTTGATTTGTTGTACCTACATGCTTCCCCTTGCTCATATTGTTTCACACTGTTCGAACAATACACGTGTTGCATCCCTTCTTCTCTACCTGAGTCTAGATTCTCGCAAATAACGCATGCGCTAAAGTTAGGTATTTAAACGTGTATGCTGTTTATAATGTCCTAGTACTTAGTATGAAAGTTTTCAGTTTGTTAACCCAACTTTATGTTACTCTGTCTACTAAGCACTTTATTTAATTATTTATCTTACAAAATGAAAAGTTACAAAGTCTCGAGATGAAATATATAAATACCATAAATACATCTTAAACTACTTCTTTACTATTTTAAAAAGTTATTTTATATTTAATGAATAAACGAGATATATTTTATGATAATTGCATATTAATTTTCACTTAGTGAAGTAACAACATCAAAATATTACTTATAATGGAATAAATTATTCATTCACTAATTCATTTTTACATTTCTCTTAAGGAATCAGTGACTAGGTTATTTACCTGACTATTTATTTGTTTAACCAAAATTCTAGGCAGCCTATTTTTTGTTTTTTATTATTTCTTTTATTTATTGAATTAATATTATTTAAGAAGGTGTTTTCAAAAAAAACCTCTCCATTAAGCGGCCTATTTCTTATTTTTTATTTCTTTTATTTAATTTAAAGTAAGATCAAAACTAAATAACTCGTATAACCTAAAACTACGATGCAACTCAACCAGGAGTCCATAACTTTCAGGAGCCACTCTTTGATTTGATGCACCACCGGCTACCTGTTACATATAGAGAGTAGGAGGACGACACGCCAACAAAATATGATCTTATGGGAATTTGGTCTTGATATCAAATATGTGTCCCCAAGAATTATAGTTGAGAAAATTATAGCTATCGTCTATTATATCTAACCGATTATTGTAATAAAAAATAACTGTTCAAATTAAAGAAATTTAACAAGACTGAAACGCTATAATAAAATAAACTATTTGCATTATATTAAATAACTCAAGTTTATCTTTTTTAATGACTTTTTATCACCTTTCATTATTAAATAATAATTCGTGTGTTAAACTTTTCCGCCAAATAATGTTCCTTGTTGTCAAAGTGCAACAGGTTAACGTGCATTTGTCTCTTTTCAATTATCCGGTACCTATGTAAAGTGGGAGTAGTGAATCCAAAAATCAATATATGGGCGGGATATAGCAGTGCATACCAAAGATGTATGATAACAGAACCACATGGTTATTTACAAAGTACGCTTTAAAATATCTTTTTTTTTTAGCATTTATAGCATTAGGTTATCTTTAAAAGATTGAAACATGATTTGAAGAAAGAAGTAATTTAATAGTGACAACTTATGCTTTAGAAAAATAATCTATGTTTAAAAAAGAATGTACAAATTTAAAGACTGTTCTATAAATTTTATAACCATGTAGAACTTTACGTCTTTATATCTATGCAGTCCTAGTTAAAGAATTTCGAAATCTCTTTCGAAACCTCCCCAACACCTTAACATGATAATAAAAATGATAACATCTACGCATTGGATGTATTTTTCGTGACATGACATGGATGACCGTTATTCATTTTGTCATTAATTTTCACTACCTTTTTCACATGAATATGTTAAAAAAAGCATAACTTATTTTTAAAACTTTTGAAAACTTTTAAGCTGAATAAAATTATGTAAGTACAAGTAAGTATGTAAGTGTGTAAATATATGTAAGTGCATATATTACATAATTATTAAACATGGATTATAATATCTGCACACTAGATTCAAAAGCTAGCACTTTTCTGAAATTTTTTGATTATACGATATTTTGTCTACCTTCTTTCTAATCTTTTATTTATCAAAAAAATATTTCTTAACTTCATATTACGTTGCAACTCAACCAAGAGCTCATAAATATCGAGAGAGCGATCAATTCACTATATGTACTGACAACTATACGTAAGTAGAAATAAAATAATAAACTTGATCATCAAAATTAACCCTAATATCTTGATATGACTTCCTTCTCAACATCATATTATATGTATAACATAAGTAGTCCTAACCTTTATTTATTATAAAAAAAGGACAATTAAAATTCTCATGTCTTTTGAAATAAGTTAGGTTATAAAGATTATGGAAATAATCATTGCAGAAACAATACAATAAAGTTTTACTAAAAGTTAGAAAATACCAAATAAAAAAACTATGAAAAAGAAGAAATGGTTATCACGATGTTTTATCTGAATTTCATCAACAGGGGCTGTAGAATATCAAATTTTATCATATATTTTAGTTACAGCGATATACTGAAATTAGTAAATTTAAATTAAGGACAACATAAATCCAGCGAAAAAAAATTTAAAAATCTCCACTATTAGTTTTAAACTTTATTTGTAATTTTAAGATATTAATGCAATTAATTCAAAGTTTCCATTACCTTTACTTTTGTGTTTATATTGGAACTGTAATAATTATGGAGGAATTCCACAGAAAAAATATTATCTATTGAAATATAAAATATATATTAAATTGGGTTTATGAACTATATTATACTTTTTTATAGGTCAGTCCTTAAGGAATAAAAAGTTCAAATCAGATTGACTTCTAAGAACAAAAAGAAAAAACTTCAGTTTCTGTTTAAAAAGTTAGTACTGAGAAACTTCGTTACCCATTGACCAGAGGAACATCAAAGTAAGGAGGTAAGCATTTATTTCAATAAAACACTTTCTCTGAAAACGTCACCTCTGACGTCCAAATCAATACTGCACCGCTTGACAAGTATGTTATATGTACGAGTGTATGTAGTTTTTTCTAGAGTGTTTGAAATAGTTATGTGTCTGGTGACAAGAAATAGTCAGGAGATGACTTACTCGCTTTGAATGTTTTTTAAATTAATTGTTGTTAAATAACTTCATAAGAAAAATTATTCTTCTATGAATACATAAAACAAGTAAGAAAGATATCATATATAATAAGGATAAAGAACGACGATATAATTTGCTAAAAATAAACGAAGCTAACTAATTATTTGAATATAATTAGATGAAATAATAATATTTAATCTATTTATCGTACTATCTTGTCTATCTTATCGTATATAACAAAAATATCTCCTGTTTCATCTAACTTAAAATTCCGTTACAACTTGACTAGGAACACATAACTATCAAGAGCTCTGGTTTGATTTCTTATTTCCTTTGATGCACCGTCGGCTATAAATAGATATAGACATCGATGTAAACAATATAAAAAGAAAAGAGGAGGGTACCACATAAGAATACGACATGAAATCTGGTTATGACCATTTTTTCCTCGGTAAATACCTACTAAAAATTAACTAGGAGCGTGAAGCAGACCTCCATCTTGACTCGCTGCGTTCGCAAAATCTTATATATATAATTAAATGAGTTAGCATATCGAGCGAAGCAAAAGTGCAAACATCACCGAAGTTGCATTTACAAGACTTAGACGCATTCTGTCCTCCATTACTTAAGAAAAAAAATATCTAAAAAAGTGTATTAAAAAAAAAAAGATAAATTCCAAAAGCTTTTAAGAAAATTCGGCACGGGCATGTCATGGTAAAACTAAATTTTCGCGTGAAAAATTTTTCTCATTGAAGTCTATGGATTTTAGTTTTTCAACATCGTTTATTGAAATTTTTTTTAAAACCTTCACCTGTCTGAGATATCAAACTGGTGATGGTTTTAAAAAAAAAATACACATTGATAGACATATCAGTGTGCAAAATTTTGAAATTTACGGATATCCTGTTTTTGATTGATGCTTGCTCAAAGAATGCAGAAAAGTCTCTCATAGAGAGCTTCGCTCCCTCCGATCGCTTCACTCGAAAAAAAAATTAAGCATATTATTCGGATCATCTACCTAACGTCAACACCAAATCGGAGTAAAGCAGTAAATAAACGTTTAACTCAGCAGTAAATGAATAATAATTGAATAAAGATTATATCATTATATGATTGAATAAAAATGGTTAAAACCTCTACAAAAATAGGTTTTCTTATGCCGTGGTGCAAAAAGTGGGCGTTTATGTAAATAGTGAGAAGAAGTCTATATCCCTTTTTCTCTTATGGGTTTGAGGTTCGGAATAACAGTTTCAAAATCAATATAGGGGAGGAGTTGGTAAGGGTACTACCCAAATTATAGTAGCAGTACACACAGACGACAATACAGGAACTACGTTATAAAAAGAAAAATTTTTAAAAAATAGACATATATGTAAAAAATATTTTTTATATACATTGCAACCATGTTTTATTTTACACATTCTAGTCGAAATATATATTAAAACACATCAACTGGACGCATTCAAACCAGAAGATGCTATCTGACATCTTCGTCTTTAGTGTGTAGCGTTCTGATGAGCTCTACATAAATACAATAAAAAACATATCTATGTGCATCCACACTCACTTATGCAACGACCTAGTTAGCCTCTTCAAATTATGCTCCCTTGGTACCGTTGCAGCGAAATATTTGGCTTAAATCTTTCAAATTCATCGAGTCTTTTTTTCCATGGAAAATTTTATTCATATTAATATATATTTTTATTTTATTCATATTATAGTGTAAAAAATCTGAGATTACCGGTCTAATGCACTAGAAATCAATCCACAACTTGAAATTTTAATATGATATTTCAGTTTATAATTTCTTCTATGATTTTTATCTCCGAACAGAATACGAAAGATAAATAACTACTTGATTTTGTAAACCAAATCTGTATCCCAGTGATCTGATTCTTAGTTCATTCATTACTTTTTTTCCATTTTCTTTAGTTGAAAGGATTTACAGCTATATTTACCTAAATATTTATTACAATGAGGTTGACCATCTTGTAAATTTTTCTTCTGTCTAAAACGATTGTGGCAAACCTACACTGTTGTATAACTTACCCAGTATCAGATTGTGGTTAATATCACTATTACAGTAATTATTATATCGTTTATTATTTTCTCATTTTGTACACATTCTTTTATATCGCCATCAAATATTATTCCCATTCAGTTTTCAACTGACGTCGACTATGTGATATGTGATGGTGATATCTACCTAATAATCACTTATATTTGGAAATCGAAAACTTTTAAAATTAGGTTCAATATTATATTTTAAAATCTAATTTATCAGGCTCAAAAATCTAATAAAACGCATACCCTTGCATTATTTCTTAATGAAAATAGTTAAAATGGTATATTTATTAAATTAACAATTTAATTAAATTAATGTAAATTTTTGATAAACAAAACATGTATCATGTTTTGAGTGTATTGATCCTTATTACACCTTATAATTTTATACAAAAAGTCAGCTTGGGCTTGCAATTCTGTAAAATGATACTGTTATTTCTTGTGAATATCATTCCAAATTAAATAAATGGGAAACTCCTAGAAATTGTAAAATATGTAAAAACATCTAAAAATAAAATGAATAGCTTCACTTTTTAAAAATAAAAAATCATTACTTATTATTCTTAAACTTTGTAATTAGTTACTTAGTTTGTAATTTTAAAAACAGAATTATTAAATATAAATGTAATTCAAAGTTTCTATGAATCTTTATTTTTTTGTTTTATATTAGAATTATAATTATTTATTATACCTCTATAATAAATAATTATAATTCTAATATAAAACAAAAATTCCACGAAAATTTAGAATATTTATTTTATCTACAGTTAATAAAAATGTAATAGTTTATAACTATGCTCAAAAATATTTTAGTCATGTCAACGGTTGGTTATATAGAATTTAAAATGTGGTGCGGGTTGATGTTACGTTGATAAAAGTTTTGGTAATATTTTACTACTACTTTGTTTTATTAGATGTCATTTTTATTATTTTCAGTTTAAGGTAAGGTGGGTTAATGAACTATTATATGTTTTTATAATTAAGCTCTTAAAAAATAAAAATTTCAAATCAATCAATTGACAAAAGAGTCAATCTGACTCTAAGAACGTCAATTAAAAAGTTAATTAAGTTTGTGTTACTTAAAAAAAGTTTGCAAGTACTTAGAAATTTCCAGACCCATTGACTAGAGGAACATAAACGTAAGGAGGTAAGCATGCATGTTGATAAAGCACTTTCTCTGAACACGTCACCTCTGACGTCACAAATCACTACTGCAGTTCGAGTATTTGTAGTTTTTACTTGACTGTTTAAAATAGTTATTGTGTGGCCTTTCTCTAGTTATTTATTGTATCACCTTTCTTCGTTTATTGTGTCACCTCACCACTCACTCGCTATTAATGTTTTTTTAAATTAATTGTATTTATCAACTTCATACGAAGAAAATTTTTTTCTTCAATGAATATAATAACATTAGACATAAGGACAAAAATTTACAATAGAATTTGCTATTATAATGATAAACAGAGCTAACTAATCATTCGATTATAATAAGATATAATAATAATGTAATATAAATTTAGTCTACCTATCATACTCTCTATCATATCACGTAACAAAAATATTTATTTATTTATTTTAGTTATTTATTTTAATCTATCTCCTGTTTCATCTAACTTAAAATTACGCTGCAACTTGACTAGGAACACATAACTATCAAGAGCTCTGGTTTGATTTCTTATTTCCTTTGATGCACCGCCGGCTATAGATAGATATAGTGTAAAAAATACGAAAAGAAAAGGAGAGGGTACATTATCAAAATACTAACATGTTTTCTGGTTATGACCATTGTTTTGATGTGTAAATACTAAATAAAAATTAATAAAAAAGTAATACATATTATTTGGATTACCTAACAAACGACAACAATAAATCGGTGTAAAGCAGTAAATGAATATTGAACATTATAAACAATAATTTAATAAAGATTATATCATTATATGATTGAATAAAAATGGTTAAAACATCTATAAAATAGGTTTTCTTATGCCGTGGTGTAAAAAGTGGGCGTTTATGTAAATAGTGAGAAGAAGACTATATCCCTTTTTCTGTTATGGGTTTGAGGTACGGAATAATAGTTTCAAAATCAATATAGGGGAGGAGTTGGTAAAAGTACAACCCAAATTATAGTAGCAATGCAAACAGACGACAATTCAGAAACTACGTTATAAAAAGCAAAATTGTAACAAAATATATCTGATCAATAAAATATTTAATGAACCAATATTATTGTGCGAAACTTCTATGAAGGACTTTCCCGATTTCTTTGTGCATCCAACAATTTCCAAATTTTGCATACTTATAGACATTAGTCTGGCAGAAGTTTTAAAAAAAAATTTCAAATATTCGATGTCGTTGAGAATCAAACACGGAAAAAACAAAAAACCCATGGACTTTAAAGGGAAACATTTTTCGCCCGAAAATTTAGCTTTACAATGAAAAAATAAATAAATTTAAAAATAAAATAGTTGAGGACAGAATACGTCGACGTTTTGCAAATGCAACTTCGGTGCTTTTGCACCTCGCTTCGCTCAATATGTTAACACATACCGAGATTTTGCAAGCGTAGCGGGACACAATTGAAATCTGGTTCGGGCTCCAAGTTTGAAAAGTTTTGCAAGTACTTAGAAACTTCCAGACCCATTGACCAGAGGAACATAAATGTAAGGAGGTAAGCATGCATTTCATTCAATAAAGCACTTTCTCTGAATACGTCACAGATCACCACTGCACCACTTGATGACAACTATGTTATGTACGAGTATATGTAGCTTTTTCTTGACTGTTTAAAATAGTTACCGTGTCACCTGGTGACAAGACCTGGCAAGAAGATAACTTATTTGCTTTTAATGCTTTTTTAATAAATTTTATTTAATAACTTCATAGGAAGAAAACTTATTTCTTCACACATATTGTCCTTATGGACAAAGATCGATAATAGCATTTGCTAATAATAAACAGAGATAAGTAACATTCGATTATAATTAGATAAAATAATAATATAAAATAAATTTAGTCTACTTATCACGTACTCTCATATCATACATATCTCATAACAAAAATATAGCTATCTCCTATTTCATATAACTTAAAATTACGTTACAACATTACTAGGAACACATAACTATCAAGAGCTCTTCCATGAATTACTTTGATGCACCGCCGGCTAGATAGATACATATAGTAGACATCGATAACTTTAAATGGTATAAAAGGAATATGGAAGGGATTTCAGCATAGTTGTTTCAAATTCAATATAGGGGAGGAGTTGGTGAGGGTACAACCCAAATTATAGTAGCCATGCACACAGACGACAATTCAGAAATTACGTTATAAAAAGCAACATAATTAAAAAAATATACAACTTATTAAACGTTTTTTTCTATACAATATAACTATGTTTTCTTTCACACATTCTAGTCGAAATATATATTAAAACAAATCAACTGGGTGCATGCAAATCAGATGATACTTCCTGAGATCTTTGTCTTTAGTGTGTAACATTCTGATAATTTCTACATAAATACAATAAAAAACATATCTATGTGCATTCACACACACCTATGCACCTACCAAGCTAACTCCTTCAGGTTATGCGCCCTTGGTACCATTGCATCGAAATATTTTGTTTCTCATCATTTATCATAGATAATTTAATTGATTACAATACTTTATCACTTATTTTATTATTATTTAATTACAATTACTTACCACCAAAACTAACAAAGCTATTATGGAACTTAGTTCAAAAGTTTTATAAATCTACCAGGGATTTATAGTTTAAGTAGGTATTGCGATATGTTATCAAACTTGCATTTAGTAGACGAAGAGTCTTTAAAGTAATGAAGAATAAGAAGAACACTGTCATTTAATAAACAATTCTCATTATAGTTATAGATTACAATTTTAATGCTTAGCGACCGTCAAATCTATTAAATCTTTACTTCCATGGAAAATTTTATTAATATTATTAAAATATAAGATATACAACCTGAGATTACCACAATCTAGAATAAATAACTGGGTATTTTAATGAGGCATTGCGGTTTATATTTTGTTCTATGGTTTTTGTCACTGAACAAAATACGAGACATAAAAGTACTTGATTTTTTTCTAAATCTGTAGCGCAGTGTTCATTCATCACTTTTTTTTTATCATTGTCGTCACGCAAAACATTTATCTCAACATTCGCATCTTAGCAACACTTCGTAATCTTAGTTATCAGAATAAAAACATAACTGAAATGCTTTCAGTTATATTTACTATAATATTTAATACAATGGGGCAGACCGTCTTGTAAATTGTTTCCTTCTGTTTAAAAGGTAACGGTTGTCGCAAACATATACTGTTTTATAACTTTCTGCATACTAGATTGTGGTTTAGACATATTGTACATTTAAAATCATAGCCTTCAATATAACTATCACAGCAATTATTCTATCGTTTATTCTTTTCTCATTTGTATCGCTATCACATTTTATTCAGTTTTCAAACCTCACGTTGCCTATCTGATGTCAATGCTATTTGAAAATTGAAATTTTCTAAAATACAATATTAATGTATTTTAAAATTTTCAATATAAATATAATATCAAGCTAAAAATCTACCCTTTTCAATAACATTCACTGTTTCATAACTAAAATAGTTAAAATGGTGTACTTATTAAATTTACAATTTAAATTAATGATAATTGTTACTAAATAATACATGTCTCACCTGCCACTTTTGAGTATTGATCCCTATACCGTATAATTTTTTACAAAAGTTCAGCCTGGGCCTGAAATTCTGTAATATGATACTTTTTTTTTTCTTGAGAGTATTCGTTGTCCATAATATGCAAAATAATTTCAATTGATATAAATGTGATACTGCCAAAATTTTATAATACTAATTGATAAAAAAGTAATTATGGAAAACCCTTACAATAAAAGGGAAAGCGTCCCTTTTTAAAAGACGAAACATATATACCTTCTTTGTGTTTAAACACAGATGATTTTTTTTTTCGATTATTTAGATATTATTAAAAAAATAATGATTCAAATTCAATGATTGTTAGTTAAAATAATATGATGTCTTCAGGCAATTACTGAAAAAAAAATGTACATCCAAATCCAAGCCACTAAGAGAATGTTTATTTTAAATCGACGAGTATACATGTACAGCATTAATAAGTGTCGCAACAATAAGTGTAGCTAAAACATGTTATCTACTAAATTAAATGAATCTTTAGTAAATTTATAAATATTCTATTGACTTGTTGTACCGACATGCTTCCCCTTGCTCATATTGTTTCATACTGTTCGAACAATACACGTGTTGCATCCCTTCTTCTCTACCCGAGTCTAGATTCTCGCAAATAACGCATGCGCTAAAGTTAGGTATTTAAACCTGTATGCTGTTTATAATGTCCTAGTACTTAGTATGAAAGTTTTCAGTTTGTTAACCCAACTTTATGTTGTTACTATGTCTAAAGTACTTTATTTAATTATTCAGCTTACAAAATGAAAAGTTTATAAAGTCTCGTGATGAAATATATAATACAATACGTTCTACACTACTCCTTTACTATTTTAAACAGTTATTTTATATTTAATAAATAGACGAGATATATTTTATGACAATTGCATATTTATAAGTTCACTTAGTGAAGTAACAAACAACATTAAAATAATATTCATAAAAAATTATTCACTAAAAATTCATTTTTACATTTCTCTTAAAGATCAATTGACTAGTTTATTTATATTTAACTGACTTTTTTCGTTCAACTAAAATTAACCTATAAGGTGTTTTGAAAAAAAACCTCTCCATTAGGCGGCCTATTTTTTGTTTTTTATTTATTGAATTTTTAAGTAAAAAATCAACTAAATTAAATAACTCGTATAACCTAAAACTACGATGCAACTCAACCAGGAGTCCATAACTTTCAGGAGCCACGCTTTGATTTGATGCACCACCGGCTACCTGTTTATATATAGAGAGTAGGAGGACGGACACGCCAACAAAATATGATCTTATATCTAGATATTATAATGGGAATTTGGTCTTGATGTCAAATATGTGTCCCCAAGAATTATAGTTGAGAAAAATATAGCTATCGTCTATTATATCTAACCGATTATTGTAATAAAAAATAACTGTTCAAATTAAAGAAATTTACCAAGACTGAAAGGCTATATAATAAAATAACCTATTTGCATTATATTAAATAACTCAATTTTATCTTTTTTTAATGACTTTTTATCACCTATCATTATTAAATAATAATTCGTGTGTTAAACTTATCCGCCAAATAATGTTCCTTGTTGTCAAAGTGCAACAGGTTAACTTGCATTTGTCTCTTTTCAATTATCCGGTACCTATGTAAAGTGCGAGTAGTAAATCCAAAAATCGATATATGGGCGGGATATAGCAGTGCATCATACCAAAGGTATATGATACGAGAACCACATGATTATTTACAAAGTGCGCTTTAAAAATTTTTTTTTTTAGAATTTATAACATTTTGTTATCTTTAAACGATTTTTCGAATTGCAGTCTATTTATTCATTACCGTTCTTCGAACAATTTTGACGATGAAACATATAATGTGAAGAAGAAGTAATTTGAGTGACAACTTATTCTTTAGAAAAATAATCTATATTTAAAAGAAATTACAAATTTAAAGACTTCTATAATTTTTATAACCATGTTGAGCTTAACTTCTTTATATCTATGCAGTCCTAGTCAGACTTTCGAAATCTCTTTCGCGTTCAATACTTCTATTACGCGCTCTATAACTATCAAAACCCTCTCGCCTGCTTACAATGATAGGTCATGCTAATTAAATCTGAAAAATAGGTAACATCTACGGATGGGACGTATTTTTCGTAACATGACATGGATGACTATTATTCTATTTGACATTAAATTTGACCACTTTCACATTAATCAATAAATAAATAAATAAATAAATAAACTTATGATCAAAATAATATATTATTTTTACTCGACTTTTGAATCCTTTTAAGCTGAACAAAAAGATATACTTACATTTATCACACAATTTTAAATATGGAATATAATCTGCGCACTACACACCAATAGAGTTTTTTGATTATACCGGTATTTATAAGTCTAGTCTGCCTTCTCTCTAACAAAAAAAGTATTTCATATAACCTCATATTACGTTGCAACTCAACTAGGAGCTCATAAGTATCGAGAGAGCGATCAATTCACTATATGTACAACCATTAATAACTATAAATAAAATAATAGACTAGACTGTTAAAATTAATCATAATATCTTCATCGTTAAAATTAATAATGATATATTGACATCCTTCTCAATATCATGTTATTATTATGTATAACGTAAGTATTGTTCTGGAATTTCAATTTCTCTGATTTAACGAAGTTTTTATTTATATTTATTTTTTTTATGTGTGAGTTAGAGTTAACTTGTAGAACTTAATGAAATCACACGCGTGATTTTGTTATTAGGCTTTTAAAGCCACTATTTTTTACTCACCCAAATTTACAAGTATGCTAAATTTTCCTTTACCAGCAATGCTTCTCTCAGCACCATTTGTTGAGCAGCAGAGTGGCGGACCTAGTTTGTCATTTTCGTTATTTTAGTTTAATCTGGGTTTATGAACTATTTTGTTTTTTTTTTATATATATAATTAAGCCCTTAAAGAATAAAGAGGTGAAGTCAGATTCACTATTCCATGAACAAAAAGTTATTTATCATTTAAAATGTTTGTAAGTACTCAGAAATTTCCAGAACCCTTTACTAGAGGAACCAAAGAAGAAGGACGCCAGGAGTTAACCATGCATTTTAATAAAGCACTTTCTCTTAACACGTCACCTCTGACGTCACGAATTATTGTATCATTTGGTTATTAAGGTATATACTGATGTAGGAATTTCTTGTACTGTTTTAAATAATTATTTAGTACCTGGTGACAAGAAGATATCAAGAGGTGACTTACACGCTTTTCATGCTTTTAAATTAATTGTGTTTATTAACTTCATAAGAAGAAAACCTATTTCTTCTATAACATATATATAACAAACACATAAAGACAACGATCGACAATAGAGTTTGATAAAAAAAAACGAAGTTATCTATCTCATTATTCAATTATAATAATTAGAAGAAATAATAATGAAATAATTATCTATCCTCACAAAACATCGTCGTAATATAACAAAAATATATATATATATACAACTTAAAATTACGTTGCAACTTGACTAGGAACGCATAACTATCAAGAAGAGCTCTGGTTTGATTTCTTGTTTTCTTTGATGCACTGCCGCCTATAGATAGATATAGACATCGATGTAAACAATATAAAACGAAAAGAGGAGGGTACAACATAAAAATACGACATGATATTTGGTTAGGATAATTTTCTTGATGTGTAAGTACTAAAAATTAAGATCGACAATAAAATTTGCTAATGATAAACCCAACTAACTAATCATTCATTAATTTAAATTAAATCTACCTATCACACTCTCTATCAGATCTCATAACAAAAATATTATTTATTTATTATATCTATCACCTATTTCATATAACTTAAAATTACGTTTCAACTTGACTTGGAACACATAACTATCAAGATCTCTGGTTTGATTTCTTATTTCCTTTGATGCACCGCCGGCTAAAGATAGATATAGACATCGATGTAAATAATATAAAAAGAAAAGAGGAGGGTATAATATCAAAGGACTAACATGATTTCTGTTTATGACCATTTTTTCGATGAGTAAATACTAACTAAATGAATAAAAAAGTATATTATTTGGATTACCTAACTAACGTCAACAATAACATTATAAACAATGATTTAATAAAGATTATATCATTATATGATTGAATAAAAATAGTTAAAACATCTACAAAAATAGGTTTTCTTATTCCGTGGTGCAAAAAGTGGGCGTTTATGTAAATAGTTAGAGGAAGTCTATATTCCTTTCACTCTTATCGCTTCTAGTATCAGCATTATAGTTTCAAAATCAATATAGGGGAGGAGTAGGTCAACCCAAGTTATAGTAGCAACGCAAACAGACGACTATTCAGAAACTACATTACAAAAAGCTAAATTATTAAAAATATATATATAATTAATAAAGTATTTTTTATATACAATACAGCTATATATTATTTCACACATTCTAGTCGAAATATATATTAAAACACATCAACTGGACTCATTCAAACCAGATGATACTTCCTGAAATCTTGGTCTTTAGTATGTAGCGTTCTGATGAGCTCTACATAAATACAATAAAAACATACCTAATGTGCATTCACACACACCTATGCAGTGAGCTAGTTAACTCCTGCAGGTTATGCTCCCTTGGTACCGTTGCATCGAAGTATTTGGCTTCTCTACCTGTTTTAATTTTATAAATCGTACCAGGGATTTATAAGCTTGAGGAGGTATTGCGATATGTTATCAATACTTGCATTTAGTACACGAAGAAACGTCTTTAAGTAATAAAGAATACGAAGAACACTGTCCTTTAATAAACAATTCTCATTATAGTTATAGATTACAATTTTAATTCTCATCGACCCTCAAATCTATCGAATCTTTGTTCCCATGGAAAATTTTATTAATATTATTAACTTAGAGTGGATAAAACCTAAAATTACCGGTCTAATGCTTTAGAATCAATTCACAACTTGAAATTTTAATATGGTATTTCGGTTTATATTTTCTTCTGTAATTTTTACATTGAACAGAATACGAGAGATAATAACTACTTGATTTTATAAACCAAATCTATAGCCCAGTGCAAGTGCAGTAACGCAAAACATTTTTTCAACATTCGCATCTTAGCAACATGTGGTAGCCTTTCAGCTATGTTGTAATCATTTATTCCATACAATGCGGCAGACCGTCTTGTAACTTTCTCAGTACCAGATGTGGTTTAAACACATTGTACATTTAAAATCATACCCTTTTTAATATCACTATTACAGCAATTATTCTAAATTAAAAATCTTCACAATAATTTTTAACTTTATTTTGTAATTTAAAAAACAGAGTTTTAAGATAAAAATTCAATTTAAAGTTCATATTACCTTTACTTTGGTGTTTTATATTAGAATTGTAATACTACAGGAATTCCACAGAAATATTTATTATATATTCTATTAAATTATATATATTCTTTTGAGTTAACTATTTATTTTTTTCTACAGTTAATTAATTTAATTGTTGGTAAAAGTTAATTTGGTCATGTCAATGGTTGGTTATATCAAACTTGGTTGCTTCGGTGAGTATCTGCACAAGATAGCCCAAAGGGAGGCGACCCTCCCCTGCCATCACTGTGACGATACCGGCGACTGAGACCACCAGCGCACTGAACTGGTGGGCGTGATTGGCAGGGACCTCTCGCTGCCGCGCGTTATCAGCACGATGGTCAGCAGCGAGAGAATCTGGGTCCCAATGGCCTCCTTCTGCGAACAAGTTATCGCCGCAAAGGAGGTCGCGGAGCGGGTAAGGGAGTCAGCCCGTTGCTTCCTTCCCCAGTTGTAGTGCCTGGTTAGGGGGGGAGGGTGACCCCTCTTACCTAACATAGGCCTACGTTGGGAGGGTGCTCTACGTTGCTCAGGGCACCCTTATTCGGGGGGACACGGTGCGGGGAGTCACGGTGTGTGCTAACGCGATCCCGTGACGCCCCATTACGGCGCAGAGGACAACCGTTGGTTTTTTAGTGGGTAGCCTTAACCCCCGGCCGTCACCCCCCTGGGCCGACGGGGTACCCGTAACGGGTTTTTCTAACGGAAAAAAATATATATATCGAACTTACAATGTGGTGCGGGTTTATATTATATTGATAAAACATTTGGTAATTGTTTACTAATACGTTACGCTAGGTTTAAACTGTACTGTGTCTTACGCGAAGCTCTCACTGGTCAAAAGTACGTTTCGTTACTAATGCTCCTCCTAGACGAATAATAGTAGGATGTCGAAATTTGGAAGAATTTTGGTGAAATTTGTGGTTGTATTTTTTTTTTAAATTGTCAAAGTATGCCCATTAGAGTTAGAGTTAACATTTGGAATCTTTTGAAATCGCACGCGGAAAGTCTTATTAGACTTAAGATTAAATAAAACCGCTATATATTTTGCTAATTTTACAAGTATGCGAAACTTTCATTCAGCGACAATGCTTCTCTCAGCACCACCACCTTGCACAGTGGCGGAACTAGTTTGTTATATTTTCTCTATTTCGGTTCAAGCTGGGCTTATCGACTATTAAAGTTTTTTTTATAATTAACCCCTTAGAGAATAAAGTCCAAGTCAGACTGCCTCTAAGAATAAAAAAAGTTAAGTTTTAATTAATCATTATTTAAAAAGATTGCAAGTACTTCGAAAATTCCAGACCCATTGACCAGAGGAACATAAACGTAAGGAAGTGAGCATACATATCAATAAAGAATTTTCTCTGAACACCAATTATTGCATCACTTAATAAATAAGGTAAGGTATATTACTGATGCAGCAATTTTTTTGGACTGTTTTAAATAATTATTTAGTACCTGGTAACAAGAAATAACAAAAAGTGGGCGTTTATGTAAACAGTAAGAGGAAGTCTATATCCCTATTTTTCTTATCAGTTCAGCGTTATAGTTTCGAAATCAATATAGGAGAGGAGTTGTTTAGAGTAAAACCCAAATTATAGCAGTAATGCACACAAACGACAATACAGGAATTTCCTGATAATCTATAAAGTTATTTAAAAAAAATTGTTAGAATTAATAAAATCTTTTGACCATACAAAACAACTACGTTATATTTCATATAATGCACGGTTTATTTCATGCAATATATCTTAAAACACGTCATTTTAAAAACAGAACTCTATTCCTGAGCTTTTTGTCTTTAGTTTGTAGCGTTCTGATGAGCTCTATATAAATACAATAATAACATATCTGCCTGCATTCACACTCACCAATGCACCGACCTAGTTAACTCTTTCAGGTTATGCTTCCTTGGTACCGTTGCATCGAAAATTTCGCTCAACCTTTTTTTTTTTTTAAGTATAAAAAAAAGTTAAAAAGACAGACAGACAAGAAAAAATATTGGTACAAAACTAATTTTAGTATTTTTAATTTGCTGGAATTTCGAATTCTCTGATTAAACGAAGTTTTTATTTCGTTTAACGTAGTTTTTAATTCTTATTTTTTTCTTCCATTCCACAGAAATATTGATTGATTAATATTCTAATGAAATATTTATTTAAATAAATTTAATTGTTTGATAACAAAGCTGAAAGTTATTTTAGTCACATCAACGGTTGGTTATATAGAACTTAAATTGTGGTGCGGGTTGATATTAAGTTGATAAAAGTTTTGGTAATATATTAGTACTACATTATGTTTTGTTTGTTGTTGTTGTTGTTTGTTTAAGTTGTACCAAGATTTATTTATTAGTTGTAATTTTTCTTATTTTTAGTTTACGCTGAATTTATGAACTGTATACTTTTTCATGAATAAGTCCTTAAAGAACAAAAAGTTCCCTATAAACTTCATTAATAAGTAACTTTTTTTATCATTTAAAAATTGCAAGTACTCAGAAACTTTGATACCCATTGACTAGAGGAACATAAACGTAAGGATGTAAATATGCATTTCACTAAAGCGCATTCTCCGAACTCGTCACCTCTGACGTCACAAATCACTACTGCAACGCTTGACAATTATGTTATATGTACGAGTATATGTAGATTTTTCTTGACTGTTTAAAATAGTTATCGTGTCACCTGGTGACAAGAAATGGTCAGGAGATGACTTTATCGTTTTTAATGGTTATTTAATTAATGTTATTTAATTAATAACTTCATAAGACGAAAACTTATTTCTTCTATAAATAACACAATATAATTTGCTAATAATATGCAGAGCTAAGTAATCATTCAATTATAATTAGATAAATAATATAATACAAATTTAACCTACCTATCCATACTACTCTATTATACCTCATAACAAAAATAATTATATATAGATCCTATTTCACATAACTTAAAATTACGTTGCAACTTGACTAGGAACGCATAACTATCAAGAGCTCTGCCATGAATTACTTTGATGCACCGCCGGCTTTGCAAATACATATAGACATCGATAACTTTAAATAGTATGAAAGGAAAAGGGACGTGATTTCAGCATAGTTGTACAAAATTAATATAGGGTAGGAGTTGGTAAGGGTACAATCCAAATTATGTTAGCCATGCACACAGACGACAATACAGGAACTACATTGTAAAAAGCAAAATTATTAAAAAAATATAAAATTAATTAAACATTTTTTTCCATACAAAACAACTACGTTTTATTTCACACATTATAGTCAAAATATATCTTAAAACACATCAATGTGACTCATTTACACCAGAAGATGCTACCTGACATCTTTGTCTTTAGTGTGTAGCGTCTGATGAGTTCTACATAAATACAATAAAAAACATATCTATGTGCATCCACACTCACTTATGCAACGACCTAGTTAACTCCTGCAGGTTATGCTCACTTGGTACCATTGCATCGAAATATTTTGTTCTCAACCTTTTTTTTTTTAATTTTTTACAAACTTTTTAAAGTAATAACTCAAATTGACAGACAAGAAAGACATAGAATAAAAAATAGGGGTCTAATTATTTTTTTGGATTTTTTTTTTATTTATTTACAATATTTATATTTATTTATATTATTTATTAATTTATTTACATTTATTATTATATTTCCTTCAATAGAAAATTCTATCAATATTTCTAAAATATAAGATTACCACAATCTAGAATCAATCCATAACTTGATATTTGAATAAGGTATTGCGGTTTATATTTTGTTCTATAGTTTTTATCATTGAACAGAATACGAATAATTACTTGATTTTGTCTACCAAATCTGTAGCCCAATGCTTTTATTCTTTATTCATCCATCACTTTTTTTTGTCCTTTGTCGTCATGAAAAACATTTATCTCAAACATTCGTATCTAAGCAACATGCGGCAATCAGTACAATGCGGCAGACCGTCTTTTTAAGTTTTTCCTTCTGTAACAGTTGTCGCAAACATATTCTATGTTGTAACTTTCTTAGTACCAGATTGTGGTTTAGACACATTAAACATTTAAAATCATTCCCTTTAATATCACTATCAAGCCATTATTCTATCGTTTATTCTTTTCTCATTTGTAACACATTCTTTTATATCGCCATCAAATATTATTCCCATTCAGTTTTCAAACCTGACGCCGTCTGATGTCAATACTATTTGAAAATCGAATTGCTTTAAATTACAAAAATATCTTTTAATAATTTTGCAATATAAATTATAATATCAAGGTAACAAACCTACCCTTTTCTATTGAAAAGAAACAGTTAAAATGATATACTCATTAAATTAACAATTTAAATTAATGTAAATTTTTGCTAAACCAAACATGTGTCATCTTTTGAGTGTATTGATCCCTATACCTTATAATTTTTTACAAAAAGTCAGCCTGGGCTTGCAATTCTGTAAAATGTTACTGTTATTTTTTTGAGAGTATCCTGGTCATAATATGCAAAATAATTTCATTGATATAAATGTGATACTGCCAAAATGTAATAATACTTACTAATTTATAAAAAATAAATTATGTGAAACCCTAACAATAAAATGAAGAGCTTCCCCTTTTTAAAAGGCCATATATACCATCTTTGTGTTTAAACACAGATGTTTTTATTCGCTTATGTCAATATTATTAAAAAAAATTAATTCGAATTCAATGATTGTTAATTAAAATAATACAATGTCTTCAGCCAATTACTGACAAAAAAAATGTACATCCAAAAGCCAGGCCACTAAGAGAAATTTTATTTCAAATCGACGAGTATACATGTATAACAATTGCTTGCAATAATAAGTGTAGCTAATGTAAGTTGATAATATTAAAACATGTTATCTACTAAATTAAATGAATCTTTCGTGTCTGTTATTAGTTAATTTAGAAATATTGTACCTACTTTGACTTGACTTGTTGTACCTACATGCTTCCCCTTGCACATATTGTTTCATACTGTTCGAACAATACATGTGTTGCATCCCTTCTTCTCTACCCGAGTCTAGATTCTCGCAAATAACGCATGCGCTAAAGTTAGGTATTTAAACCTGTATGCTGTTTATAATGTCCTAGTACTTAGTATGAAAGTTTTCAGTTTGTTAACCCAACTTTTAAAAACTTTTATTATGGCTTTGCAAATGAAATAAAAAAGTTTACTAATAGGTCTCGTTGTGACTATACAAAAACGATATATTAATCTATAATATAAATAAATAAATACATAATAAGCTTATTTGTTACTTATTAACTTATGTTTTTAGTAATTGCTTAAAAAGTGAAGAGTAGTTAAAGGATACCGACTGAAAAATTTAAGTAATCAATTTGTTTTTTTAATTTTAAATTATATATTTATTATATATTATATAATTATAAAAAATTATGTGTTAAATTAAAAAAAAACAACAGCTACGTAGAATCTATCATATCCAATGACCAGAGAGTGGCTTGAACGAAAGGAGTTACAAAAGCATTCAATCGAAAAATCAGTTGTATCTGTAAAATCAGGAATCAGATTGTTGATTTTCTTTCACTGAGTATTTTGGTTCAACAAAGTAAGAAGATTGTAACTAACTTATAAGAAGGTATTTTGCAAAACTGTTAAGACTTCTTTTCTTAGTACTTTTAATTTGATTTTCAGATAAGGCCAACTTAATTCGTATAACCTACAATTACGATATAGCGAAACAAGGATTCCATAACTTTCAGGAGGAGGAGGGAGTAGGAGGACGGACCGGTCAACTAAATACGACATTAAATTAGGTAATTTTTTTATTAATTTGACAATTTGTTATAGATGTCATGATCTCAAAGAAAAAGATACTCGCATATATCCCAACGAATATGATACGGACGTTTTCTTCCCATCATGTAATAAGAAGTAATTTGTTACGTATGCTGTAAAAAAATTATCTACATTTGAAAAATAATGAAATATAAAGACTGGTCTTACACTTATAATAATGTTGGATAGGTACTGCTTTATATCTATGCAGTCCTATTGTTATAAGAAATAAAACTGTTAAAATTAAAGACATGTAAGACTGAAACGCAGCAATGATATAACCTATTTATTTATTACATTACATTAAACAAGTCAAGTTCATGAAAACGGGTCTAATCTAAACCTGTAAGGACATATATTTTTTATGACTTTTTATGATCTTTTATTAATATATATGAATTCGTTTTATAAACTTATCCAAAAAATAACGTTCCCTGTTGTCAAAGTGCAACAGGTTACCGTGCATTTGTCTCTTTTTAAATAGTCGTTACCTATGTAAAGTGCGAGTAGTAAATCCAAAAATCAATATATGGGCGGGATATAGCAGTGCATACCAAAGATATATGATACCAGAAACAACTTGATTATTTACAAACTACGCTTTAAAATATTTATTTTTAGTTTTAAAAATTTATAACACTTGGTTACCTATAAAAGATTGTCCGAGGTTCATTAACGTTCTTCAAACAATTTTCCGTCCCGTGATGTGAATAAGAAGAAATTTGTTAGTTACAACTTGTGTTCTAGAAAAATAATATTTAAAAAGAAATTTACAAATTTAAAGACTCATCTATAATTTTTATAACCTTGTAGTGCTTTACTTCTTTACATCTATGCTGTCCTAGTTACAGAATTTCGAAATCTCTTTCGCGTTCAATACTTCTGCTACGGCGTACTATCATAACCCCTCCCTACCCATGACGTATGTGATACGTATTTTCCAGATAACGTGAACGACCGTCATTCATTTTTATTAATAAATAGATTTTATTTATTTAATCTGTGACCATCACCTGTGACATTGATGCAAGAGAAAGCATGAACTACTACTATGTAGAAAATAAACAATGAATTATATTTATTAATTTTATTGTTTTTTGTCTCGGTGTATACCAAAATTTTAAATATGAAACTTATTTATGCTTAAGGCTGCACTCACACACGCTAGAAGGGCTTATCTCACTTAAATATATTTATCTTCTTTCTCTCCTTTGCTCATAACTAGAACTAGAAGTTTCATATAACCTGATATTATGTTGCAATTAAACCAGGAAGGAACTTACAAATAAAAGACCTCACAGTATCTTATTTCTTTTAAGTGCTCTTTTACAAAAACTAAATGTTTCTTGATGCTCAATTACAACAGAATGACGTGAGTAAACATCATACAATATATTAGTGCACTGGCCACCAACATATTTATTCTCCGGGAAGCGCATATTTATTTCATTATTTCATTATTATTCATAATTTCTTGTCGTAGTAATTACATTCTTAGCTATACTGCTCAAGAGGAGAGTGTCACTATCATCTATGTAAAAAAATTAAGTATTTATAACTACCAAACTAATTGCTTTACTAATAATGCTGTATTTCGTTGTTTATTAAACCCAATTTTGAGCAAATATCTTATTGAAAGATTTTATTATATTTTTTTACATTGATGTTTTATAAACATATCTATGATTCATGTTTTACAATATGATTTATAGAAAAAATCCATAGTATTTACTTATTTCATTGACCTAGCAATAATTCCTCGTATTTGAAATGAAACTATTTTTACGGATAAAATTCGCGTATAATTTGGTTACATTTTAACCCGACGTTTCGAATACTTTGCTACAATCGTGTTCACGGGTAGACGAGATCAGACATCAGATCACACGGGTCAGACACTTACATCTCGTGTATCGTGTGTGTCAAATGTGTACTCGTAAAAATCTTTAAAATTCTGATTTAAAAAAAAAAACTTTTATTGTTTACCCTGTATAGTTAATTCAATGGAAATTATGCTATTGTGGTGATTTGTAAAGTATTTTGGTTTCTTATATGGTGAGAGTTGTGTAATAAAGTAATAAGAATGTTGGAATAATTTTTATTTTACCTTTACCTTCTACTTTATGTGAAGTTTAAGTTATACTGAGTTTTCTTATTTGGAATTTTTCTTATTTTGAGTATGACCTTTTTTTATAATTAAGCCCTTAAAGAATAAAAGTTCAAGTCAAATTGACTCTAAGAACAAAAAGTTCGATATAAACTTCATTAATAAGTATTTTTTTTACCATTTTAAAAAGTTTTCAAGTACTCAGAAACTTCCAGACCCATTGACCAGAGGAATATAAACGTAAGGAGGTAAGCATTTATTTCAATAAATCACTTTCTCTGAACACGTCATCTCTGACGTCACAAATCACCACTTGAACTATGTTATGTCACGTGGCGACAAGAAATGATCAAGGGATGACTCATTTATTCTCAATAAGAAATAATATTATATATATATACTTCTTTCTTTTCAAATTAAAAAAAAGAAAAATAGTTTTCAATATTTTACAAGCTAACTAATTATTCGATTACAATAGGTAAAATAATAATGGTATAATTATAATATTTATTTAGTAGCCCTACCTAGCAAATCTCAAAATAAAAATAAGAGTTAGCCTCCTATATCATATAACTCAAAATTACGATGCAACTTGACTAGGAACACATAACTATCAAGAGCTCTGCCATGATTTCCTTTGATGCACCGGTTTCTATAGATAGATATAGACAAAGATAGCATTAAATAGTATAAAATGAAAAGGGAAGGGATTTCAGCAGAGTTGTTTCAAAATCAATATATGGGAGGAGTTGGTAAAGGTACAACCCAAATTATAGTAGCAATGTACACAAACGACAATACAGGAACTACGTTAAAAGATGCAAAATTATTAAAAAAAAATATAACTAATAAAATATATTTTTCATATCACGCAACTATATTTTATTTAACACATTCTATTCGAAATATATCTTAACAACACAACAACGAGACTCATTCACACCAGAACTCACTTCCTGAAATCTTTGTATTTAGTGTGTAGCGTTCTGATGAGCTCCACATAAATACAATAAATAACATATCTATGTGCATTCACACACACCTATGCACCGACTTAGTTAACTCCTGCAGGTTATGCTCCCTTGGTCCCGTTGCATCGAAGAATTGCATCTTTTTTTTCATTATTTTACAAAAACCTTAACCTTACCTTTTATAAAGTTTTTTTTATTACTGAACGACCGAAATTGTTTGATTTCGATTTCGGTATTGTAAATTTTTTTTAATTTCGTTCTTAGGTTTCAGCCCAAAAACGGGGGAAACTACTAACTAGTAAGTCTACTAGTACTGTCCTTAATACTACTAAGTATTAACGACATTCGGCTGCGCCGTAACCGTTAACCGTTAACCGCCGTTCGTCTAACGACATACTGCTTACTGTATGTCGTTAGGCAAACGGCGAACGAACGAACGAACTTACTCGTATAACAATTAAATTAAGACCTTCGGAATCATATACTACGTTATCAGTGGTAAACAAAACCAATTAAACCTATTTTTCCACGCACACAATATGTTACTTTTATTTATGAGTACTAAATTTTAAATTTTATTAAAATACTATATTGAAATTAACAACATTTTTCTTTTTATTAAATGAAGAGTATATACATAACAACTTTCTGAAAAGTAAATACACAACTGTGTTAAAAATTATTGTTATCTACTTATTTTAAGACTGATAGTGAAAATTTTATAATATATATTAAATTATATATTAAGACTAATTATTATGATTGGGGAGTTTAATATTACAACATTGGTATACAAAAATCTCAATAAACAAATAAATATCTCAATAAACAAATTATGTTCAAATAAAATATAATATCTAACTGAACTTTTTGAAAGTTTACGTCAAAGTGCAAGTAGTTTTTTCTTTAACATATTTATAGTTTATATGTTGATAACATAAAAATATATTTGTTATATATACATTCAAATTTTTTGATATAACCAAGTTTTTAACACACGTTCTGACTCATAACTTTCTCAGTACCAGCTTGTGGTGTATACAATTAACACTTACAATGTTAAAAAATCGATACTGCCACGTAAAAGTATTTTTCAAATATCATATTGTATGTTTATGGCCTTACATATTAAATTAGCATTTTTTATGAAACGAACTAATAAAATCAATATTTAATTGTTGCATGTTATAATTTGGCATTTTATAAATTCATTGGTTCAAGTTGGCTTTTCACTGTTTATAATGTTAGCAAAAATGTAAATAACCAGCTATTTATTTTGTTCATTATTTTTCAGGATTATAAACTAAATGCAGTTAAATAAATTATTATTAATATTTATTAATAAAATTAAATAAATTACTATTAATATTGATCTTGACATTTTCATAAAATTTTAATATTATTGTTTGTAAACTTACTTAAGGTTAAAAATAAGATTTCTGTGTTCGTTTTCACACCACGTACATTTAGATAAAACCTGAATAGTGGGCCAATAGGCCAATCCTTTGTATAAGTTTCTAGAACTATATTTATTGTTTTTTATATGATATATTCTACATTACTTATATTTACGAGTATAAGAGTAAGTTACATTAGACCTTTCTGAAGCCTACGTTTAATTTACTATTTCCCAGACAGACAATATAATATAGTCTATAGTTATTTTTTCAATCATAAAAATAAAAAAATAATGTTTAATAAAACAATACTTGTTTTTTTTTGTACTCGGACAATTAGGTTTCTGAAGTTATTGTAATCTCCCCCATTCTAAGACATATAGCTTTTTAAATATGTATTGTTGATTTTAAAAGTAAAATATTTAATTAAACTTTTAATTCATGTTAAACTCCAAAAACAATATTGTAATTAGGTTTTCGATTTCGTTTTGTATTCCTGCTGTTCTGCTTTTTGTTTTTTTTAAGAAAATACAAAATATACCAACTTTTAAAATACCAATTTATGATATAACATCGACGAAAGTATTAATTCAAAAAATAATTTTATATTTCTTGAGGCAATCATCTAGGATATTATTATTCGCAAAGTTAATTCAACGGAGAATAAAAAATTCATTATTTTAAATCGCCGTTACGACATAAGTATAACGAATGTTAGTTAAAAAATTTAAAACATTTTGATAAACAACAATCTTACGTTTCAAAATATTTTATTGGATTGTCCCACAATGCTCCCCCTTGCTAATATTGTTTCGTACTGTTCGAATAATATAGGTGTTGCATAGTGCATCCCCTTCTTCCCTACCTGCGACTACATTAGTCTCTCATAGTGCATGCGCTAAAGTTAGGTCTTCAACTAAACCTGTTAGGTGTTTATGATGCCCTAGTACTTAGTTTAAAAGTTTTTATTGTTAACCAACTTTTTAAAACTTTTTTATTTATTTATTTTAAATATATTAATTATTAATATATATGTTTTTTACAAAAAAAAAGAGAGTTTAACCTCGTGATTATAATAAATACTACTAAGTAATATTTACTCAAATAAATATGTTTGTAGATTTAGACGATTATTTGAAAACCTGCTTCCAGATAAAAAATGTTGTACTCAAACAGCGGCAACTGATTTGTATGAAAATCGTCGTATTTTAGCGGCCAAATAAATTAAATTACTTATACTTAGCGCCATAATAATAAATAAAGATTCTGGCGTGTAATTTTAAATATTAAGATTTTTATAAAGATTCAGTGACTAGTTTAATAATCAATCAATTTTACCTTTTTATGTTTAACCAAATAAAAAAAAGATCAATCAATCAAATAAACTAATAAATAATCTTGTTTGTTGGTCAGAAAGAAGGATAATAAAGAAAGGTCAACTACCTCGTATAACCTAAAATTACGTTGCAACTAAACCAGGAATTCATAACTTTCAAGAGCCAAGTTTTGATTTGATGAACCACCGGCTACCTATTATATATAGAGAGTAGGAGGATGGACCGGTCAACAAAATACAACATTATATCTAGATATGCTATTGTTTTCTAGATGACATGCTCCCAGAGAAGAGGATATATATACTAAATAACTATTGTTTCATTACGGTTACAAATAATATAATATCTATTGTCTATCTACCATTTAACACTAAACCGATTATTGTTATAAAAAAAAAGACAGCTCAAATTGAAGAAGTATATCAAGAATGTAACACTGCAATGAACTATGACTTTTTATGATCTTTTTTATTAATAAATATTAATTCGTTTGTTGAACTTATCCATAAAATAGTGTTCCTTGTTGTCCAAGAGCAACAGGTTAACGTGAATTTGTCTCTTTTTAAATATTCGGTACGTATGTAAAGTGCGAGTAGTAAATCCAAAAATCGATATATGGGCGGGATATGGTAATGCATACCAAAGATGTATGATACGAGAATCACATGGTTATTTAAAAATCTTTATTTTTTAATATTTATTTTTACTTTAAAATGTATAACACTTGAGTATCTCTATAAGATTGTCCGAAGTGCACTCTATTCATTTACGTTTTTCA
Source organism: Mechanitis mazaeus (assembly GCA_959347395.1). Classification (NCBI taxonomy): domain Eukaryota; kingdom Metazoa; phylum Arthropoda; class Insecta; order Lepidoptera; family Nymphalidae; genus Mechanitis; species Mechanitis mazaeus. The sequence goes on along the minus strand of OY365748.1, from coordinate 17,605,880 downwards.
AACAACGTGTCCACCCATGCTGTGATATATAAGGAGTCAATTGTTAGTCATTACTTTTGCTCTAGAAAAATAATATTATTTTAAAAGGAACATAAACATTTAAAGACTCATCTATAATTTTTAGAACCATGTAGACCTGTACTTCTTTACATCTATGCTGTCCTAGTTCCAGAATTTCGGAATCTCTTTCTCGTTCAATACTTTTACTATTGCGTACTAACTACCAAACCCCCCTCCTACTTGCCATGATGTAAGTGATAGTATTTTCCAGGTGACGTGTATGACCGTCATACATTGTCACTTACAGTCTTTAATCGGTAATTCTTCATGAAAAAGCATAACTTTATTCCATGAAAACACATTACCTACTTATAATGAATAAAAAAAAGTATTATTATTTCTCATCCGACTATTCGGTATATTACAAATTAAATATATGCACATGCAACAGTGACTTTTCTTAAAATTTTACATATATATATTGTTTATAAGTTAGTCGTTTACGCTTACTTACCCCTTTCTTATATGATAAAATTATAACATATAATATATATAACCTAAAATAACGTTACAACTTAACTAGGAGCTCATAAATATCGAGAAAACCGTGCATTCATTCTATGTATTGACAACTATAGCTATGTATCCATAAAATAAGGAACTAGACCATCAAAATTCATTTTAATATCTGGATATGACATCTTTCTCAACATCATATTGTAGGTATATAGTATATGTAAAAAGTTTTTTCCATAATCATCGCACAGTGTATATCGTTTTTATAATTTGATTGAATATATTTTATAATTATATAATTTTTTTGTTTTGTCCTTTCCAAAAAATAATTTTCTTTGTAACCCAGATGCAACAGGTTGATATCTATTTATTCTTTTTCAACCTATGGGTTAGTGTGTAAAGTACGAGTAGTTAAACCAAAAATCAAAACTGGCGGGTTGATTCGAATAGATATATCCCTAAGTATATATATTCAGTAACCAACCATTTATATATAATGTTTTTTCAAAATGCACTTCAAAATATTAATAACTTCTCATCGTAGTAAGACCACCATAGTATTTACCTATTTGTATTATAAATTAATATATACAATATCATAGAAATATTCTATATTAATTATTTATTCGGTTGATCTTATTTACAACTTATGTAACTCCTTCCATCAATTTCAAAGACATTTTATATCATATTTTTACTTAACTTTTTTTTTAACATTGAATTAGTAAATGTAATTGAAACAATAATAATATAGTGGTGATTTTTGTGATTTTTAGTTATTTTATTAAATATTGTTCATAGTTTATTCCTCCTTTATTCTAAGTTTAAGTTATACCGAGTTTATTAGTTGGTATTTTTTATTTCAAGTTCATTGCAACCATTGTAAATTAAAAAGTTCAAGAAATATTTTACTAAGCACAAAAAATTGGATTATAATATTTGTTTGTATTTGTTTTCTTTTTTTATTATAATTTTTTTATTCAAGTTTGCAGCTACGTCTACACTTTCATACCCATTGACCAGAAAAACATAAACGAAAGGAGGTAAATATGTTCATAGGCACATAAAGCGTTTTTTCTGAACACGTCACCTCTGACGTCTCAAAACCTCAAAGTTTGTGATAACTTTGGTATAACAAGAGATGGTTTATTCGTAACAAAGCCTGGTAAGTAACAAAAATATACCAATATTTATTTCTTGCTTTTTCAATTCAAGTCGTATTTTAATAACTTCATACGAAGAAAACTACTTCCATCAATATCATAATTATACATAATGTAGATAGTTCGACAATAGAGTTTGTTAAAAATAAACGAAGCTAACGAACTAATTACTTGAATATAATTAATTAGATGAAATAATAATAATATTTTATCTACCTATCGTACTATCTACCATATCATATCCTATAACAAAAATATCTATCTCCTATTTCATATAACTTAAAATTACGTTGCAACTTGACTAGGAACGCATAACTATCAAGAGCTCTGCCATGAATTACTTTGATGCACCGCCGTCTATACAGATACATATAGACATCGATAACTTTAAAAGAAAACTTTTAAATTACTTGCTACGGACTATTTTCCAAGTGTTTTCAGAATTGTAGTACTTAACATCAATATTTGGTAAGTTTAATTGTTTATTTAATTGGAATCAATTTCATTTTACATATAGCATGAAATAATGTACGGTAAATAGGCATAAATATGTATGTTTATTTTATTATTTATTTACTTAATTTTTATGGTGAATAATAAATTAAATAATGTATAAATTAGATTAATAATCAATTCAAGACAAGCCGTGCCATTTCCAGTCATCATTATTATTATAATATCGAGTCTCGCTCTTTTTTTACTACTCAAAAGTAGTAAAAAAAGAGCGAGACTAGTACTAGTAGTAGTAGTATAATAAAGTGGATTGCTTAGAAAAAGTTAAGTTAAGTTTGATGGTTAAATTAATTTTGTTTTTTGTTTAAATAAATAAAAGTTTATTTTAATAAAACTTGAATACATTTATTACCAGAGAGACATGAACGAATGGAAGTACTTCAATATACATCACTTTCACTCAATACGTCACTTGTGACGTCACGAAACATCAATATTGTACATTAGTTTTTGTTAAGATGCCAGAATGTCAGATAATAATAAAAAGAGATAATAACTGTAGTTGCTTATAACATCTTCTTCATCATCAATGAATTTTGTGAGACCTCGGCATTTGAATCTATCTTAATAAAATTTATGCAAATTTTTCGTTTAAATTTATTTTATCTTAAGCCTAAAGCTACCATTATACATTTTTATATTATACTTGATGATTTTAATGATTGAATAAAAATGTCTATATCCCTTTTCATTTTATCGGTTCGAGTTTCAGCATAGTTGATTCAAAATCAATATAGGGGAGGAGTTGGTTAGGGAACAATCCAAATTATAGTAGCAATACAGACAAACGTCAATACAGGAACTACGTTAAAAGATGCAACATTAATAAAATTATTAGAATTAATATATATATTTTTATCACATACTGCAACTATGTTTTAATTCAAATATTCTAGTCGAAATATATCTTAAAAACGCAACAACTGGCCGCATTCAAACCAGAACTCACTTCCTGAGCTCTTTGTCTTTAGTGTGTAGCGTCTGATGAGCTCTACATAAATAAAATAAATAATGGTTGACTGGTAGAGAATGCCTGCGGCATTAAGTCCGCCATTGTATTTTTTATGCATAAAGAAATAAATAAATAAATAAAATAAATATCTATGTGCATTCACACTCACCAATGCACCGACTTAGTTAACTCTTTCAGGTTATGCTCCCTTGGTACCGTTGCATCGAAATATTGCGCTTTCAGTCCAATTTAAAATTAAATAAAAAAAATAAAAAATTAATAAAAAACATCTGACACGCGGCAATCGAGCTTGCCGCTATGAAAAACTCCTCATCGGCAAATTATAACTCGCAAATTAATTAACAAACAAAAGAAAAAAAAAATTAAAATAATTAAATTAATTAATTAATTAATTAAAAATTTTTTTTCCATTTTTCGGTAACTTCGGCGGCCGATCTGACCACCTTTCCGTTGGACAATCAACATAATTTTGAAAAGTGAATCTCACATTTAGATGCTGATTCCAAATATATCTTTAGTTTTTCAAAATTCGAAAAATAAAATTCGACAGACACACAGACACACATACAGACAGACAGATCGGAAGGAAAAACTGAGTTTTTCGAAAATATAATTAAATAGATATTATTTTTAATTATAATTTTTTCAATCAAATTTTGTTGAAGAGAGCAAAGCAAAAGATAATAAAAGACAAAGAAAGAAACTCGGCATGGAATAGTTTTCAAATACGAATTAAAGCTTTTTTATCAGCTGGAATTTCAAATTTTTTGCTTAATTTGTCAGTTTAACATCGCATGTCTCGCATCGCATCGCATTAATGAAATGGTACAAATAAGTTTTTAAATTATATCAAATTTTTAATTCTATTCGGATATTTTTCCTCAAAACGAGAAAAGTGAAAAATGAGTAAGCAATTTGGTTTTATTGTCTTGTCTTAGCAGCTCGGTAGTCACTATTCCTAATAAAAAAAAGAAACGTAACATAAATAAGCAGTATTGTGCCGTTATAATCTTTAAAAAAAATATTTTGTAATTGACGAGGTTTGTAGGTGCTAATTTTGCAACTTTGTTTAAGTTTTTTCATTATATATAAACAATAAAGTTAGTCGTCGTCCGTCATATAAACTTAGTTCAAAAGTTTTATGAACGATACCAGTATTTCATAAGTTTCAGGAGGTATTGCAATATTCAATCAATAAATACACTACAAGCTTATTTGTATGTGTGCGAAGGCTAATATATAGAGTAGGGAAAGTTCCAAAGAATAAAAACCCTTACAGAAACTGCAAATATTAAATATTTTAAGTTGTATTCAAACAATATATATATTTCTATAATTAATGTTTTAGAAATCGAATTAAAATCATTTTTGTCAAACTTCTATCTCAATTGTCAAAAATAATGTGTAAATATAAAATATGTTTTTATAAACATTCATATCTAATTCATATTTCTTAAAACGGAAGTAAATAAGGAAATAGATTATTTTTATCAAAAACTGGAAATTAAATTATGTCTATAGTTTTTCCTTTACTATGAATAAATTACTGATTTCTAAAAAAGGATGTGAACTCTTTGAACAGAAATCTTCTGATTATTATTAGATTTTTAAAATTAATTCAAAAAATAAACTTATTTATGCACCTTCGAGTAAGATTGCATCAAAAAATTATCTGGGAAGATATAGAATAATGACCCAGTAGGACGAAAACTCCTATTGAAAATGTTAACAATTTAGTTTACAAGTTTGTAAATTTGTAGACATAAATACTAATCTAAGTTTTTAACGTCAATATTATTTAAATGTATGTTAGGACTAAGAAAAAACTTTACTCACGAAAATAAGTTTATATTATTTTTAAAAGAAATTATATCAATAAAAAAATTGTAATTATTATAAAAATAATGAAGACATTTTTACGTCTAATGAGCTGTTAGCGATTGGCGGCTATATTCATTATATAAAAAAAAGTCTCTTACTTATCATGTAGCACTTCCAGAATTTATACTTTTATCCTGAATGCATTTTACATCTTGATATTTATGTATTCCTAGTCAGTGAATTTTTGCGAGTATCGCGTCCCTTTCATCTTACCTTTTTTCATCGAGGATGAATGAATGAATGAATGAATGATATCGTCGTGAAATCGAAAACAGCTTTGCTGTTCTTGTATTTAAATAAGAATCAATATAATAATATATATTAGCTTAATATTCGATATTGTGTTAGTAACTACTATTATTTTATAATGTACATTATATAATTTAATATTTATAAAGTGCTAAAAATATTTAATATGCAATAATTTTATCACCTTATTTCTGTTTGTTTTATTTCTAAATTATTACTTATATTGTCTTTGAACTCAGACGATATCAATAAAAAATAATCTATTATTTTTAAATGAAAATATAAATACTATTCCATATGTATGCATTCCTAGTAATAAGAATTCATAACTTTGAAATGAACTTATCCTCTCTCTCCTTATACCAAAAAACATTCTTTCTCATTATTTGTTATGGTTTTTGTACATTATTGTTATTTTGTATGTGATTGATAATTTTAATATTAAAAAGGTTCTCTTAGTTAAGAAAAGATTGATTAGATTAAAAATTTCACTATTAATCAACAAAAAAGGAGAATTCTAAAAGAAGTGTTTTTTATCCTCATCCACATACGTAACGTAACAAAATTTTTAGTATCCTGTAAGCTTTTCTGTTATATATATATATCTCTATTTAATCTCAAATTTAAGAGACCTCTTTTCATCACCCATCCCATTCAGACTTTCAGGCACTTTCAGTTACATATCCTTAGTATTCCTGCAAACCTGGTGCTATAACCTAAAGCCCTCTTCGCAAACAAAAAACATATATCGATAGCGCAGTTAGTAGTGATTTAATAAAGGCCGTCATCATTTCGCCTAGATGATACAGGCCCCAAAAAGTCAGTGTATAAAAAAAACATCAAAATTTACACCTTGCTTCCATACTGTACATAACCACAATCTCACACTCTATCCACACTAACCAAGCACGCCAAACAAACCAAATGACCAGGTCTGCTTCGAAAGAAGTAACCGTTGGCCAATATATATATATATATATATAACCCATAATAGACGACTCTATCCATGCGCCGCCACCACAAACCCACCAAGCCCCAATAAAACATCTTTACTAAATTTGCATTCATGGCAACATATTAAGATGCAAGATTAAAAATTTGTTACCCGGCAGGGATACCGAAGTTTGCATTATAACTTTAACGATTCTTTGTGAATTAAAAAATAAAGAAAATCTCAACTGAATAAGAAAAGTTTTTAGTGTTCGGACAGAATTCGAACATGTTCGTGGCCATTACTAGGAACACAGATAAGTATAAGAGTCTACAATTCTTTGTAGTAAGACTCTTTGTTTTTTCAACAATTTGAAGAACTTTATAAAATTCGTTACTAGAATGGCTGTTGTTGCCAAATCATCACAAATGGTTTTTAGATAATCAGATTTTTATATATCTTTGTGAATTGCACTATTTTTCTTGGGGTGTTTATGCCATTATTTCTAACCAAAACATATTTTAAAATGTACAAAGAAGAAATCAATTTGAATAATCAATAAATGGATTGTAATTTAATAATTAAAATTTCTTTTAAATATAAGTAATATCCTCTGGATAAATGTGTGACCATTCTGAAGTGCAAGATTTATGATTAGCTGGGATCTATACGTCATCTCTTATCTCAAAATCATCTTAAACGGTTGCGACTCTCAACAAGCTACCGTTAATCGTTATTGAACGACTGACTAACTCAAGAGTAAGCTGACGTAAGACAGAACTTGCTGTCAACACGTCACTTGAAAAAATTCATTTCACCACACTGTGGTAACAACACCGATTTTTAGTTAGAAAATAATGGTTACCTTTGAGTGTGAACTAATGAATTCTATTCATAATATATAAAGAAAGTAGTATGAATCAAAGTTATTATGTTAAAAACCAATTCATAATTATTTATATAATAAAATCTTAAATTGCACAATAATCTTCGAACAATACGTTAAAAAATATAATAAAAAGATTTCGTTTTTGATTAAAAAATTGACTAAAAAATAGACTCTAAAATAGCAATCTGTGGATGTCACACATACAACTGTCCCATCTGGGAACCTAACCCACAAACTTTTGGCATTAAATTACTAGACCAACCGGCCTTTCACCATCAATTATTTCTGTTTTTTATTTAAACTTTTGTGATCCATGGTTACTATTATAATATCGAATTTAGCCGACTAATTTCACGCTAGAATTATATTATATATACTTATAAGAGTTAAAAAAGTAGTTAGTAACAGAATGTAATTTTATTTACCAACACGTGTATGTCATTACGCAGTTATCCTAAAGATACTCGAAATAAATAAAAATAGAGACATAAAAGTACTATTCTATTATGCTAAGTATTTGAGCAACGCATTTTAAACAACTGAATTTAAAATAGGAATAAAATTTACTCACCATGATCATTGGCGACGGCGTATTGATAGTTGGGTATGAGCTCAGTTAAATCATGTCTTGAAGGCGGCGATGGTGGCGGGCGATATGCTGATTCAACTGCTCCATATGCCAGAGGCCACTCACGTTCTGTCATGCCACTGTAGGTACAGTACTCTCCACCGTAAGTAATTTGTTGAGACGTGCTCGAGTGTGGATACGCGCAAGCGCCATAGTCGATGGATGGTGTACTACTTGTGCTTGGAACACAACCGCTACCAAGCTCGTATCCTGTTGGTTGTGATGGAGGAAGTGCAGTTACTCCAGTGCCACATAAATATCCACCACCACTGAACTGTGGTTTTAAAGCTTGACATTTGCGCCTAAAACCGCGCGGGCGCCGCCTGTAGGATCCTTCCTCAAACATAAACTCAGATGACGGGTCTATCGTCCAATAATGTCCCTTTCCCGGTCTGCCGAGGCCTTTTGGGAGCTTTACAAAGCATTCATTAAGGCTCAGATTGTGTCTTACAGAGTTTTTCCATCCTTGATATGGGCTACGGAAAAATTCAAATTGCTGTTGAAGAAATGCGTAGATTTCACTTAACGTTAAGCGCTTATTTGGAGAATGCCTAATAGCCATGACAATAAGGGTTATATAGGAGAATGGTGGCTTTTCCTGGCGGCGCGTGGCAGGCGCCCGGCGCGCCCCCTCTTCGGTGGTTTGATCCTCGATCTTCATACGTGCGTGACAGAGCGCGACCCGGCAAACTATGAGCACGCCGCCCACCGGACTTTAGAGCGCGAAAACGTGCGTCCGCGCCGCCCATCACAGCGCCCCACTCTCGCTGTGCCAAAACTGCCTACATCTACTAAAAACCTCTACATCCATGTCATCTTTCTTATTTGTTGATATATATTAATTAAAAAGAGCATTAAGAATATATCCATAAACAATACGGATATATTTACAAAATGTTTATTGATTTTAGTGGTAATACTTAAATAATTCGCTGAAATAATTTGATTAGAAGCATTGAGGTCGTTGAGCCCGTCCCCGCAGCCTGGATCCCTCACAACGAATACAAACAGAGGAAAACCCGCTTAGACAATAATATTTACCCGTCGCAAGGACGCCTGTCGAACGCCCGCTCTTGACCTAGCACAATTAAACCAAACATTTTACTAGATCTATAAAACAGTTATACGACGTAAACCAAATATTTACCATAAAGCGTAAACCAAAAGTTTTGCATTAAACTTGCCGGATTTATTTACACACGCGCATGTAATAATGACAAGCTAAATTGAACTTTATACTTATAGCGGAAGACTGTATTATTGAAATAAGATACAGAAAAGATATCGAAACTAGTAATCTGAAGCTCAAAGACAAACTCATCAAGGAAGTCATTGTAACAATATAAATCTCCTCGTTTATAATAATTACGATCCATGGCAACAATAGAAATTCTTTCCTATTAAGAACATAATTCGATTTATGAGTACTTCCTTTCTAACTTTTAACATCTTGTAATATAAAAGTTTAAATTTTTCCTCAAAACTTATTCAGTACAATAGTGTAGCTAACAGTCAATAAAGAATACAAGATATCACAAAATCGTAAGGTAAGATCCGAATATAATTATCTTATGGAATAGTCACAATAATTATAAATGAAAACTTAAATATAAATACCATAATTTCACTATAATATAATGAGTATGATAATTTAATTTATTGGCGCGATCGCGAATATACTTATAATTTCTATAATAAGAACAACAAATTTGCAACATAATTTTCACAGGATAATGGAGGCAGAATATCCTGTTCTTTTTAAAATGTTTAAATTATAGTTGCAAATTACATTGCTCCATCAAATACTAAAAAATCATTGAAGTGAGTAAATTCTTTCAAATAAATAAATAATATGTACTATCTAGTTAATACGAGGTCGGCGATGGACCCGACGCGCCGGGTTGCTGATCTGTGTTGTAAACAATCACCGCCTCAGCTTTGTAATAAACATTACTTCTATCACATACTGATTTAAATACAATATTTTAATATTATAAACACTTATAACTTTTGTATTGCTTTGTTTTAAAGTGATTAAAAATTTGTTTAAGTATATAGCAAGTGCTTTATTATTAATATTAAGTTCAATCGCTAACAATTTTAAAGTACGTATGTAGATCATATGCAAGGTTTGAATTTATCAAAAAATAGCATCAACAGCAGAATCAAAGTATTGAAATCTAGTTCTCTCGCTCTAACAGATTATTTATGAGCCGATCTCAGAAGAGAGGGCGAACTCTATGACGTGATCGGACGTGGCTCCGCCCTCAATATGGCGGTACAGCGGCGCGCGCGCAGACCATTGCCTGATCTTGAACCCTCCATTCATCACCATTTACGAGCCAGCTATGTTTGCTTGGGGTTTTAACGGTTTCGCTTTAAATTTGGTATGCAATTAGACGTTTATAGTTTCTTGTTAATTGATTACCGGTTGTATGCATTAGAATCAGTCCACAGTTGAAAATTTCAATAAGGTTTTTCATATATATTTTTTATTATTGAACGGATGACGAGAGATAAAGAACGCACTTACATGCAAGAATTATGCCTATCTACATAGAAATGTTATATAAACAAACTTTAAATACAATTGAATAATCTCGACGGTAAGACTACATTGTAATACTTTGCTATCTTAAGATAAATACTCCGGCGCTAATAATAACATCCTGGATGTAATTGTTTCGGGATATTCCTTTGCACCGTCATCAAACTATACCGCCATATTACACCAGAAAAGACAGCATTTTAAATTAACTTAACTTTAGGAATTAGATAAGTATGTTATTGTCATCTTTTATGTACTGTGTGATAAATTATATGAGAATTATAACGCAACCGGAAAGAATAAGTAATTTTAGGAATAAAGAAATAAATAAACAATAAATTAAAGTACATTATCGTTTGCAAAATCTGATTATCAATTTAAATCAACCAAACCTTGTTACATAAAATATTTTAACCAATGGCCAAGTTATGGAACAATCAAAATAGCAATTTGAAAGCAAACCAGTAAGATGGGAACAAAAATATGGCTTTATTTCTCCTTTTTATAACTTACTTCGATTTTTAACGGTTAGTTAATTCTTATATATTTAAATTAACAAAGTATAGTGACGGTGGATTTAAAATAAAAAAAAAGGTGTAGTGATCATTGTTGGCATTTTTATAGGCCTGTTATATCATTGAAGTTTCCAAATGTTCGTATAAGATACCAACAAACTATTAAGCAACTGCAGACATGACGATCTCGAAACGTGACGTCACTAGATGTCACGTGTCTAGAAACTTTTCGCAAGCGATTACTTTGTTTCCATAATCTATCATTCTGTAATTTATTTATTTTTTTACGGATATTCTAGTTTTGAGGTATATTTTAATATAATTAAAGTTATTGTAATATAATATAATGAAATTCAATGCAAATGATACAATGTTCTACATGTGTCACCCATTAAATATATTATTAACTCACTTAAGACATTTCACAACGAAATACTCAATCAAGGCCTGATAATATTAACTCAACCAAAACTATATATATTTCTTTTATTAATATTCAATATTAAATTTAAGAACAAAGTAATTTCATAAGAAACTGTAGCTATGATTTGGGTATGATGAACCATTCAGTTACGGTCGTTATCATGTTTATAGTAACCGGATACCATTTTCATTCGATCTCAACAAAATACTAAGAAATTCTCAAATTATTTTAATATTTTTTAATTGTTTAAATTAAAGTAGTTTCTACGGATACAGTGATATGAACTCAAACTAAAACTCTAATATCAAATCAAAGTCAAAGTCAATTCTATGATTATTTGCAATTTTATAAATAAGTTAAAAGAGTATCTAGTGGACACTTTAACTTTTTTCGTTTTTATATGTACTGTCGTTACATTTATTTCAAATAATGTATGTTGACTTTGAACTCTTATATTCTTCTTTGAATATTTGTCTACACGCTACATATAATTTAAAACAACAACAATACAAAATACAATTTTTAAAACTAGTAATTTGGAAAAATTATACTTTCTTTAAATGAATAATAATTGTACTTCCTTCAAATTTCTATAATTCAAATCAAATTTTTGGTCACATCTAACCTAAGTTTTCAATTAAAACTAATAGTTAATACTTAGTTTTTTTACTCGTTTATTGAATGTTCTTCTTTGGCAACCACTTTTGTCACATACCTAAAAATGTTTTAAAATACTGTTTTGAAAATGTTTTGACATACTTGTTTTTAATTTGCTCCTAACATATTATTGATTGTATGTAAGAGATATTATTTTACGATATTATAGATAAAAATAGAGCCTCGAATTTAAACCTACTGTTTTAATCAATCTTTCTTTATTTAGAAATAATAAAACTGTATTCTGTATGTTTTTAACATAAATACAATATTATATATATTTTTTCCATTTATTTAAAATTTTAAAAGAATACATTTTAGAAAAAATACAAGACAAATGCCTCGAAAACCTCTTTGGGTTTCTCTGGACAAGTTATCGTTCACAAACATAGTGCCATATTGAATGCGTGTATATATATGTATAAATTTGAAATTAAAAACAAAAGTTGCAAACTATAACTATCCTATAAGTGTCACCGCATTTGTTTCGCAAAACTTTAGAACGGTACGGATTTAAGACTTTTAATACAAGCGTGACCTTATGATGTAGCAATTGACACAATAATAAAATATGTAGATAATAAAATATTTTACATATTTTTTTTACCTATAATTATTTTATTGAAATAACTAAAGTAAGTAAAAAATTGTCGATTAAGAAGAAAGGAAGCCAACTCTATAACTTCCTGTATGTGCTAGAAGCAGTCTAGAGTTAGGATGCAAGTGTACTAGAGATTCATAAATTCGAGGAGGTGCGAATGCAATTGCAGGACGTATATACACACATAGGATAGAACACAATGTGTACTATGACTGGATCAATACCTCAGTCTAACAGCTGATATGACGTCTACACCCTATGGATTTTCCACCGAGAGCCTTTACTTGTGTGCAAGAGGAAATATCATTCTCTCGCTCTAGCATCATGACAGCATAGTCTTACTCTATTACATAACGTTCAGAATATTCAGTCGCCAGTTTAGTGTCATAATGCAGATAGTTTATAAATATGTATGTTGGTTTTATAAGCATAATAAAAAAAAATTCAATTATATTTAATTTTAATTCAACATACAAACAAAATATATATACTCCCAAAAATATTTTTTTTCTGACCATTGAAAATAATTATGCTATTTAATAGCAAGAAATGGGAATGTGATATTTATTAATAACGGGAAAACTATGTTCTTGTGTTTATTTACAAATATTTTGTGTTTTTCATTATTCCTTATTATTTTATAAAATGAAAAAAACATATTAATTATTTAAATATATATTGCTTGTGGTAACTATTGAAAGAATGTTACATCGCAAAGCAGCCATTCGCTGAGCATAGCATATTGATTTTAAATCGCTGAGCTAATGTGAAAAACCAAACTTACAATAATAACTTTAATATTTTAATTTAAAATATTAATACGTTTGATAAAGAATCTCTCGTGTCTGTTTTTAATAAACTTGTTATTCTATTTTATTCGTTTCACCCACAGTGCTTCACCATGCTGATCTTGTTTCATACTGCTCGAACATTACAGGGGTTGCATCCCCCTTCCCCTCTACCTGTGTCTAGATTCCCGCATCTAACGCATGCGCTAAAGTTAGGTCTTCAACTGAACCTGTATGCTATTTATGATGCCCTAGTACTTAGTCTAAAAGTTTTTAGTTTGTTAACCCATCCAACTTTAAAACTTTTAAATTAACTTTGCGTTCTTTGTAAATAAAAAATAATAGTTGTCCATACAAATATAAATATATATATATAATAGATATGTAAATAATAAGTACTAAAAATTACCACAATCTCTTGCTTGTACCGAACAAAGTGTTTACAGTATTGACATAATTTGTTCTCAAAACAACATGTTCACGTGTTGAAAGCTTTTATCATTTGATCTCCAAAACCCAGCGCATTGACGGCACAAAAGGCGTATGCTCCGATGTAAAGCGAGCCCGTAAATTACATTTTATGACGACGCAGCCATGTGTAATACGTCCATCGACGACGCACAGACCCGAGAAGCGCAATTCGCGACGTGCCATGCACGAACGTTGCTTTGTGAGCAATTGTTTTAATATAAAACAGATTTCAGGAAGCGGTGAATAGATTTATTTCGATGATTTCATTCGCGGTACCTTAATGTAAACACCATTTCTCTGGGGAAAGAAGAAATAGGGATGCGGTATTAGATGTTCACGCTTTGCGAAATTTCAAATACGAAAAGCTAATTCACGACGGTTTTACAATAGTTATTCATCCAGGTTATTTATCACTTCAGGGTGTAATTATTTTTATTCTATTATATATTGTAAGCAACCAACACTCATTTTTAACTCACACAGCGCCATCTTATGTGTAAGATTACTTTTGTTTATTTTATATGTGACACGTAACAACTTACAAAATCACAATTTTTCGGATAACATTAACGTAACTGATAACATTAACGTAACTCATAATTATATATATTCTAATACTAATGAATAATACCTAAAATTAGGCAATATGACATTGGATAAGGATTATATATTATATGTTATTAAGGGTAACCTTATGTGAGCGTTACTTATATTATAAGTATCAATCTTAATATATATATTTAAAGATCAGTAATCTGTAAGAAGAGCATGTGTTGAACGTCTCGGCGGTTCTCCAACAAAAATATTAACAGGAATCGCTGTATTGTATCTACGGAAAAAAATACGTCTAAAAATATGCTTGAGTTATCATATGTATTGGCAGTGTAAATGATTCTAATTGGAACTGTTCTGATTTAAAAAAACATTGTTGCTTACAGAAGAAATACTGTTTATTTTTTAGGAAATACACATTAGAATTGTATTCTATGAAGTTAAATATCGTCGTTTGTTTCGTTTATATGCAAATATTAACACATTGTAATATTATATGTGTATAACTAATAAAATATTTAATAATATTTAGTACTTGGAAATTATATATGCTAAATAACATTTCAGATTAATTTCTAGAAATACGCCCACATTCGCATAGAGTTACGGCGGCTTTTATAAACAACGGGTTCGACTAGCGACTTAAAGGAATTATTTGAGTCGTCGGAACTCTTTTTGTAAATGCCGCACAAGATGTAAATTGAGACTGATTTTATACAATTACTGTTTGTTTTAAACTACATTAATTATTACGATAGTATATATAACAATTTTTCGTTTATTTGTAAAATAAAATGTTTGTAAATACTTGGTTGTACGTAGTTTGATCTCTCTATCTGGACAAAGAAAAAAATGTTATATAGACATATATATTATAACACATCATAAAAATATGTTTGAAAATAATAGTGATATAAAATTACATAAAACAGCTCGTATTTAAAAAAATATGTTCCGTGTGGTAAATACAACGTTTGACTGAGATCAAAGAAACAAACGCAAAAATGTTCCCGAATTAGAGTCGGATTCATCGGTAATCATACATCAAACGTTTGAGCTCATTCCAATCCTCTAGTGCGCGGGTACAAAATTTGATTACTGTATAATATTAACTGCTAACCCGCCCGTTCTCTGTTGAAAAAAAAGTGTATAATTCGCACACGACAGAAATAAAACAACTCAACATATATATATTAGATAATTTTGAAATTTAATTCCGAGCTCAATGAGATATTATTATTTCGATTTTTAAAGACATTACATTAGATGCATATATTACAAGTTACATATTTGTCAGTTTCCATGTTTTTATTTAAGATAAATATAATCAGACGTCTAGAATTAAGTCATTAAAATAACCAAAACAAAAATAACAATACGAAACCACTGCGACGAAACTTTTTTACAATGAGCTTTATGTATGTTAAGTTAAAGATGTAATTCAATTGTTCGTGATTTAATAACATTTAAGGAAGTTAGCTCTTTTTTAGAAAACTGCCTTAAATTTCGTTTGTACTTTTTAATTAGGCCTTAATTCAATAATTCTTCATTGGATCGGGTTGACCATTATAGCCTTATATTGAAATCACGGTGGTCAAAAAAACTGTTATTTTAGGTAATGTTGGTCTGACTCGTTCCAAAAAAAAATTTTATTATGAATAATAATAAGTATAACAAATAATAATTATAAGTTTGTTGTAATTTGCGTCTTTTACAGTTATATACTTAGTCATATTTATTAGTACTTACTTATTTTTCATATTTTAATGAATGAAAACAATATGTAAACTGTTTTTTGTATGAATTTAATTTGTCTTAGTTTCGAAGTCTTTTTTATACGATTTGAAATCTTAAGTAATTCTTATTGAATAAGTTGGACCTAATAAAAGTATCTTCGATCGTATTATAAGTGTTATAAGTTCTTTATAAACATTTGTCAAAGTTTTAGATTTATAATGATTACATTAGATGACGTCATAATTCTATCTATTTTTTTGCAATCTTAAATATTTCATTTAGTTTATTATCTAACTAATTTATATTGAAAATATATATTGATTAGAATGACACTCACAACAGATGGGTGCGGATCGCAAAAAACGCCGTCCCTAAACCAAATTCATCAAATTCATTTTTATAGTTTACATACATATTTTTTGTGCCATTTTAAGATCCAACCCTTACATCGCATAGGTAAATTAACCCTCGGACGGCGGATGTAAACACAACGAAATCACGACTGCCACATGTGTTCTAACCGAGGTTAAAAAACTTATGACTGAGAAAAAACGGCCATGTTTTACAACACGTCTGTTGAGATAACTACGGATCGGGTGCTAACTGCGAGAAACAAACCCGTACTTTTAAACCCAATAATTTGTACTTTTTAAACCAATCACGATCCTCTAAACCAGTTACTTAAATTTGATTTCTAAGACAACTTCCAAACTATTACGAATTAAGTGTAATTTGCTTTATATAAACAGTAAATATAATTTTAAATGTTTTTATGAAATTATTTATATTGAATTTTATTAATTTTCATTAATAAATAAATATAGTTAATGGTAAAAATCATAGCTAATTTATTTATTTTATCTTTTTCACTCTGAACCAATATCAGTGATCACTTACGTACATCAAATGGATATTTTAAGATTTTCTATTTTAATACCATACTTATCGATATTAAGGTTACTATATCACATTACCTTGAATATTGTATAACATTCAACAATGTTTTGAGCTTTTTCTTTTGTAGTATAGAAGTTCTAAAGTTTTATATAAACTTTAAAAATCTTAACAATAAAGAAGAAAATTTCTGAAACCTTTATTCATGACAATAATAAATAATGATGTCAAAATTATAATTTCTTTTTTAATTGTAAGTATTGTTTAATAATATTAAATAGCTAACAAAATTTTACAACATTTGTAATACCTATTGACATACCTCACAAAAATAATACAACTAAATAAAAATAGCAAATAAAAGCAGAAATAAAAAACAATATATTTCATAAACATTTATTATTCGACTACATAATTCTATGATCATTAAATTTGTAGGATTTGTACACTTTTTATATGACTTGTACATTTTTTATATGACGTAAATTTTTTGTATGACTTGTACATTTTTTATATGACGTAAATTTTTTATATGACTTGTACATTTTTTATATGACTTGTAAGTGATTTTTGTGTGTTGTTGCTGCTTTTTATTTTATTGACAACATATAATATTACTTAGATTTAATAAACATCGTTAGGCGTAAAAAGTATTCTTCTATCTTTAAAATCTTAATAAATGCTGATAATTTAGTTATAATAAAGGTTAAACTAAGACAAAGGATCTATTTATTCTTCAGGATACAACCATCAGCGTTCCCTTTGTTTTTACTACATCGCCATACGCGGCTCTAACAAAATATACAAAGGACCAAAATGTAACCGCGCCGCACACACGTTTTCCATGTTTTGACTAGTAATTAGTCATTTCTTTGCGGATGGTACAAGCTTTAGGTATTGATTAAATATATATTATTATATATTATTAATCTATATTCAATACTAACATACATACAAATACTCTTATTACATTTATAACCATATAATTTATATAAACAAAAATAAGAACCGTCGACGACTGTTGTAGTATTAACTGTTACAGTTGTCAGCGACTTCTACACAGGATGGTATGCAAATTACTAAAACAAAATTGTATATTATTTCACCACTCAACGAATTAACATTAATTTATTTAAAATTATACAAACATTTCAATGAGAATATAAGATAAAAATATTTAATTAAGCATTACAGCTAAATATTATATCTTTATTGTATAATAGCTAATCTATTATTGAATACAAAAATAATTTAATTAATTTGCAGTATATAGAATTTTAATATAATTGAATAAATATTTCTGAGTTATTTTAATTATCATAAAGCTATTCCTTTAAAAAAACTTTTTATTATTCAAATTAATTTCTTAACATAAAAAAAGTCTTAAATTGTCACTATTTAAATTTTTTTCAAAATTTTTTTTTAAATTTCACAGTATTATAATTTTCAATAATATAATAATATATATTTAAGTAAATTGAAACTATATGATTCATTAAAACAATATTTTCTTTTTTTTTTTGTTAAATCACAAAAATATTACCCAATACATTATTTTCATCACTTACACTTACAACCAGAAACTAGAAAAAAATAACTATATATATAATCTATAATTTTTTTTGTAAAAAGACATTTTCTTGCTTGAGTCTCTTAATACTTAAAATTTGTTTTCTTCCGATATCAGTATTATCTCTTTTTTTGTCTGCTGTTTCTGTTAGCTGAATATTAAAAAAAAATTCTTTCATGATTATAAATGGCAATACAGGGCTTTTAAATATTTAAGTAAATTAAGTTATTTTTAGTCTTGCAATTTTATAAATAAATACTTTTAAAAAAAATAACAATTTAAAACGGTTACAAGTTTAAGTTTGCTTTTTCACAAGTCTTATCATATAATATACCTTTTTATATATTTTTTCAGTTCTTGTAGAATTTAAAACATTCAATACTTGAATATGTAACCCTGACTCATTTATACATATTTCATTACACTTGTTTGTTTGCGTGGGTTTATGAAAGTAACTTTTGAGGTCACAACATACAGTAACGTCCTACCATGAAAAGACCTCTGGCCGACTGAAACTGCAATAGCAGAGTGATTGGAAAATGTACAGCGCAATCGCGAATGCAACAGACGTGCGAGTAGGAAAACCTGAAAATCATTACGTGAAAACAGGAGAGAACATCCAGTGCATACACGTACTAGTTATACGGACTCCTAACTACCCATGTTAGCCTGGTATTGAAATGCAGTTCAGATGCGATATATGCACTTTGGTCTTGTCTGAATTTCAACAACCCAAGTAAGTAAGAACCCCTCACTAAACTTTTGTTATTAGATGACTTTATTATTAACTTTGTCTTTTAACAGGATAACATTAAGATTATTTTTAATTTTATTATAATAAAGTTCTACTTCCTGACGTATTCCAGCCAATTTACTAAATTATCAAAATTTTTCATATACATAATTGGAACTGTAGTCGTTTGAAATTGTCTTGAAGCATGTATAAAAAATGTTAAGATTAATAAATTTTAAATAGAATGCAAAATTGTAGAGTTGTTAAAATTGTTGTTGTTATAATAATAACCCAAATTAATGGTATTCAATGGTATTCTTTGATTGACAAATATACGCAGTATTACGGAATAAACTTTTTATATTTAGATCTTTCATTTTTGCGCAACAAACTTACTACCCAATCTAAACTATTTATAATACTATAAATCTGAAATTTATTTATTACTTTATTTGTTCCATTGCTAATCTCTGAAAGCTCATAGGCAAATAGCCGTATGTGACAAAAATAAGTGCACTTTAAATAATTAGGGCACGATTATGTTAACCTGTTACAAGTTTGATCAGTAAAATTCTAGAAACATGTTATGTAGTCCAAGCGAACGGAGATGCTCGTAATAGGTGAACCCTGCTAACTGCTGAAGGTTGCACCGACATTACTGGCGAAAGTTAATATCCACAGCGCTTGCGTTGGAAACCTAACTTCAAGTTACTTTCCTGATAACCACCTCTTTGTACTTAAAAATCAATATGATGCACTGAAATACACTGTCATACCTTCCAAGTTATGAGCTCCTAGTCCATGTTGCATTCAAGTTCGAACTTAGTATGCAACTTAAGTACTATAGTACTATGCGAGTGATATTTATTTTTTTGGCCTTCTGTTTTTTTAAACAAAAAATTTTGTAGTTGTTAATTTTATTAAAACTATTTTATAATGATTTTATTTGTATAATATGCTATTGTTTAAACTGATTTTTACTTATACCTCTTCTTCTTATTCTTTTAGATACATACTTCTGCAAGTATAAAGTAAGTAAAAGAGAAAAAAATAAAGAATAACAAGAATTTATATAATATAATATAATAGAAACATAATTTTCTTGGTGTTATGATGATTGGATCTCCCATAAAGAAAGACTAATTGAAAGAATTTAAATACAAAGAAGTCTAATAACTACTCTAACAGGTTGTTTTAGATCTAATTGATTAAATGAATTAATTAAAAGAAAAATATTTATTGCTATGTATTATTCATATGTATTATATAATAAATCACAAGGAATATATATAACTTTATCTGGAGGTCTTTTTAAGTATTGATTGTCTTATCGCTTGTATGTAGAGTAATATATAATAAATATAGTGATAGCTTATAAGTGTATAAGATTAATAAAAGTTTGCGTTAGCTCTAAGCTTAAATTTCAAATAATTTCAAATACTCCTTATAGTTTATGTGACGCTAGTAAATGGCGGGAGTATAAAGTTAAGCTTTAGGGTCAAAAGCGCTTGCGTGGAGACCTAACTTCATTGAAGTTATGTATAAACTCCTCCCCAATTTACCCACCCCTATGTACCAACACTGATCGATAAAATGCACTGAGATCTCCTATGAGTTATGATCTTCTAGTTGGTATTGCACTCAACTTTAAACTTTGTTTGAAACTATTCTTGTCAAATCAAACTTTTTTTTATTAGATGTCAATGTACTCGCACAACGACATCCAAAACATTGAAAGTAAAATTACGTAGAGCTTTATGTAAAACTTTAGAAAGTAAATTTGTTTTATTAGAACAGAAGTATAAAGTTTGTGTCTCGTGTTTATAATAAATAATACCATTATAAAAAATATTAATTCTACATTTTTTGATACATTTATTTTGATAGATTTGTCTTAGATAGATCAGAACTTTTGATAGATTTTTATGCGGTGCAAGTAAATAAAACTTGTCATTCATTATCAACCCCAAATCATTTACATGGAATATTTAAGTACAATTGTGTGATTTACATCATCGCACAACTTTACCTCTTTCCTCAAATAATTATGCACCAATCGATTAAGATATTGATACTTTTTTTAAACTTTGCCACCCTAATTGTTGTTCACCTTATCTTATTGTTACAACCTTTGAAATAAAATGAAACTGTTTCATTTCTTAACAAGTTATTTATTCAAAAAATAAAGATTAGATATATCATATAACATACCTAACCATTCAGAATCAGAAGAAACAACATTATATCTAACATAAATCTTAACTAAATTCCATTATTATTAGATACTGGAAGGAAATAGTTATTACCAGGAGCTCCATCCTCGGGAGCATTTGAAGACAGTTCAGCGGAATAGTATATTGTTTCACCATCTTGAACTGGCTGCACCTTGGAAAAATTAAGGAAGTCCATCTGTCCCTGTTGCTGCATAGCTTGGGCATATTGCTCCATGATCAAAGCACTCGCCTCTCCAACATGGGAACGCATGTGAAAGTTTAAATGGCTACTTTGTTTGAATCGCCTATTGCATATTTGGCATCCAAAAGGCTGAATATTAGTATGGGTACGCATATGTTGACGCAAATGAACCGATTGAGAGAAGCACTTGCAACAAATAATACATTTAAACGGTTTCACTTTAGTATGCGTCCGCAAATGTTGATCCAAGCCGGCCTTCTGTGTGAAAGCTTTGGAACAAAATGTACACACGAAGGGTCGAATCCCAGTATGCATACGCATGTGTTGTTGCAGTCCACCTAGTTGGGTGAAACGTTTGGAACACAAACTACACTGATGTGGTTTCATTTTTGCGTGTACTATACGATTATGTTCGTCGAATTGGGAACTATCTAGAAAAGTGAACCCACATGTATGACACGAAAAGGACGAACTGATATGAGAGGTTAATTGTTCCGTTAGTGTGTTTGTTGGATAGAAATCTCTGTCCAGACGTTTTTCGCAGACTTGACAACGTAAAGCGGCTTTACGACGTTTTGTGTGTTCTTCTCGGTAATGTAAAGAGTATTCGCAGCAGTTAAAGAAGATCTGGCGACACTGCACACTAGGACGCAAGGAAGGAAGAGTGCACGTGAATGGACCCCTAAGGAGTAAACAATATTATTCTATGAATAATTTTTCGAAATTTAATTAAGCACAATAATATACCTGAGGTCCACTGGCTTTTTTTCAGGTTTTGACTGAATCTTTTTTATCATGTTATCTAGTCTTGATCTTTTGACTCCGACGCCCTCATTGCTTTCATATCGTACTATAAGATAACTGGTATCACAACTAAAGGTGCGTTTTATAATACCATCTTCCTCGACTGTCAAATCTTCCTCAGATTTTTTTAGAGGAATGAATTTATAACCGCAAATACCATCATAAATCTAAAATAATAACAATAATTGTAAAACCATCTCTACTTGTATGTAAAACTAAACGGTATGTTAACTATATCAGCCATCCAAAACGTAGTTTTATTTCAATATTTCGACAAGTCCTCTATATTTACAAAATCTTTTACATTTACAAAATTTAGCTGTAATCACAACACGTTTCCGATAGCGGAAACTTTTAAAATATAAATATGATCGTCTCGCATTTAAAATTGGTCAACAATTTCGTTAGTAGTACTAATACTATTGACTATTTTATTTTCTTTTTACCTGGTCATTAGAATTAACGGAATACGGAGGCTGATCATCATCAGACACAGAACCATTAATATCATCATGCTGAACTTTTTTATGATTTTGAAGAGCGTTAGAATTATAAAATGTTTTCTTACAAATGCGACAAACAAAAACAGCCGAACCATCGTCACCACGGTTCTGAAATTAAAGAAATAATCTTATTTGTTTTTTATATTTAAATTGCTCTATTGCATAAACTTAAGAAATGTACGGTACACAAAAGTAAAAGAAAAGATAGCAATGGGCGACCTTATCACTAAAGTGACTACTTCCAGGTAACTCACACTTACGAACTCTAGATCTAACAACAGAAAATTGTAATATAAAATAAATAAACTCAACAAACATACATATCTTTTTTATAAACATACACTAATCAAAATTATTAACAATATATAATGTAATTGAATTTATATAGCAATACATGTATTGTAAAAGAAATATTACAACGAAAATTAATATTTTTTTAACACGACTTTTAAAAACTGCTAGTGTTTGGGAACGACTTATTTCAAGAGGAAATGCGTTCCATAACGTGGTTGCTTTTATAAAGAAAGAGTCCATGTTCTTTTTGGAATTAGAAATACCAATTCTTAAAATATAGTCTCTTGACGTACGCACGCAAAAAAAATATTTTCACTTTGAACATTTACTGACTTCATACAAATTCGAAAATGCGTCGTATAGGTCATTCCTTTATGAATATTGTGTTGTATTTTTGTATTAATTAAATGTTAAACGTTATTTATTTTTATTGAATAGTTAAGTAGAAGTATTGAAAACCGTCTTATGAAACAACTAACCGTCTTATGCATAATCTCTAATTTTAACATAAGAAAAAAATATTTATTATTAAATTTTGTTCTACAGAAAAATCACGAAAGTTTTAACTCTTAGGCATATAAATAAAACTAAGATTTCTTAATAATCAATACATTATTTACCTGAAGATACTTAAGAAAATAATCGTTATTTGTTAGGTTATCCGGACTTGTAATCAGCGAAGTCTCGATTTCCTCCATATTATTTCATTAACCAGTATAGAAAAAAAACATTAAAATACCTTATACTCCATGATATCAACGTTTATTTGTACAATTTATTAAAAAATATATTAAATTTATTTTAATAAATTTTGTAATCCTTCGCTTAACAACAGCAGATGTCATAATAAATTCTTTTGTCCGCCATCTTAAGAGGAAGCCATAAATATTTTTAATCAGTATTTATTACATTTTATATCACATTAATTCGTTAAAGTAGTAGTAGAAGTAGCAATATTCTAATATTCCTTGATCTAAACATATTAAGATTTCACATCAGAATCTACTAATTAAACATGGGTAATTATTAAAAAAAAGTATTAATATATTATACCTACTTTTTGATTTGTATTGAAAATAAGGTTCCTACCACAGAGTACTGTATATAAATTCCTACTAAATAGAACTTTTATAGTAATGAAATATAAAAATATTTGTACTTTATAGTACAATATATTACAACATTAATAAATGTTATTTTGACTATACTAAGTACGCAAACATTTTGCAATATTATTGGAATATTTATATTTAAACCAAATAGTATTGTTAAAGATTATAAATTTTAACCAAAGCGACATCTTGCTACGCTGGGCTTACTATTTCCGATATAGATTATAATATATATTGCTATGTGATACTTGCGTTAGATGGCGCTTTTTAAATTTTTTTATTCATGCATATGAACATTTACATGAAACAAAAGCAGAGCCATTTTTTGTCAACCTGGTATTACCAACTTATTGCCAATTATTTACATGTATTTATACTTAATAATTTAAAAGAAAAAGTATTAAATTTTTGTTTTTTATTTTGGTTAGTTTAAATTGTTTATTTTGTGTATTTTCAAGTATATTTAAGCAAGATTCAATGCTAAAAATCTTATTTCCTTTCTGTCTGTTTCAGAAAAAAATATCAATTTGACCAATCTTAGACTAAATTTACTTTTCTTTAATAATTACAACCGTAAATGCTATTTCCTAACTTCCACAGTGTTTTTAATTTAGACAATTTGATGAATATTGTTTGATCCATTGAGTTAATACTCCTTTTCTCTACCTTATACATTATGAGGATAGATATTAAGAATATGTGATAAATTTTAAAGGAAAACTTCGTGCCGTAGTTTTTCTTTTACGCTACTGTGAACTGTGGTACTAAAAACACTTAACTTTCAGCATATAGTTGAACACTTTAACGTTCCGCCTATATCATACATTACTTTTTGCCTTTGAGCGGTATATTCTAGTATACTAGTAATAAAGAAGTGTTATAGAATTATACATATTATTAACAGATTACTTAGAGTATAAAATAGTACAAAGGCTACGACTTAAAAAACAGTATGCGATTATTAGTTAATAGTTATTAGATTCCGAATCCTTGATGTTGATCAACTTTTACACTTCAAAGTTCACAGATTACTTAAAAAATTTGAAATGACGTTGAATCGTCAATCGATGTATATCCGCGGATAGTGGGTACGCGAGAAGCTATTGCTTATAAAAGTGGCGTTGCTATATATTTATAACTTATGTTTATTGTTAGTTTATTGTAACTTGTAAATATTTTCTTATTCGCGGCCCGCGGCTACTAAATCGTGGCATCGTGATCATCGCGGTAGATAATAAGAACCACCGTCCGAATTGTGTCAATCTCTCGCTTGTTTGCTAAATTTTTGATTATTGATTATTATTGACCATTTTTAAAAAAGCGAAAAGACATTTTAATAATTTGTGTAGTAAATACTTTTGTTATTAATATATTACTTATTTATAATATATTTCATTCAGCAATCGTTTTAATATTCTGATACCAATGTCCGACTACAAGTATTTCTCAGACCTGAAAAGTCCAAACTGACTATGGATAGTATAGTTCGTCATTCCTTAATTTATTTTAATTAAACTGTAAAATGTTTTTGACCATATAGCGGTAACATAATATACAATGAGTTTTCGTTTAATATCGCAACAAAGATTAATAGCGCTATTTTTATTTTTGTTTCTGATAATGAGTGTAGTTTACTTCAATTTAAATTATATTCAACAAAATTATGAAAATTCCCAGTGGTCTAGAGAAAGGTGCTTTACAGAATTAACATCAATAAAATATCAACTAAATGGTAGGTTGGGCTTCCATTTAAAGTATTTTTTTAATGTGTTGAATGATTTTGTAGTCAGGAAGCAAGTACAAGTTTTATATTTTGTAAACAAGTCTGCTACTACAGTTGCAACTAAAAATTTTATATATTGTGTTTTGTATTGTATATATCTACATATATACATATTGTATGTATCTACATACAACAGGCAATATATATATACATATATGTATTATAATTGATTTTTATTTCAGCTGTCACCGAATACAAGAACCACATAGATAAAATGCTGACTGAAACTCAACAGAAGCATGAATCTGACAAGGAACGCTTCAAAGACATCATGGACAGCTGTGTTGCAATGAAACAACAATCTTCCATTTGTCAGGTAAGCTGGCTGGCTCTTTAAGTCCATAGAATTGGTACAGTACCCATATCTTCAAATGTTAATTGGTAATGGTAATTGTATTTTTTTTGTATTAAATTTATTTTATAATAGAAATGTCACCACAACTTTTTATGACATTAAAGCCTGTAGCACTAAGAATTATATTCTAAGCATGCTGTTGCAACGGTTTTATTGTAATGTTGACACTTTGCTCTATATTACTGTGTTACAGTGATGTTAAATTATTCTAAAAAGGATGCAAACGACTTACAAATACATAGAATATCTATTAGACTGCTAGTTTAAAGATCCTTTTGTTTTTATTTTATTGGGTTTTGTAAATGGATGGATGAACAAAAAGCAATCAAATAAATCATTTTCAAGTATGTACAAATGTGTTATGTACCCTTGTAAAATTTTGAAAAACACAGGATTATAGGATATCAAAAAAAGGAAGAAGTGATAGACTGACATTCATGTTATGTCAAGCCATATCTAAACTGCTTGTCTACAGCTAAACTATCCAGTGTTACTTAAATTACCATATAAGTATTTTAAGTAACACTGGATAGTACCATACTATACATGTTTGCTTAAATCTTAAAAAATATTGATTCCAGAGCCAATTTGAAGATCTCCAAAGTGAATGTAAGAAAACTAAAGAAGATTATGAAAAGTTGAAAAAAGAGGCTGTAAATAATAAAAAGGCAAGGTAGCAGTAAAGACATTCTTTTCGAATAAGTGAATAAAATATATAAATAAGGATAGTTAAGATTAAAATATATATAACAACAACCAATGCTCAATCAAGGTGATAGCGGCTGTGAATTTAAATAATATGGAGGCTTTTTTGTCGTTTCACTTTTTTTCTGTTAGCTGTTTTGGTAACTTTCTCAGCTAATAGTATTATTTTAACTGAGAGTCCAGCTTCAAAGAAGCAAATGGTCACTCGAAGAAATTTTCATAATTTATAATATAACGTATAATAAATAGCAAGGACCAAAATTACTAAATTAGAATTAAAATTTATTGCACTAAAATGAAACATTAACATGAAAGTAAGAATATAAATTAAATTTCGTAATTATCTTAGCATAATAACATTTAATGTTTGCAAAATATTTATAATGCATTTAAATTTCAATGATGGACTTTATCATATGGTACATTCAAATTTAACAAAATTACTAGTGTAAAATATTATTAAACCTTTCATTGTAAAGATGCCATAGAGACATCATATTATTAAAGAAAAAAACAAGTAGAAGACAATAGTTTTTATTTATTTAAGCGAAACTACAATTGGAGCCTCCTTTTATTTATATTTTTAGGGTAGGGATTAGTGATAGGCTTAACTTTTATTTTATGTGTCAAATAATAACCATATGTGTAACATACACATACACTTATTATTATTATGTGCTTAATATGCTTGTTTTGTTATTTTTGAAGCATAAAAAAATATCTTTTTGTTTAAGTTGCTAAATTTTATATTATTATATACTACTCTCATAAAGACAACATGAGACCATAAAATTCGTGTCACATATTTATCAAAGGAAAAAAAGTGTTTCAAATCAAACAAAAACAAACTTTCATATATATTTATAACCCAAATAAATAAGTTTCATTAAAAGTTGTGAAGTAATTAATTATTGAAGTGAAAATGTCATTCTATTAACATATTTTTATGTTAGTAATTTTGCTGTTTATGATTTATTTGAAATGCCACATAGTTCATAATATGTATTAGAGTTCACAAATTATTAAGATTGAGCATAATATTTAGTAGCTAATTAGTAGATTAAATTTAATAGATGTACAGAAAAGTAGACCTTAACTTATTTATTATTTATTAAGATGACTTTACATTTCTTTATATGGTTTGTTAAGAAATTCAAACATCATGCTTATGGTTAAATAATAACTCTTATTTCTCATTTACAATATAAATTTTATAAATTCAATACTTTCGGTGAAAAATTCTAAATGAACCAAGAGTATATATTAAATGAATTAATATTATTATCTATAACAATTATGGTTAATTTATACTCTATTTACTAAATATATTTTTTATGAAATTTTATTTTATAAGTTCATTAATGTTAATACTAATATTGTGTATTATGCATTAATATTGAGTTTTTTGTAATATATAACTTTAATTAACTTTTATTACAAACTGGCCTGATAAGTATGATTTAGCAGGTAGCTCTTTTAATCACATATTACAGCTTACTCTAGCTAATGATATGTCTTAAAAGATGCAACTTTTATAAAAAATACTGAGTCATGATGAAGGACAGAGCTACGTCATTGTATTGTTTGTTCTATTTTTTTTTCAAATCTACATAATACTTTGTAATTACTGTAATTAAACCAATACAATTGTATTTTATAATTATAGAAAAATAAACTCTTATAAATTAACATCTATATTACTATATCATAAGTAGGGAATAAAAATAATGTAATCATACATATTAAAAATTATAAAGAAACACAATGTTTTTCCAAAAAAAAAAATGTTTTTTAAGTATTTTTTAATTACTAATAAAAATTATTTCTCATAAATATTAAATACAAAATAACAAATTTGTCAATATATAAATTATATATACACTCATTCATTTTTGATAAATATTGTATATTAATAAAGATTTCAAGTGCACCTACACTAAACTTAAATATTTATTAATAATTCAGCTATGATTTATGATATGCACTTTTTCAGATTTGAATTCTGTGATAGCTATGATTGTTTTTTATTGTCTTAAGTAGATTGATACTTAAGAAACAAAGTAGATATGATTTTATAGTTATTAACAGTATTACTCAATTCTACAACCTTTTTTAATAATATTTGGTATGATTATATGTTACTATACTAAATGTATTTTCTTGGTACATAAATTTATGTTAGGTAAGACTAACTAGAGCACTAAGTTAGAATATTACATTAGCATAATCAGCACTTATATTAGCTTAAGACAACTTTAAAATAACATTATAAATTGCACTGTTCCATAGAATGTACGTTCACATTTTAACAATTGCTTACTTTGTTTCAAAATAATTATTCTTTGTTACTACATACTGAATACATATGTTTGTATTTTTAAAATGTCAAAGTTTTAATGCTTATAACTCAAATTCATGTCTACATGATTTGTTTAAATTGAATAATAATTGTTTTGGCGATGTCGAATTATTTTATTTCTTATAAATAGACGAAATCTTTAATGTATACACCCAGAGATAGAAGATATTCACGAAATTATAATATGATAATATAGTCATTCACTGACTTAAACTAGGTTCTCTTGTGATAACCGAAATATAACTGAAACAATTTTGGCACTCTTGACCCTATATATGATAAAGAGGTAAATGTTTGAGACCAATCTCAATAATATCTATATTATAAAACTAAAATACTAGCAATACCCAATTTTGTGTTTAAAATTTACAAATGATATTGTGTGGAAACAATAAATAATATCTGACTGTTAGATTACTTGCCAAGTGTGGTTAGGTGTAGGGAAGTTTTAACACAAATAACCCATAAAATATAAATACCTGTAGCAGTAAAATGGACAATCAAAACCATTTTATTTATTTAATAATCGATTTGGTTTCACTTTTTTGAATAGTTCATAGATAAGAAATCAGGATATTTAAAATAATTTAATTTTTATTGGCCTAAAATAGTAGTGTTGCTGTCATTTAGTTAACAAGTAACTTTATAGTTAGAAAAGAAAATAGAAATTAAAAAAGATTAAAGGAATCTGTGACTGGTAACTATTTAGTAATTTAACTTCCTAAAATTGTAGATGTCGTTACATTCGCGCTTGACATAGCTTTCACGAGACGTATTAAAATAGTACGTAGTTGCAGCTTCTTAATCTTTTACAAAGATGTCGCTTTATACAAACTAACAAAACTTTAATATATTTTTAAGATAATAGTATATCAGCTATAAAATTTTAAATAGATATGAGTTAAAAGAAAAATTAAAATTTTATTAAATTCTAATGAAAGAATACAATAGCATTTATACTGGAAATGCTCACCTACAAAAAACGTCTCGAAACAACCGACAAGTTAATCGACCAACCGACGACCGACAAGTTAATTCACCAAAATACTATTACTACTGTAATATTGGATACTGAATACTGCAATACTGTATACCAAAATATAAATTCTGTATAACAAAATATACAAAATATACTTTAGCAAAATGCGACTTGCGCTGTGGGTTAAAGTAGAAAAGAGGAGCCTGCCTGTTGTTATCGTATTTGTGAGAGAGAAGGATATAGACAAACTGGCGTCGTCACGCGTTACGTTACAAAGCGGTTTACCCTTCCATAAAGAGTTCTCGTCAAAAAGTCTTGCTTGATCTTGTTTGAAGTCATGTGTACGACTGGATATATCTAAAATAGTTGATATAAAAAAAGAAGTATACAGGAGGCTTATGTAAATAGGTGTAAGTATCTATATTTACAAGATTCTACAATAAGACTAGTAAATATTGATAAAATTAAAAAAAAGTTTTAAAACTTTTTTCTAATAACATTCTTTATCCATCAATCATCAATCATCGATCTTAAACCATCTATGGAAATATATATATAGTAATGACTGCAACTATTGTCAGTATTGGATAAAAAAACCTTCAAGCCGTCTCTGTTAACCGACTTAAAGTGAGGTAGCTAGTTCATGAATATCTATATTACGTCATTAAATTTTCATTGATTTTCTGTCTGTGGTTTATTTTTTCATTAAGTACACATTATATACCTATTACATATAGTCTGAAGTGTACGTTTCTATTTAAGTGAGAACATTATACTGTTGAAAAGTTTGAGTTTCGTTTTGGGAATGCGATTAAATGTTGATATTTTAACTTATTTTTAATGTTACGGATATTTAATGTTTTAGTAAATAATTAGATGTTTCAGGAATTTTACTCTATCATTATCTATCGTTGTAACGACTGGAAAAAGATGATATATTATTACGGTTTATTTCGCTGTATAGGTGGCTGTAGCATTAGGCATCTTGTAGCATCTTGTAGCTGTTCTTTGCTTGAGACAATATGTGAGACCTTCTCTATAAAATTCTCTCTAAAATTCTTTATAAAAGTGTCTTTGTCTATCTTACTAATACTACAGATTCAATTATTGCTATTACTACAGAGACTTAAAATAATATTTTATATATAATTTAGTTATTGTTTAAACTTATTTTTTTATCTTGAGTTTGTCTACGTGTAAGTGTATGTTCAAATTTTTGTTCTTATTTAGGAGATAAATCTTATTCAGATAAGAGCAGTATTATTTATCTAAACGATAATTTCGTACACAAATAATGGGTATATATGCAAATTTTAAAAACCACTTCTAAAAATACGACAAAATTGCAACTATCCGTTTTTTTTTAATTATAACACATCGTTTAATATTTTGGTTATTATGTACATTATGTAGATAATCGTAATAAAAATATACTCTGTTATTGTTTGCCAGTAAAACAAAACTAATTTTTATAAATTAAAAAGTTTTGTTATCAAATTCTTGGTATGTTATATATTTTATTCCAGAATTAGTCATTTTGATTACATTTTTAGGTTTTATTCTATGACCTTTATTCATTTTCGTAGTCTTTTATTTTACATTAACTACATTAAAAATTAACTTTTCTTAATAATTTTGATTATAAAAAAAGTATTGTACTAAAGGTGTCCTGTAAGCTTTTAAGATGAACAAGTAGGCAGGTATTAGTGTTTAAAATTAAAATAAATATCAACATTAAAAGTTTTATTCGAGTTAATATTTAGGAAGACTTTAGAGTTTGTAAAATTGTGGTTTATTTTTAATCAAGAGTTTTAAGAATCTATAAAAAAATAAATTACGTCTGTGATTGGAATAACTTCTCCCGATAAAGCTTTGGCTATTATATAAATTATATTGGTCAGTATTTACTATCATCTCTTTTTTCCTATGAAATTAGGTAAGTGGTAGGATTCATTTAAATTTAATTACATTTTTTAATAAAAAAAAGTATTAACGTTCCCCCACCATATTTGTTTATCATGACGCTCCTTGAGGGCATCTATCCCTAACGTTTATTTTGTTTGTCGGTATGCAAAATGAACCATGGGGTTCTTTGACTGGACTAAAAAATATACAATTTTCTCTTTAAAAAGGATATTATTTAAAATTATTTAAGCAAACTGTAGAACCGAATAATCGAATATTGGATAAAAGCTCTAACTATGAATTAGTTTAAAATAAGATTTAAATTCTACAGATTAATGATTAGATTTAAAAATACAAGATTTTAATAAAGACGGCCTATTAATAGCGTGTCGTTAATCATTTTTAATTTGAAAGTCATTTATCTATCTTAAAGTCTTTTGAAGTATTTTAGGGGGTTCTAGTCTGCTAATTAGGCGTATAACCCATTTATTTGAGTTAAAAAATGGAAAATAAGCAGAACAAAAAAAAAACATTTTATATATCTTATGCTCAAAAAATGTAAGTAATATTACGAAACTTACTTAAACATATTTAAAATTTATTCTGCATACTTTAGTGTGCAATATGAATTGTAAAATTATATAGTTTTCAAAATTAATAATTGTTTTGAAGTAAACTTTCAAAAATACGGGTTAGAAGTTTGCCAAGGGACGTACGATATTTTATGTACCTTCGTACACACCATATTCTGTGCAGCCGAAAGTTTTAGCCATTTTTAGCCGAAACCAAAACTAAGGCTTAACAAAATTTTTTTCGCCGAAATTGCCGAAAACCGAAACCGAACTTTCAGTCGGTGATTGATAAGTAATTGTTGATTTATGCAGCCATTACAATTAACTACGTACTAGGCCGTGTAGGATACGGTTATAACTACTTTACTTATCCCACTTCGCACTAACTAATGTCACAGCGCGATATTAATATACCGTTATTAGATAAGTTACTTCTATAGTGTGTAATTCACTATTTTTCGGAGGTAAATAGTCATCAGTACATTGGATAATGTTCTTTGTGGCTTATTAGAGCTATTTTAATAAGTGGTAAATTTTTGATAAATACTAGCTATTAAAAAACATTAAAAACATATTTTTATTCGTTTTAAGAAATAAAAAGTAAATATGTGCGTTATTGTCAAGAATTATATTGATTTAATATATTGTTTTTTTTAATCTATAATTTTTCTTAGTTGTATAAAGTTATTTAATTTTTAATCTTTTTTTGAAAAAATATAAAATGTGTTTTAAAATACGCTTTTGGTTCTGTGTTACGAATTGTTTGTTGTAGGTAAAAATAATGGCGAATAATCCGACAAACGGAAATGCGCTAATCTGACATCGGCATTAGCGTTCTTAAATAATGCGACGAATGTGTCAATTTTTTGTGTCAAACCTCCCACACGTTGTCTTATGTCAACATTGGATCGTTGCGACTTCCGATAAATATATATTAATAATCAATGATTATATAATAATTAATAGCTTCATTGTATAAAATTAAGGAAAATGACTACATTCTAGAGTATTCATATAAGTAGTTGGTTGAGACTAAAATGAATATAAATGTTACAAATTTATACAAATATTGTACCTACAATATTGTAATTACATAGGTACTTCAACTTTTTGTGGAATGTGGATATGTTTGTTAATTTTGGATTTCATTGACAGCAATTTGTTAAACAATTTACCAAGCACTAGTTCAAATAGAGTACTTTCTTGAAATGAAATTATAACCAACTAAAATTTAAGCAATCCAAAATACAAGAGACTTGTTATAATTGTTTACCGAATAGTCTAAGCTTTGTTTTTATAAGCGAGGTTATTTATACATAGTCTTAGAAGAAAAATAATTTTATTTGTAATAAAAAATAATGTCTAAGTCTTTTTAATTATATAAGTAATAATAATAATAATAAATATTCTTTATTGCATACCAAAAAACAGAAATTTCAGACAAATATGAACAAAAATAGTAACAATTTAATGGTTACACAAAAAGAATCAAGGATATAAACTAATTACTTAAGGAGGTACCTTTCCTAGAATTAAAACCTTTAAAAAGTACAGAAAGTTACAGATAAATTGGGCTTTTTCTTATATTAATTAGTTTTTGTTTAAAGTAACTATGTTCATTATTAAGAAATCTGAGAACCACCAGCAAATAGGAATTATCTAAGGTAGAGACATAATATACATTGCACTTGCTATTGAGGAAGGGGGGGGTGTGGGGATTTGTCAGAAATCGATATAAAAAAAAAATTATGAGAAAGAATTAATTTCGATATTAAATATTTCAGAATAATTCAACTAAAAATGATTAGGCAGTACATACTTAAATAAAAAAAATAGTCAAAGAGTCAAGTAATTTCAGTAGGAATACTTAGATTTAGAAAAAGTAATATAAGAGCTCTAGATAAGTAAGACTAGTACGTTACTTATGGAATCATTGCACTAGCCAATTTACTATTTTACTCACCCCTAGTTGGCTTAGTAAATTGTATAATGTAATGGTTGCGTTAGGTACATCAAAATGAACCAAAGCTAAGTTATATAGTATGTATTTAAGACGGTACAGGTAGGTTATTCACCTATAGATGTTCTACTAATGCTGTTTCTACTAATTAATGCATATGTACTTAGATAATTTCATAAGGTGATATGAATGTATATTGTAGGCTGTTTGAATCAACGATAGTAATTTACTTTTTTGTATATTTAATAATGTGCTTATTAAATTTATCGATTTTTTTCATCACACAACGGTTTAGTAAGTTTAAAAAAAAATATTAAGTTGTTAATTTAAAAGAATGAACAAAAAAATTTTTTGTAGATACTTTGATCAATATAATAAAT
The DNA here is from genome assembly GCA_959347395.1 of Mechanitis mazaeus. Taxonomy (NCBI): domain Eukaryota; kingdom Metazoa; phylum Arthropoda; class Insecta; order Lepidoptera; family Nymphalidae; genus Mechanitis; species Mechanitis mazaeus. The sequence goes on along the minus strand of OY365748.1, from coordinate 17,570,521 downwards.
AAATAAATACATTGTACTAAAAAACATTTATATATAAAGAAAAAGCATTTGCGGCTTTAAATTAATGAGTAGTCAATTTTTATAATATTACCTCTTTATTTGTCAAATTGAATTGTATCGTCCGTGGAGTGGTAGGTGACGGTGGTTGTAAGAATAATTGACAATTGTGTGGAACAAAGGCATTAAGGGCTACGGTCCAAGGGGAGGGTAACATTTAAAAAGCACTGTTAAAATGAGCTTGCACCGCCTTTAGCTGCTCCCGTTCTGAAAGCCATCCCACCTAACGAATCCTGGCAATGGTAGAAAAAGATAGTGATACATATTTCATGGCTGCCAAAGCGAGACAAATATCTCGTGGAAGAGGGCGTCACCATCTGCGTCGCGTCGCTCAAGCCGTTGTCGCCCACAATCTCGCTCATTCGCCTCTCGTTTAGCGCTCGCTATGTAAACGTGCCTTGTTGTGAATCTAAACAAAATCAGTCAGTCGTCGTTTTGTTGCCGTGAGAGAAGCGCGTTGAGGCATCGCGTTCGGGATTTGAACATGTTGTGGTAGTGAACGTAAGAAATAGGAAACTTAACAAAATGCACACTTTATTCGGGGAACAGAGTCATTATGCGTATCGCAGTGGAGCCGCAGGAGGCTATTCTGCTGGCGTTACTCCGTACGCTTACGATCAATACCGATATGGCTATGGACCTCCTTATCTCCATCCACATCAGCAGCATGTCGGAACACCAAAAGATATGGTCAAACCCCCCTACTCGTATATTGCGCTAATAGCTATGGCAATTCAAAACGCACCAGACCGCAGAATAACCCTTAATGGTATCTATCAGTTTATCATGGAACGTTTTCCCTATTATAGGGAAAATAAGCAAGGGTGGCAAAACTCAATAAGGCATAATTTAAGTCTCAACGAGTGCTTTGTTAAGGTAGCAAGAGACGATAAAAAACCTGGTAAGGGAAGTTATTGGACTTTGGATCCAGATTCATATAATATGTTCGATAATGGATCTTATTTAAGGCGAAGACGCCGTTTTAAAAAAAAAGATGCTCTCAAAGAAAAGGAAGAAGCATTGAAACGGCAACAACAACTACAACAAGCTCAAGAAGCGCTGGCAGCGCAGGAAGCTCTTAGTGCTGCTGATGCGCTCGGCCAAGCCCGTGATATTAAACCGGATGTAAAACCTAGAATTTTTGAGTGTAGACCTAAACGAGAACCCGGTGCAGATTGTGCGCGATATGACAAACTAAGTGAACCAATGGATGAGTTTACCGAGCCTCGACTCCCTCCTTCTGCAGTTTACTGCTCGCCTCAGCCGTACTCATTAGCGGCAGAAGAATTTCGAGCGGCTACAAGCGGCTGGTATTCCGCACCCGAACCCCCCGCAGAGCAATTGCCACCAGCTTTTCGTGATCTATTTGAGCCACCAAGTTGTCAGCTGGCAGGTTTCCGAGGCGGTTCACCCGCCCCCGACGCTTACCGAGCCTCCCCACCGCCACATCACCATTACCGTTCGCCAGCGCCCTCCTACTACCACCATCAAGCTTGCGTAGCCGCCGCACCCACCGCTGCTCATAAATCCTACTGAGATAATATCCTCAGGTGAGATCATATGTTTTATAATTACTGCAAGCGCTGTGCGAAAGATTTTTACCTTTAGTTTTGTAACGCGAATGACGCTGTGCGAGTTGCGTTCGACTTCAACCCTGGCGGCCGCGGGGTGGGCGACGGACGGGTTGTTTCGTGACGTGGTTGTGGTTGCAGGAGACCGACATCATATGGCGCCGAACGGATTTAGCCGTACTCGTCAGTTCCAGAGCGGATAAATATAGCACAGTAGCCGGAGATACTGCGGATCCAATACAAGTGGCGGCGTGTCGATAACTACTGTTTACAGATCATCGGTTAACCCTGCCGCCTCCTGCTCCGTTCACACCTATAGGTATGTCTTGACTTTACATGTGTTCAATATTATTCATAACAATGAATGCCGATGTCTCAATGGACCGCCGCTGCAGCCGCCGCTAGCAGCTCGTCTGTACAGAGGTTGTGTTTTAATTACTTTTGAATTATGAACAGTGTTTTAGGGGTTATTTTAAGATGAGTGAAACAAATATTTAATTTTTTTTCGTTATCATATTTTTATTAATTAAATGTACATTTTATCATTTTATCAAGAATACAAAAATGTTTTAATGCCTTCCTTAAAAAAAAAACATTGTGTTTTGTTGATAATAATCACTAATTATTATATTATATTATCTCATATTTATTATTTATTAAATATTAAATACCTAGTCAGATAAGGAATTTGTCTAAATTTTTTTAATTATTAAGGAAATGAATATACTCGACTAATAGAAGGCAGGAAAACCTACTGGTTGCAATATTTTGTTATATTAATATATTTCTTGTTGGACAGTTAGTGTAGACAGACATGTAGGTACTACATTTCTCTCTCGTAGAGGTTACAAGTCCTATTCTTATAATTGACCATCTGGTGACCAAGTGCGTGTGGACACAAAAAATAAACCTACAACAATAGCAAATCCCAATAGGGTCACTAGTATTTTTTTTGTGTAGTCATTTTTGTTAATGAGTTAGGTAACGCTAAAATATTCCTAACAAGATTTTTAATCAAACGAAAACACCATAGACTTTTTCTTCTTCTAAAGATAATTTTTAAAAATTTAGGATAGATATTCCTTACGTAAGGTACAACATATTAAAAATAAAAAATTTATTCTAATTTTTACTATTTAAAGTAAAATAAAAGTTTAATAAAATGTAAGTAAAAAATTGAAATCCTAGCTTTAATAATGAATAAATGTTCTTCAAAATAATTTTATATTTAACTAAGCAAATAACCGTAAAAAATGCACTCTTATTTGGTCCTTGACGCCATAGTTCAATAATATTGTTTATAATTTGTTTTATAAAAACAGAGTAAAATGTTTTAGTATTGATCAAAACATAAAAGAATAAGCTTTAAGCAGCAATAAAACTTTAAGGCTTAAGCACTTTCTCTCTATATATTAAGTACTTTTGACTATTATTTTGTAATCTGAATATGGAACTCTTACATTTCATATTCAATATGACCTATATTGAATATGAATCTTTTATCTTTTTTATCTGGATGTCCAAGAGACCTTATTATAGATATACTTACTTATTTGAGTTGATAAAGATGACATACACATTTCCTTAAAAAAAAATATAAGCCTTTACTTTCTATAAGCAGTCCCAAGCTTAATAATTAATTTGAATTGAAAATTTTAATTTATTAAATGTGACATTTTTTTTTATAAAGGTAGAAAATAATAATAGCTGGTAGAGACGTACTTATAAGTCAATTCCGGAAATAATAATCGTATGAAGACAAATTGGTTTATCGAAGTAAATTTAATTAAGTATTTCATAAATACATACTAAATAATATTAAAACGAATTTCAAGTAAAACATACTTTAAACTATTAGTAATAACTTATATTTTATAAATCGATATATATTTATTTTTATTATTGTCCCAGGTAGACCGGATCGAAGATAGCGGGAGGCGATTCGCAGGGAAACGCAATAATACATTTTTTTGGAAAATAACTTATTAACAATACATCTATCCTTTGTAAACATTTCTCATCTTAATAGTGAAATAAACATAGTGCTATCACAGAAATTTGTCGTCATTGTTTGTAATTTATATATTATTAGTCTAAGAACAATATTGACATAATCATCACAACCTTTCAATGTTAATGTATACCGTTTAAGTGCTATACTCTAGTAAATACAAGTGAAAGACGTTTCGCGATGAGGCCTGTTTCTTATACCTTTGTACATGTCAGTGAAAGACTTTGTGTGGAGAATACTTTGTTGTATTTATGTTTTTGTACAGTTTTTAAAAACATACTAGTTCTTATATAAATGTAAGGTAGTTATAGCTTTATAGACTAAATCTTGTTTCTAGTCTTTTCGTTTGTAATTTTAGTTAAAACGATATATAGAACCGTGAGGGTTATAGTATAACTTTCATATTTTAAGTGAAAGTTCATAGAGTAAGTATTAGACTCAGCTGTAGTATCACTGAAACATGTAGCTTTTTATTATTTTCAATCAATTTAATATATACATTACAATTATTTGTAAGTAGTGAAATGAATCAGCATATGAATTTTTATGGATGAAATACAATTGTAAACATTATACAATACTTCACTGTATGAAAGTGATGTCATTATTTAGGATATAATAAGAGGCAGGTTAATGATATGTAATTATTAGCCTCATATGATTAATGATATCTTACCTACATAGTATTTATTAATACATTCTCTACTTATAATTTAGAATATTAGAATACTTCTGATGTAAAAATATTATTGTTTATATTAAATAGACATTGATAATGTAGATTTTAAGATAATAAAGTAGAGACGTAGGTTCCATTTAAATAAACCTAATAAATAAATATATTGAATAAATACTTTTATTTATAATACCAGTACCTGTTTTATGATTTAGTGACTTCATTTATAAATCATATATATTTTGGTTTTCATTTATATACTTCATAAATGAATACAATTACTAATATACACTGTTTTTTTTATTTGTTTTCTTTTATAGTATTAATTTTTATTTAATAAAATATTATCTACAGAGAGTATTCTTTGTAATGCCTTTATTAAGAATACTCTATATAGGTATTATTATTTTTTTCACAAATGTCCCAATCGTTAATAACTCTGTAATTTTTTTATATAATTCCGAAAATTTAATACATTTATTTATTTATTTAGTTCCCTTCAATATAACTTCATTCATTTTACATTACAAGGAACGATTTTTTTACAACTTAATGAATTTGACAATATTATATTATAAATATTCGAAAACCTTTAAAAGTAATGATTACTCTCAGTCTTTATTAAATATGATGATATTATATTATTAAATTATAAATATTAACTAAAATTAATAATTTATAACATTATTAAATATATATAATATTTCCTCTTAGCAATTCTTTTTCATCATTCGATAAATAGTATAATATTTATTCTCAGTATTTTTTAAACAAAGGTTTTTATTTGATAATAATTAAAAAGTATTATCATGGAGTAATTTGTGCTCTTCTCTGATGACATTAGAAATTATTACCTTTTGAATTAAAACTGTTTAATGTTTAATTTAAATTTAATGTCTTATAAATAATTATTTTATTATAATACTAAATAAAGAAAGTACAGCTAATGAAAGTTAGATTATTAAATATTACTAAATGAGGTTATAAAATATTGAGATGCCATTTGATGTGAGTTGTACTTTCTGGAATGTACTCGTAACAATCGGGAGCTATCTACACCTTCATGGTGTCAACGTCAACTCGCCCTTCAATTCCGATTCCTACATGGAGTTTAAAGCTTAATTGACTGCCAAAAAGCTTGGTATTCTCTTGAATGTGCATCGGTGCTTCAAGTGGGAACAATTTCTTTCCCTGCATTAGCTATAAGTTCGGTTGTACTTAAAATGTTACCCGCATCTTTGGGATGGATCAGCTAAAGCGTTGGAATCGATTCACAGAGCTAAGAGGATTGTAGATGAAACCATATTAAAGAAAAACTGCGGAATTAGGACTATTGCCACAAGGTAGCCAGTCGGTAGGTCTTTTATCGGATACATTTCGAAGATGTGCAATCAAGTTGAACAAATTAATTTCTCCATCTTGCTTCCCTCACCGAACACGGAGAAAATTGGCTCGGATACACTGGTTCATAGTGGAAGTTCCAGAGACTCGTACAAAACGTTTTAATTCTACATTTATGTGATGACAACAAAACTTTGGAACTCTCTTCCTGAGTCAGGGCTTCAAGACAATCATGATGAAGGAATATTAAAATGTAAAGTAAAGGTACCTTCTAGGTAAGTGTACATCTTAGACTACAGTCATGTTTAAAATCAGGTATTATTAAATATTTTGGTTTGAAAAAAATGTAATATCATATTCATATTACCATATTATAAATAATACATACTTTTCGTAACAGTGAATGTATGTCTAAATTAACAGATAAATCAAGAATTGGGTCTTAGATTTATCTTTATTTTTAATAACCAAAACCGTATTATTACGATTACAAAACGATTTAGAAAAGATTTGGCTTTCACTAAGATCCAGTCTCGTGTGTTTGTTTTGCTGATTCGGTGTTTGTGTCTAGACTTAGTAATATCTTCATAAGATCTCGAGAAAATTGTTACAAACAGTTGATTGACATTATTTGTTATTCTCGGATACGGCGCTACACTTTTATTTTGGAGATCTAAGAGTATCAGGCAATAATAATAATATATATAATATTAATGAATATTAATTATTGTTTTTTATATATATATTTATCCCACTAGTTTGAAACTAGTCGGACATATTTCCATATTATTTGGAACGTAAATACATGTATGACGAAAGTTTAAATACAAAAAATATTATTACAATATAAATACAATTTTTGAAAGTAAATTTTAACCATTTTAACTAAAATCAACAAATTGAAACCTATTTTTATAATCCCGCCGGAATACCATACAATACTATATACTATACTATACGTAGAGGCCATTACGGCTTCCGTACGACTATACTAAGGTATTAGATATATTTTTTATATAATAAGTATATAATGAAGAGTTCTTATATCAATACGAGGTGAATTCGCATTTGCAACCTTTGATACCGGACCGTCGCTCTACCAACTTATATAACCAAAATATTGTATGGAAAGCAACTAAAGGTGAAAGACAATAATTATGTATTGTGACATGAAGTCAAAGTCGCGGGATGAAACAAGTCTCTTTAATAAAACCTTCGACCCACGTTATAAAGTAAGCACGTCATCAGCAGGCATCGCAATCATTTCGATACATCGAGTAGTGGCACTTCAGATCGATTTAGACATCGCATTCCGGTGCTAACTAAAAAATACAAGTGGCGATTCAAGGAGCCGAGGTACCTACATCACAACAATACAGGGACACCCACCAATTTTGTAGATCTCACAATCTGGCTTATTTGTATGCTGTGCCCGGTCCACAAAAGGCTCATAAGCGCTGGTGACTGAGATACTCAAGAGGGTCGTTTTGTCTGTTATGTTGACGTCTACCACCCACATATTCATTGACATCTCAGACCTTACGTTTAAAAGCTTATAATCAAGTCTTTTATTCAAAAGTACCGGGAAATTGTATGTTACAATTAATATATACTCATACTTTGAATGAACTTTATATGTATATATTATCATCTATATAATAATTTGTTGGGAAGATATTAATTTTAAAACTTTATTTAATTAATATAGAAGTACTTATATTACGAGGTGCGATTAGTATATTCAATATTGGTTTAATTTAATAAATGTATAATTGGTGAAGGCAGGGGTGCTTATTTTGGCAGTGTGCGCTACTGTATCGGTCAATGAACCGGTGCCCTGTATATTGTGATTCTGCAATGCTAATGTTGATATTGGCACACTCACTATTTGTTTTAAATGGTAAGTCAGTCGGTCAGGTAAGATTACTTTACCTTGGCACATCTATGAAGAACTAGGTTTAAGGCAATATTAAGATTAGTAGGCAACGTATTTTTCTAGGAATTCTGGTACATTTTACAATTAAAGCCTTGACTGGTAGTGTTCATAAAGAGTCCGACAAATGTTGTAAAAAGTTTCGTTTTCGACAATAATATTTTTTTTTTCAATTTTTATTTATAATAAATTATTTTATTTATTTAGTATAAACATTGCGCAAGTAGTTAACCGACAGTAATTTATTGAATAGCACTAATTTAATTTACTTTCATTTTTATTTTCAAGCTTCAAATAGCGTAAACTTCAAAGTATTTGCTATAATGAAATAGGAAAATAAAATTGTATTAAGCATAAAAGCTGAGTTAGAATAACTGGATAACCATTGGATTTTGTCCGAGAAAGTTCGTTAAATAAAGCATGATTATATAATAAATATTTTGTAATTAATTTTCCGAAATATTTTTGAGAAGCAATATATATAAAGGAAAACATTTCAGTATGATTCAGACGTTTCAGAGGATCGAAGGTCAACAACCATCTCCTCTGCATGGATTATCTCCGTCTTAACGTGATAATTTAATCCTTTGTTTATCCAATGCCTCTAATAGTCTCGGTGCACCGGAATGGAAAGCATCTGAGCGCAGTCATGTATCATACGTATAAGAAAATAATCCCCCGTGTGAGTTACGACTGACGGTACAGTGATGAGCACCAATATTCACGCTGTTAAATATGGCTAACTAAAATTAAAACGTTAAAAACTTGCACACGCACAATATCATAACATTGTTATGTTTTTTCTCTTTTTTACTTCTCTTCGGGTTGAGTGCTAGAGAATGCTCTATAGCATTAAGTCCGCCTGTTGGACTTTTGTTTTATTGTACAATATATAAATAAATAAATATATTTGTTTAAAATAAGTTAAATTTAATTAGTTTTCCCCAATTTTTGTATTTTATTAGTAAAATTTATTACTATATATGTTATTTTCTCAATAATGTTGTATAATGTAACATATAATAATGTTATAAGAGTAGTAAGAACTTGTTTACTTTAAATAATAATAATAAGAATCTATACTTATATAAATATTTATATTTATTTTTTATTATATACACCAGTGCTAAGTATTTTACTAAGTAGCCATTCTTACAATTTAGTGCTTAAAATGTATCTCTATGTCATAGAAGAGAACCATCAGAACTTTTTGTCACTTGAGAACGGCTTAAAAAATTGCCTTTTTTTGTTATCAAGACAAGATTTCTATGAAAGAATGTTTTTTGACAAATTTATCAAAAAAGTCGTTATATAAGAATAATATTGGGTGTAAAATTTTATTTAAAAAAACTTTACTATTTGAGTCTATCTAAGTAAGGTGTTTGTTTGTTTTGTTTATGTACATTAAAAAATATTCTTTTTTTTCAATTACTTCGCCTATAATATTCATTTCATTTATTTAATGTCGATAAACTCAGAACTGAATATGCATCAAATGTCTTTCATATATATAAAATGTATAAGGAAAATAATGACATGAAACAGGAAACGAACCCCTGAAAAATAGTTGATTCCCCTCACGCAGCCACCCCACGGTAACGCCCCATCTATCAACCATGGCTGCCTTCATTTGCCATGGCATAGAAAATTTGGATCGATTCAAACAAGAAGTTGACGAGGAACCCTCTACAAGTCAATTTTGACATGAACTTATATAAAACAAGAAATTACCGAAATTCATGTTTTTAATAAGCACTACGTCCATATTCAAGCATGTATATTATAACACTACATTTTGAGATATCGTATAAGGAAAACCTTAAGAATATTTTATTATTGGATCTAAGTGAAACTCATTATTAACATATAATAGTATCAGTTACGTGAAAAGAAACAATTTACTAATAAATATATTCTAGGTAGATTGAACATAACACTGATAAAAGATAGGAAGTAATAGTTCTTCAGTTTTTCGTAGCATCATAACATACAACTGAGGAATGAAAGATATATAAAGAGAAGAGTCTTAAGCATATACAGTTATAGAAGAAAATGGCGGTCAAAAACACATGGACAAAGACCGTGAAAGCTAGCAAGATTCACTGAGATGATACAGAATGGAAGGTATTGATACATAATCACCTCAAATAATTGATGTTAGTATGAAATAATTGTAACGGGATGCTATTTTATAAGTTGATACAATAAGTCTTTGAAACTTTTTGAATATAATAATCATCCTATCTATTTATTATTGTCAAACTTTTTCATAACGTTTCAAGATAAATTATTTGTTTTTATGTTTTAGATTTAAAAAATATTAGGCTGGTCTTGCAGGATTCATTCAAATATTATTGTTTTTCTAAATATTTACAAACACTATTAGAAAAATAAGCAATTTGTAATTCAAACATTTTGAAATTCTCAAATTAAAATTTGAAACTGAAAGAGAGCTCTTTTAAGTAAAATATTATATAGAAAAATTATTAATAATTTATAGCAAACACAGAACATTAGAAGTATTATAACACGTACCTAGAAATCTTAATATTTTATTGTAATTTATAAAATATTCATAAATTTTCCTTAACACAGACATTCATTAGCAAAGTTTTAAACGTATAAGTTCGATCGTAGATTAAAACTTTAAAAGCTTATCGGAAATCGGAGAAACTACGCTACCACCCGCAGCCGATTCGAAAAAGCAATTTGATTTGACGGTTATCTCACCTCCTGCGTTTATATTGAAACTTAGATAAATATTTACTTTATCGAGTCTAATTTGGCACGAAACGGGCCACCGTTGTGCTTTGGACGCCTTCCTTTTAGATAGAAGATATAAAACTATATGTTTTTATCTAACAAAGTATCATAATCATTTATTTGTTCTGTCATCAATAAATATTACAATATATATGATAATAAATTAAATTTCAAATAATATAAATAATACTGTTGAAATGATGACGCGACACATAGGTGTTCTTCTCTGTAGTGAGGTTTGATTCTCGCGTCGGGTAGCGCCGCACACGTTTTCGTTTAGTTTTAGTTTACGCTTTACTACTAAGCACTTGTTGAGTAAATAAATAAAGACGTTTTAAAATAAACTTTACCATTAATCCTTGACTTAGTCACGATTACGAAACCGTGAGATATTTAGACGACATTGATTTTTCAATATGTTACTCGTTTAGAGTAAAACAACAGTTTAATAAACATGTTTAGATACAGTAATTGTTATTTTATTTAACTTACACCAAATATTTAAAAACATGCTAAATTAAAAGTTAAATAATGGTATTAGTTTAGAATCTTATGATTCTTTTATACTTCTATTAAAATTATTGATGCAGTCGGTTATAGATAATATAATATATTTTCTAAGTATTTTATAACCTAAGTATTTTATATAGTTAAACTTCAAATTTACAAGGTAATAAGTTCTATACATAAGACATTACGCTTCTGTCTAAACCTATACTCTGTAGAGTATTCAATGAATTACATATTATGTATTAGTACTGGATTAAAAAATACGATAAATAAAAAATATATATATATTAAGAATCTCATTCCATTGAGCGATATTTACATTAAACTATACATCCGTAACCTTTCGTATAAATCAAACAATCGGTAAAGAAAATTGACTCGACGATGTATTGTGTTAACAGATTTATACTTCCTCGCCAATAAATCTGATAGAACGTTGGAGTTACGCAATAATTGATTTTAATATCGATCCATTCATCGAATCGAAACCGAGCGCACAATTAGGTGTTTCCCGGGAACGAGAGGAACGCTCGCCCGCCTGCAAACTGTCATTACAAAAATAGTGGCCCCAGAAAGGGTAGACCAAGACATGGCACATATGGACCTGAGCCACGCCGCTAGTTATTTTAATTTCTTTCTCTTCGTCGTCGAAACTCTTAACCGTTGGACGATTGTGTAATGCTCGAAACGTTTCAGTCGTCTAATGGTGAACAGTTCGTTCGCTTTAAATTTATATATGACTATTTAATACTATTATTATTAAATTTATTTTGGCTTTGGCTATAAACTAAATAATATAAATTAAACATTTTGAATAGTTTACATTTTTGGCATAAATATTATGTATTAAGTATACGATGTATTAGAATGACACGGAACGATAAAATTTTATCCGATGTGTAACAATAAATCTTTACTTCAACGTGAACACAAATTAGACACGCGTGACAAATAGACGCGCCAGAAATAGAAACGCTGACAGTGAAACAAACGTCGATCAGACCCAGCCATCCGACCTAATGGTCTCACATTCCATTTTTCATGTTAATTTAAAAATAGTACAACGCTTTTATAACAATATTGTAAGCGGAACAGTTTTATAGATCAGACAAATACAGGTAATGCCGTGTGATTTATTTGCGTTCGATCGCCGAAGCACTTTAACCTACTTCTGTGTTTTAAAAAGATACTTACTTGTTTCTTTGTAAATTTCCAGCCGACGTATATTAAATTCCTTGAAATATTATATCATGGATGTTTGGCAATAAAAGATTATAATTTATAATGTAAATTGACATTACTTACGATTATTAGGTACATCTAATCAATCTGAAAGTTCCATATAAATAATATATATATATATATATATATATATATATATATATATATATATGTATATATATATATATATGTATATAAAAAAGTGAATTCAAATGAGTACCGGATCGAAGTTTTTTTTAAAAATATTTTATATATTTTCGTTTATGGAACTTTTTATGGTGATATTTTTTTTCTCAAATACCAGAACTGGTGACTTCGGTAAATTGATTTTGAAAATGTTTGGTGAAGGGTGGGTCTCTGGTATTTAAAGAACAATTAGTCGGCTGCTTCTCAGCCCTTACGGCAAATATTAGCCTATTCCCGCCAACCCTCTTTTCGACCAACGCCGCCCTGGGCGTCCCTTGGAAATGGTTTATAACTGAATGTTTGCTCGATCTCCCCTATGTACTTAACGACTTATATAACATTCCCTTCCTGACATCGTCGGCAATTATCGTGTTTGAAAATTATTACGAAAAATATATTTTTTTATTTATTATAAATATATTTCGTGGCTGTCAATCGTGCCAGTGTCAATTTAAACTTCAATGTATAACTTTTTTTAAATTTTCCCAAAGTTTTCTTTAATACTATCTGAAATAGAGTTTTAACAACTATGTATACAAATGTTTATTTCATGAAAATCTGTAAAAGATCTAAAGTAAATAAACAGACAGACACTCAATTATTTTTATACTTACAATTTGATTTGAGGTGACAGTTAAATAAATATAAATTGTCTCATATTACTCTATTATGATAATACTGAAGGGGTGAGGTGGAATAGGAGTTGATTTATAATATTTAGAAATTATTAATGATCATCTGAAAAACAATATTATGATTTCACTGAAAATAACATCACATAAAATGAACTGTGTTATAAAAACAAATGTTATCTTATGAAAAATCTTATTACATTAAACTGTTTTACGGTTTTAACTAGGATACATTTTTATATTTAAAAGTGTTATTTAAATGTAAGTACCCTACTCGTAAAAATACTATCGATAATTTATCAAGATATGTTCACAAAATTTGAAAATATTTTTAAGTACACAAAACAATGTCTCGTATTTTTGAAGAGAAGACCGACAGATAAGTTAGTTAATTCATGATTTATAATATATACAGTAAAAGAATTAAACAAGCATGACAGCACCGTTGTATTGTTGTTGTGGAGTGTCATTGTGGAAACCGCAATTTTGTAGCGGAAGGTGGCCACCAAAGCGCACGTCGCCGGCGGTCTCGTCTATACTTACAAAAATACCGAATGTAATTAAATGTAGATAACTTGCGCTTTATAGACGGCTGCGCGCGCGCCTGTGTTTGTATAGTTTGTTATAGGCGTGTTTTTACGCAATCTGGAAGTCATAAATCGTATACACCAAATTATGTCGTTTACCGAAGTGAAGATGCAACCTCCACCTTTCTACTTCTATCTTAGTTACGATTCTCAATTAAATTATTATTGAGAGGACCAACAATACATTAAACAAAATTAGTATAAATGTTGTCTAATTTACCGCTAACATAGTTTTAGTAAATATCAAATAATATTCTATCACCTACACGTGTACGATATTGGATTGAATAATATATTACTGAAATTGCGGCGTGCATTTGCCGCGCTATTCAAAACAAACGTGTGTACGGCTCCCGGCGTTACCGCTAACGACCGATCAATTCCCCACTACACTTCACTTTTGTATATACGTTCAAATAGATAAGTAAACATATTTTTAAGTAACAATCTGTTCATAAATTATTCTTATATATTTGTAAGGCGCTATTTTTTTAATATTAGCGTTTATTATATTACATTCATCTTAAATTGTCTAGTAAAAATATTGGAAATTAATTGATTATAAAGAAGCAACATCGAAATGCGCAACAATTGTCAGGTTGGGATAATCCAATGGCAGAATGGAATCCGCAGCAAAGGCTAATGTGGCGAATAATCTTCCTCGCGCTTGGTCGTGCCCCGGGCTGGAGGCATTCTCTACAATGCAAGCTCAATATAATCCGCAAAAACTAACAATATCACAATTACCCACACACAATAGTTGATGGCCGACTTCAGTCTCGCATTGTCCGCCTTAAAACAGATACCAATATAAAATGAAGCAGCAAAACGTTTTTATTCCTCAGTTTTTTTAGTCATTCGGAATGTTACGATTTAATTCAATTTTTCAACGATATTGTAGCGATTTTAAGCTTTTGTTGGTGGTCTTTTCAGGTAGCCATGAGTTTTGTCATTTTTTTATAGTAAAAAGCCGTAGATTAGATAAAGTATAATATGTATTAAAATAAAAATCTTTAAAAAAGACGAACAAAAAATAATTATAAACTATTTTATGTAAAAAGTTAATAATATCTTCATTAACAATTTTATACTTAAATTTTAAATATACAAAAATCTTATGTTTAAAGTTTCGTTTTGCTACGTACTTTAGACATTTAAAAACAAATCAACATTGTACAGACTAAATTTCGGATGTAGATCCATATTGTCCGTGTCAACAAGGCGGAGTTGTTAAAAAAAATGGCAGAAAAAATCAAACTGACATGTCATTTTGACACCATTCATCCCGTCCGCTTGGCCCTGTTTTTTATTTAAGCACTGAATATAATTCTCATGTGTTCTATGTCAAAGGTATAAGGTTGAAAATCATTAAACATTATAGCAAATAATTTATTCGTCGAGATTTTTTCCCAACTGCATTTCTTAATGAATCCCTACGGACACCGTTCATGTCATTTGAAAAGTAAACAATCATTTTTGCTTATTATAAACATAAATATGTACTTTTAGATTATAATTTTAATAATTTCTTACATGATTTGTAATTTATTTCATTTAGATAAGTTTTGTGTTGCTAAAATTTGTTGAAAACACCTAAGAGTTTTTAATTTCTTTATATTCTTAATCACAACATGCTCATTAGCTTCTGATTGAAAAATAAGCTAAAATATCAAACCTAAAAAAAAACAATTCGGCTTTTACTAGTTAGTATAAAAGTATCAAAATTCTAATAAATATGTATATTCTATGCACACATTGCGTAGTGACAAGTGGCAATAGATAGAGTCGTAGGCGGTGCAGCGGTGCAGCGGTGCAGCGGGGCAGCGGTGTGTGGTGCTCGCGGCGCCCGCTCAGCGCCTCACAATGCGGGAATTACTGCAGGTTGGTTCCCTCTGTTAACATTGTTCGCATTTCACGGTTTGTTCAAAGCGCATGCAACAGCGGATCAGCGCTCACGCATCGCTGGCGCCGCGTTATCGCGCCTCACCACGGCTCGCAACCCCTTTCAATTTTATTTTCGGTGCGGTTTTAATACGAAACTGTCGGCGGATCAACATATTTTACACTGCGGCTATTGTAATGACGTTCAATTGAGTCCGCTATCAATAAATGAGATGGGGATGAGCTATCTATTCATTTTCGTCTTATTGAATACTAACTACAGTTTTGTGAGGTCACTTAAGTTTTAGTGAGGTGTTGTAGCATAAACGAAAGGTCTTGTTTTGATTCACAATAATTCTCCATTAATAAAAAATAGGTCTAACCTCTCAAGCCATTTCTGCAGTTAAGCTTCTTTTTCTTCTACAATCTATAAAAATTTATTTAAAAAAAAATATTTCTTTTCTTCCAACAAAAATCATTAAAGATCAAAGGGAGCTATTGCATATCTAGTCTTAGCGGATATCCGTAAAGCGTTGACAACTGCCAATAACCGTTTTATAAGATTATTAATGGAAAATTCCGCGAATGTGCAATCTGTCTTTCATTGACTTTCATTGATCAAACGATTATCGCACTCCTGGCCACTAAATTATTTGCACCTGATATAAGGCTACTTCGAAAAGAAATGGAGAAATAGCTTGGCTCGCATTCAAGAGAATTGAATCGACGGATTGCTAAAACTGAGAATTTATCCTTTAGATATATCCAGTTTATTGAGTCGTTACAAGGAAGTGCGAATGGTTTGCGTTGACATCTTAAGCACTTTCAAATTAACCGGAACCTGCAATAATAACTTCAAAGACGTCGCAATCAATTTGGCAAAGGATAAGAGAAAAAATCAAAACTCCGCCTTCTAAAGTCTTTCATGGATTGATTGACGTCACCGCGCTTAATTTGTAAACACACTTGCATTTTGCTTTTCTAAACACTCGTTTTGTTGTTAAATGTCTTGCAATAACTTCATATAACATCACATACATTTCAAATGATTTAGATCCAATAATAGAAGTTTTATTGTTATTGTAGTTTTGCCATTTATAGGTCCTGTAATATTTTTTCTTTTTTTATATAATACATTATTCTGTAGTTGTCTTGTTACATTTAATCGATACGCCGTCGGCTCTAAACAAACAGCTGCAATTTGGATTTGGCCTCCACGCCTAATTTCGGTCGGTAGACTTATTTTAACATTAAATACACACACACAAATAACCCTTGCGTAAACAAAACTCCCCTAATATAGAAATCGGTGAAAAGAACAGCTTATCTGTCTCAACATTTATTGAAATAACGGCTATACATTAACGACTTACAGTAACTTTCATTTGAGGTTTTTAATTAAAATTATATATGAACGAACTATTATTATTTATTAAATGAATGTAAATTTTTCATTTTATAAATAAATAAAATTTGTTATTTTCAAATTTTCAAGTTAGAAACAATATTTATGAATGTTAATGAAATTTATTTATCAACACAAAAGTAATTTATCAATATATCTTCGAATTTGAGATAAGACGAAGGATGTTAAATATCTAGCGAACAAAAGATAAATATTGGCATTCTATTAAACCACAGCGATACAATGTGGCGGACACATGGTTGGATTTTAAACAATGTTTATACTTTGGCATTACCAACTATTTAATACTACTGCAGTATTATATTAAACTTTACTATGCACCATTAGTTTTAAATCACATATCTTATAAATTATTATTATAGAAACACCGCAAAATAATTATTATATTCAACTCTATTGATATATCTCGTTTTCACAAAAATCTATATACTTTAATAAAATAACTTAATTCTTAATATTCATGATAATGTATTTCATATTTTAAAGGTATTTTATTATTGTCACAATTATTGGCATAACTCTTTAAAATATTTTATATCAAAAAATAAAATAAATAATAACAAACCAGTAACTTCATTCTTTACAATTTCAACCAATGAAAATAATTAATTAATTAATTTTCACTTCCTGATACTAACTACTAAGCTAAAAAGAATTCATGACTGAAACTAAATCAAATATCTCGAAACAAAAAATACATTATATAGGTACTACAGAAAATAAATACACTTTTGAGTTTGAAACTCAAGAAGGATTTCCTAGACGGCACGGGTAATACACAAGACAAACATAACGGTGCCGCCTCACTCTCGGGAGACACCACTTTATTTGTTTAACAACTTTCAGATAAATAATATTTTTATTTACTTGATACCCCTTGACAAATTGCTAACTACGTGGATAAATCATCTTTGCTCTTTGATTTCATTTAAATGTATTATTTGTTTATTTTAAAAATGTTTTCATATATTTATATATAAAATAAAATTAAAATAAACAACAATAAAAAAGCCTTTATTTGTTTGCACTACGTTAAATTTAATATAAATTTCTAATTTAAGTTTGATGAGAGAACCCCAGAGTGGGTAAAGGCCTCCTCCAAAGATGCCCCAACTTTTTTATTTTGTGCTTTTTGCACAATATTTAAAAGCAATGTATCAACATCTTTAATATATATATTGTAAAATATGTACCTACTCTTTTGAAATAATTAAGATAGCTTGCACCTAAATGTCTACCTTGAATTAGGAGGTGAGTGGGTGAAGAGGAGTGAAGTGCGGCTACAGGTGATTACAGCCTCTTTGTAAGCACAAGGTTATTTAAATTTATATTAAACTATAGTAGATATAGTATAATTACTTAACACATTAAATATAAAACCTTAACTGTCTGTTTCTGAACAAAATTTTTAAAGTTTATATTTCCATCGTATTTGTGAAAGAAATACGATGGAAATAGCGAAGAAATCGAAGCTGGAGCCGTAAAAATACGAAGTCAGCGCGGAATATTGCGAATGTTTTATATATTTATTACATCGTTAGCAGTAAAAAGTTCCAGAAAATCTACCAAAATAGCCGTTAGTATTCCGGTTTAACCTTTTCTAAAACACAATAAATGAATAATATATTATATAACTATAAGCGTATAACGTTATATATTATATAACTATAACGTATACGTTCCTGGTTAATACAAAGATTGTATAATACAACGTTGAGTTCCTGTCATAAAATGATATCATTTTAAGGTGATATGAATCAGTTATATCACCTTATAATGATATTCAATAACATTATTCGTATTTAAAGAAGTATTTTCATATATTCACCTCTATCTGCATAATCGAGTTTTTCATAATCATATTGTAGTCCAAAGAATAAAACTCAAGCGGAAGGTGAATCAACATCATGTATGAATGTTATTTTAAATCTCCAGTTAAAGAAGAGGGATTTTAAAATTTTACTTTCTTATATGCTGCTAACATGCGAGAGCAGTGCTTTCTTTAAAATGAATTTCCCAATAGTTATTAAAAAACCATTTCTAATCTTAAAACGTACTTCAAAATTTCTTAAATTTGTTACAAATATAAGTACACAAATAAACATAATAATATAGAATGATACATAAAATTCTAAATTGATGAACAAGTATGCATAAAACAGTAATTTTTGATTACTGTTTTTGTACAATATGTATACTATAATTATTTATAATAATAAATCTGGAAGTTGACAGGTTGTCTTCTAGGGTAGGTAAATACCAAAACCTATTCGTCACTAATAAACTTATGATTTTTTCACTATACAACAATTAAACTTCAAACAATAATGTTCGTCATACTTATCATTGCGGCGTTGGAGTTCCGTATCGCTCGTCACTTGCCCCGTCCTGTTGGAACATCTTCTAACTATAAATCAGTAATTAGCCGCGACACTGCAATAACACAGCCACGTGCGCCGGCGCCGCTATCTCAATATGCATCGTATATTTCAGTGTCTTAAGCTGGATCAAAGCCTAATCTCTAATAAAATAATTGCTCTCTTAATATAAACTTTTCATTTTTTTCTAAAATATATTGTCTTATGTAAATCTAATTAAAAAACTATGTAGTATTTACTTAGATTTTCACGAGTACACATTTCAAATAAAACTATTTTTTAGCAAACGTTGTTGCAAAGCATTCGAAACGTTGGGTTAAAATAGAAATGTAACCATATTATACGCGAGTTTTAATCCGTAAAAAATAGTTTTATTTGTAAAAAACTATGTTTTAATTTTTGAAGAGCGAAGTGTTTAATTTAATGATTTAAAGAAGAAAATTAAAGAAAAGGAATTCGAGATTCAATATTAATTACATAACTATTAAATAGTCGACGTTCCCATCGAATTAACTTTAACAATTCATGAATGGTAGGCGTGCTTAATTTTAAAGTCCGACGATTATATCGGACAATCCGATGCGCAAACACTGTCACCGCATTCGGGCCGTGTCTACCACGACGTAGGTGTCGAGGAGGCCCACACCGATTTCAATGGCCGCCGAACAATGATCATCACTTGTCGCCTACAAAATCTGGTCAGTTTTGACATGTCGTCATGTTTTTATTAACGCCCGCTGTTAATGGTACCACGGTGATTTTACAGGCGAGAGACTGCCCAATTTGCAACAATGGCCGCATACTTCTAATTCCCATTGTATTGTAGCTACGGAATGACGACTCAGTGTTATTGCGACGCACCTCCACAATAAGGATTAAGATCTATTTGTTCAAATGACTTTAGTGTTCCGGTGATAAGAAAATATGTGTGCTCTCTCTAATCTTGACTTCCTCTTCATATAATTATTTGATATATTTAAATACCTGTTTTGAACCTCAGTAAAATTCAGAATATGGTTTTTAAAGTAAGCTTTTGTTGTTTAAAGTTCTAGAAAACACAATTATGATCTAGAACCAGAAAATTGTTATCTAGAAGTTTTAAATTTTATACATTTACTTCTTAGAAAAATATTCAAACTTATTTATTTATCGGTTTAGTTACTATTATTATTATCAAAAATTAATTTAATTAAGGTTTATATAGAAATGTGTAAGTGGTCAATTCTGTTGGTTTATATTATTATTATTTTCCGCCTATGTTACATCTAATATTAGAGAGCACTCTTCTTGAGCTTTTAATTTTCAATGTTTACACAGCCGATGGGGGATGACTAAACGTTTCATGACAGTTTCTGATCTACAAAACGGCCAATAAAAACCACCATTGTTGTGCTCTATAAAAATAAAAATATATATTTGCTTAGGCACCTTTAAACCTTGTAGATGATAAAATAAAATCTATTCTGATGAGTTAAAGTCCATATTCCAACGTGAAGGTATAAAGAGTAGCAATTTATGAATCGAATGTGAATGACGTGAAGTACTACTACTATTTTGTGAAGAGACCCCCCCGAATGTGTCAATGGAATGAACAATTGAATTTTTAAATATTAATACTTGATTTATCTATTAGACAGAAAATAATAATGAATATATATTAATAAAACTGTAATCTTGACAATACCTCTAACAAAAATACATATATAAAACATTTTATATATTTAAAATCATAAACAATTATTTACCTAGGTCGTTAACCTTTTTTAAATATTTTACGTATGAAACATAATATATTGATCGTATTGTAGTAATATTCGCGTGGGTAGGTTTACGGTAGGTAGCTAGGGAACGCGCGCATGCGTTTTCCATTCGCAATTATTGAACCGTTTCCCTTCTGATGTTCTTAGCTAACGTATTGTAGTATCTACGGACTCCAACGTTGATTGTACAATGTACATATATAAAACATTTACCTCATACCTTCTAAAATACTGCTGTATAATGTACCTTTTAATGTTTTCTGTTCTTTTATAAAATTTAATTTAATATATCTTTCACTTTCGTTTACTATATTTATTATATAACAAAATCAGATATTTTAATATTGACAATGAATATGTGTTCTTTAAAAAAGAATACTCTGGGTACACTTTTCTCGTACTTATTTAAGATTAATTTTCTTAATAATAATTTTAATTAATGTACACAGTCCCTACATAATATTACTTGTACATATGTAACTTGCATAATGTAATTATTGAGTACATATAATAAACATAGTAGCACGTATATGTTATCGAAGGTTGCAAGCTATGTAATACCCGTATGTATGGTAACAGACACAAGGTTCAAGGCAATTTAATAAAATAACACCTAGTGCGTTATCAAATGTGCCTTGTCATTGAACCGCACGTCCATCACTAGCCGTCGCGGGACACAATTAAAGAGTAAATGTAAAGTAAATACTCCACATTTATTGTCGATTTGATCGACGTCATTCGTAATAGAGTACCCATCATAGTTTTTAAACAATTTAGACTTACTCTGTTCGTTATAAGGTTGTCTTCAGAATGATCGCATTGACGCTGCGTCATGTCGCAGCCCACGTTCAAATTTACCTATAACTGAAATGCCTTGTTGCTAAATATTTTTTTTGTCTATTTATTGCTTTTAATTTTTACTATATATTGGAAACTTCAAAATATAATCATAATTTTCATTACTATATTAAAATTTACTCTCTTTATATTTTGCTATTTTTGACCGTTGTTTAATTTTATATGACGTAGTAAAATCGTCTGGTAGAGAATGCTTTAGCATTAAGTCAGCCGTTTGTACGATTTCTTTATGCAATAAAGATTTTTAAAATTATTTTTTTTTTCATTTCTATAGAACCCTAATTATCCAATCGTGGTATATAATTAAACTTATTTATATTTTATTAAAATAATCAGATACAATTTGTATAATAAAGACAAAACATTGAAATACCTACCTCATATAGCAAAATATGTCACTGTTTAATAAATAATTTGTGAAAGTATAGAAAATATAGAATAAAATTGAAACGGTACGAAGAAGTATTGAGCATAATTAGGTATCGATTCTTCGCTAAGTGGATTCCTTGAGGCGGAGTTGGGTGAGCCGCTGATGACCGCAGGCAGGCTCCCTCGGAATATTGGTAATACAATATCCAATAAATGATCGTCAAACTTTACCTCGGCTCTGTAAGGATTATACCCTGCTTATAAAGCAGATTAATTTTATAAATAATATCAATAACAAGATATTTTAAAATGTAGCCAAATTTCTTTGAATTTTCGGGTGTATTTAACATTACTTTTGTTTTAAAAGAATATTTATAAAATAAAATGGAAAACGTGTAAGTAGTCTATATTTATTTCATAGCTATAATCATACTATATACGCTATGATTGTGCATATTTTTTTATATTTTTTTTTTAAAGCAGGACAGACCTAATAACAATTTAAATTTTATAAAAGTTAAATTAACCTTTGAATTTTGCCCGTGAATGTAATATTTATTAGGGCATATGTGCTATGAAAAATAAAATACTTATTATGTATAGATTTCAGATTAAATGTTATTAGTAATCGTTCTCCTTTAAAAAAGTCCATTTCCAAATTTTTCTCGATTTAAAACAAGTAATAGGACAACTTTATTTGGTCATATTAACAATTTTAACATTGTTAAGCTTTCGAATATAAGTTTCAATACTTAAATGTTACCTCTAACGAGAACTTTAACTCGATCGCGTGTGCTTCTATGAATTATAATAATTACTAAAATAAGCTCGGACGTGACCTGACAATACATCTGAAGGTTGTGTACGTCACAGATGGACGACACGTCAGCATGTGTCCTATTGTTTAACGATTGCTGTAAATTCGTCGTAACAGAAAAAATCGTGAGCCGCCCTGCGCCCATATGGCTTACAATAACAAATTCTTAACCAAAACTAAACCAATGTATACCCGCGTTCCGTTTTTAGTGAGTGAGTGAGTGAGTGAGTCTATACGCGGCCGAAATGGCATAAAGGCGTTTGAGTGCTTTTGTTTCCTCCAGGTTTCGAGTGCTACAGCTGAGTTTATTTTAAATAAACAATTAAACATTAACTGCATAGTAAGTTCTAAATTCATTACATGGAGTCACTTGGAGACCGGTCATCGGTCTGTCGGTACATGTGTGCTATAATTGTAATGGTAGTGTGAAAATTCAATCAAGGTATTTCATATTTTTATTCTACATCCGAATCAAAAAAACCATCGACATGTCCTGTTTGTTTTACTTTTATTCTGTTGCGATTAGCTCCATAGATAGGAGTCAAACGTTGTTTTAATCCTTGACGTAAATGTTTCGGATGCCTCTTTGAATGTGTTCTATTATGATGTAAATTATACTTCGGTTTAACCGTTTCTTTAACGACTTCAGGTTCAGTTAACACATATTCTTCTAACATTTCAATTAAATTGTAAATATCCATCGCTAGGTGTTGACTTTCTACCACGGCTGGCAGATGCTGAAAAGTACTAAACTTTGTATCGATTTTGCTAAATTTCACAAGCTGTCATTTAAAAACTATTTATTTTTAATATAAACATCATATAATTTTTTTAATTTGTGTACTGGAGCAACAAAAACCATAACTGTTCTGAACTTTTTGTGCCACATCAAATTATGGTATTTAAAGTTAAATTTTCAACAAAAGTTTTATATGAATAAGTATTTTATATGACCTGACGTGGCTACGCTCGCATATCTGAATAGCTATAAATTGTTAAACAGCAGTAGCAAGTCCTAATGGATCGTCTAAACTCTATTAAGAAGCGCTGTACACACTTATGGCTCCCACTGTACCATGGTGACCAAAGCCGTTGGTCCCAGTTTTATCATTACTATCGTTCATTATCAGAAAGAATATTTCAAATCCATCCGAGAGTTTTTAAAATTTAAGGTTTTGAAAAAAACAAACTTTTGGCTTCGTATTGTTAGTGTAAATACTAGTATCTAGTTATAGACTAATTAAAAATACATTTAAAATGATTGCTTTACCTCATTATAAAAAGAAATTTTTGGATGATTCTCTTGTGCTAAAATATAAACTCGCACTAATCTTGCGAATTTACTTCTTATGTAGAACAACATTTGTCCTATTTCATACACCGGTGAAATGGCGTAGTAATCTTTTATATTGTCAATTCTTTGGATATTACGAATAGCGTCCATTATTAGTTCACGATCTAAATACAACATCTTCCATTTCATTCTCCTAGTTGTATACCAATGGTAGTAGTATCCATTACCAATATCTAGAATATCTGTAGTGAAAAAATACATTACTCATCAGTTATGTTATTTCATATAAAAAATATATGACAATCAACTTTTTTTTTATTCAAATGTTTTATTTTCATAATATTGCTTGCTTTTTATATATTCTTTACATTGTTATTTTTTCAGTTAGTTTATAAAATCTTCTACAATTTTAATTATATATTCTTATTAGTTTTGTATTTTTATATTTATCATTTAGTGCACTCTTTTTGTTTGGATATTAATTGATATTATATATTTTTTTTGTATAACTATGCTTGTAGGTACAATCGAGTAATTATGTTTAATAGTAAAACTGATATGATTGAATTTTGTTTGGTGATTATGCTAGAAGAAAACGATATAAAATCTGATTTAGAATTTTAAATGTGTTTTATTGTATACAAAGAAATTGTTATTATTTATGTATGTTGATGTTATATTAAATGAATGTAATAATTTACAAATATACTCACAGAGCAATAAAAGGACGGACAAACATACTTTTTTTGCCATTATTGATTTTATTATTTTATTTATATATTCTACAACCTTACCTAGGCAAAGAAATTCATTAAATTAATCATTGTGTGTAGAATGTTATTTTTATGGCTTAGATTTATGATGCCCATAAAAATATAATATGGTAGTTGTTGGTTTAAATTTAGTGTATTTTAATTACTCTTTAAATTCATTATTTTCTTTTCTTACCTTAAAATAATAACTAATAATATATAGTTAGATTGAATAGACCTTTAAAACTCATTTAAAGCCAACACTTATAAATTAGTAAAAAATAATGTATTATTACATATTTCTGACAAAGGTTTTAATAATTTACAACAATAATAACAAATATAATTAAAAAAAACTAATCTAAATTTGAATTCTTTTAATAACTGATTACACAGACTTTATTTCAGATTATCTATTTATAGTCAGCCTCTTAAAATATAAAACTTTATTCAAACTCCACATTATTTTATTGCAAAATGATATCAAATTGAAAATGAATTAAGGTATTGTAACTATGAAGATATACAATAACGTACAGGTAAGATACATATATATACTTACAATAGGTATCCCCTTGTCCCCTATATTGAATAGTCAAATACGTTGCGGTTAGACGCTAGGGGTTGTTGTAATATTACAAGGGGCGGGATCCCTGATGAGCCGTCCCTCGAAGCCGTTCTGTCTCTTTTCAGCAACAAGATATTGATTTGAGGCTACGATTCTACATAATACGAGATGAACTCTTTTCACCAGAATTTGCATGAATTTAGTTTTGATTGACAAACATTACAATGTTTCTACTGAATTCAAGTTTTAATAAAAATAAATTTAAACTTTCATATATTCTGCAATAACATTATAAATATGCAATAAAAATAAATAAACATTAGTATATTTTTGAAACATAGATAATCTCTTCAGTAATATTAAATAGCAGGGATATCCTGAATCTAAATTGTCACTGAAAGTCTACAGTAACTTTAATAAGACAATTTAAATTCATAAATTCAGGGAACGGTTTTCCGAGTTCAAAATTTAGAGCGGTCCGTGTTCATGTGATAGCCACCCTTAAAAAGCGGTCTACCATTTACATTTTAATTAAAGCCTAAGGGGATGCACAGGATAATTTTCAAATGGATTGTGTTCTGTGACACAGGACGTGACTGATAATTTTAATCGAGCGTATCAACCCCGTTTAGTGTTTTTTAAAACAACAGATAGACGAAACTTCAAATTTATAAGAATTTAGTTTCACACAGACAACATTAATTTTCTTTGTGATATCTTTACAATGTTATTGTATACTGCTATGAAACATTTGTGAGGATTTTCAAAAGATTAATGGATGTCGCTTGTGGCCTAAGTATTAAGAATGATAAAATACATCACAACGGCTAACGACAAGATAGCTCTCTTAACAGATCAAAGAGACAGACAAAGGTCGCAGATACGTGTCCTGCTCGTGACAATATTTTTTTTTATTTATTGGCAGCATAACAGGTCTAACAGAAATGATAGTTCAAATATTTTAGAAAAAAAGTAATACTACGTTACTTTTAGTCAAATACGTCGCAGTTAGAAGTTAGGGGTTCAAAATTTTAGTAAATCACACATCGTGAGCGTTGTCGATTAAATTGTAATATTATAAAAAATATATAAAAGTACAATGATTTGATTAGGTACTAAGCATGCATCACGCAATTAAACATTTGTAACAATATATAAGTATATGTTAAAGCTATTGTTTCGCACAGCTACATAAAAGCTAAAAAATAAAGTGCTTTAAAAAATATATTTTTTATCTGAAGCTTTAACAGATTGTTGAAGATAGAAATAATCTATTCTATCTAAATCTGGCTACCTGCCTATATCGCATCCGGCGACGGCGACAGACTGTCTGTCGTATGCTGAGAAAAAAGTTGCCGGCGGAACTTTCAAGCAAACTACTAATGTCTTTCAGGCAAAACCCATTAAAACTTGCATTGGAAACTTTTGAATCTGAAGCTTATGGTAATATAAGTAAAAACTTTCCTAAGATAACTCGGAGCTTTGGATTCGTTTGATTTATAGATAGAAGGCGCGTCATGGGCGGACAGTAGCGTTTCGAATGTCACACGTCATTAATAAAGTTTCAGTAGTTAACCTTTTTTAAACTTAATATGTTTTTTTTTACAAAATATACCTTATCATAATGAGTACAAGATTGACAATGAATATTCATACACTTCACTTTTAAATACTTAAATCTTTCATCGGGTAATTAATTCCCTTACTTGTGCTGCGCACATTTAGCAACCAATCGGCTATTTGACCTGAGAAAGAAATCGAATGGTCGGAAGTGTAAAATAATCTCTGTCAACAAACATTAAGTTTTTTTTTTAATATCCGAACGTATTTTTCTATAACGTTTGTTCGCTATAGTTATACATATATATATATAAAAATAGTAACGAGGCATGATATAATTATTTTAATTTTTAAATACTAAAGCAGTGTTGTTTATAACTGAGATATCCAATGAAACCTTTTCAATCATTTTTTAAGTCTCTTTTTATGAAAAATAAAAGATTAATTTAGTGAGGTCATAGGTTAGTGCTCTGGTCGACATACAAATACTTATGTACGAAAATCGTTCGTATTTAAAGGAAAAGTCAAACAATTGGTTCGGTTCTTACAACCTAAAAATATATTTCTATACATTTTAATTAATGAGATGGCTTATTATTTTAGAAGTTAGGAGTGGGGGCAGGAGAAACGAAGTAGTCGATAACATCCAGATTTATAATAAATGTAAACATCCTAATTTGGTGAAATGAATAATATTATTTAGACCAAATTTCGTAGTTTTTTTTTTCTTTTTAACCCCTAAAAGAATTTACACTGCCTTGGGCATCAATGAATCAACGACCAATATTTGATTTGTGAAATTAAAAGGTACTTTAATGTTTTTATGAATTAATTTTAACGGTATTGTCTGAAAATGAAAACAGTAGACTTTCGATCATCATTCACATTTATTCAATAACATTACAAAAAAATAAGCGGTAAAACTATTTTTACGGATTAAAACTCGCGTATAATTTGGTTACATTATGATTTTAACCCGACGTTTCGATTACTTTGCAGCAATCGTGTCAAAGTCAGTTAATTATTTATCTACCTCCAACGGTTCCTTAGTGTGCGGGCATAGAGTTCCGGATGTAGACAAAACGCACTAACTGTATCCTGAGGTCTGACAGTAGGGTCACAGACCTGAGACTTTACAGTATTTATGAGTGGGTCCCAGGTGTTAGAAAGGCTCCAATCATCTTCTCTATTGAAATTAGGATATTTTAATTTCAATAGCCTCGCGAATCATTTTTGGTATGTAGCGGGGTTTCCTAGCGAGGATTTGTGGTTTATCAAATCTAATATAATGGTTGGGCTTGTCTATGGTATGTTCACACACTGCATACTTCGATGTACGCCTATTCTTGATATCCAATACGTGTTCCCTAACTCTTGTACAGATGCTCCTCTTCGTTTGACCAATGTTTGACAAACTACAATCGCAGTCAAGTTAATATACCCCGGCACATTGTAAAGGGATATTACTTTTAATAGGTCTCAAGAATTGGCTCACTACAACCTCTTCTCAATGGCTTTACTCACATTCTGACTTTCCATACTTCTTCGTTAGTGTTGTGGAATTCTAGCTCATCGAAATACAATGAAGAAGTTTTACTGAAGTAGAGTTTATAGTATCTAGATGCGAATTACTAGCAAAAGAGAAGCAGAAAGATTTGCTTTCTCTTTCGCAGTGTAGGCCAGGGATCCGTCAGGTTTTTGTATAGGGGACAGTGATGGTCGGCAGAAGTTCGACGCGATCGCTTTGGAAAGGGTCCAAAAATCTCAATGTTCAGATGATCGGACAGAGAGCTTTTGGCCAATCTGAGCGATTGGATCTGGACTAGTTTTCCGTGATGCCATTTTATAATACTTAGCAGCTGGGTTAAATAAAGGCTCTTCTTAAATCTTATATCATAAAAATAAGATTCAGTACGTAAGTAACAAGAGTAACATTCAGTACGTCAACAAAAGAAATGAAATACTCCAACGTCTGATGCACCACATCAGTTACAGCATCCCTGCTGAGAACCAGACAACAATAAGAGAAGCAGATCTGTTGCACAGGATAAGACGCAAGAAAGTGCCAGATCTCGCCCCGAATCTAATTTTCAAAATTCTTTACCGTTAAAATGTTATATTCTATCTGTGTGCTATAGATTACGTTCTAATTTAATAAATATATATTTTTTTCCGTAAATAATCATTTGTAATAAATAAAATTTTAATTAGGCAGAAATTATATAATATGACGAGCGTTACCCGAACCGATTGAAATAAAGGAATCAAATAAAATTCAAAACATCACATATCTAACTATATCTAAGTAAATAACGGTTTATATGTTAAAATTAAATAAACTTTTTAAGATTGAGTTACTAATTCCATGTATTATTTACAAATTCTTTTAAAAACAAATACATGTTTTCATCACTTGTCGTGTAGTATATTCTTGGTATATTCTACCCAGTTACTCATAGAAAGCAATTCACATGCTAGCGAGAACTATAGGAAAACGTGGTCGAGTTTATATAAAAAAATATAGACAAATACCAAAAACGTACAGTTAATAAATTGTTTCTAAAGGTATTGAATACGCTCCACTTGATTTGATTATTGTTTGTATTGAAAACTATCGGACGCAGGAACGGATAACATTTTGGTTCTAAATGAAGTAAGTTAAAACTTAACAGGTTTCCCTTTCACCAACAAGTGAGCAAGCAACACTTTAGATGTCGAAGAGTGCTCTTGAAGACTGGGATATATAGATTTGCGAATCATCTTCAATTTATAGAAGGTAGGTAGAAAGAGAAAATAATATTAGAAATGATGGTGTTATTAAAAGTAGCAAACTAAAAATGAGGTACCTCGCCACCTCCAGGTAAACGAGCAATAAAAGATTCCTCTAATGAAAAAAATTTGTTTATTACAAAGGCTATAAATAAAGGCAAGTTTGAACTTGTAATTCATGACATAAATTACACTGCGTCTACTAGAAATTATCCAACAGAGAATTGAGGGACGGTGTTGAGATTATCATATAATAAACTTTTTGAGTACTGAGTTGCCGCCGTCCACGGGAAAATACCGTAAGTCGATACCCTACACGTGGTGTAGGTGCTAGGGTGGTGCTAAACCGGCGAAACACAACCTGGCGATGGCTAGTGACTACCAACTAGACTAACTTAAGAAACTAGTCGTGCAGGGTAGCAGGATCCGAGGCTCTGTGCACCGCTGAGGCAGTCAGTGGGGGACCCAATTGTGGCTTACTTACCACTTACCACTGAAGGCTGTGTTGTCAACTGCCGAAAATTCTGGAAATGCGTTGTCGCGTCGCTTAGCTACCAGATGAGAGGTTGCGATGAACAGACTCGGGGAGGTGAGGCGTCTTCGCAGTTCTGACACCCCTCCTTATCACCTCTAAAGAAACCTAATGGTCTACTGGCTCACATCGCTGAAGAGAAAGCGCGCTTATTTTCATCTTTATTGTAGAAGTCTTTCTGTCTAGCAGCTGGTAACGCGAGACTTCCAGTGTTTCCTAGGAATTCGTTAGTAATGCCGGAAATCCGAATTCGCCAAAAAGAGTTTCTCAAAACGTTACATAATGTGGTCGTGAGCACGGCCAGTGGTACTGACAGTATTGCTGCATTTGTAGGGAAGAGATAATTTAAACTTATTTCTTATACTGACACGTCCAGTTAGGCTTTCTTTTGAGGCTGTAAAAGCATCCAGTTTCTCGTGCCCAGTAGAATTTAATGACCTTAGTGACCGACAACATGACTTTTACCGGAATCGATCAACATGGGATTTTAATCCAACAGATGTATACAACACGCATATTATATGACACGTGAGAGAGATAGCTACAGATATTCACATATTTTATTCAAAACTTTTTATCGTGTGTCTACAATTAGTTGGCATTTAGAACATTGTTTTACGACTGATTTCAGTCTCTGCAACGTAAGACACATTTTATTCCTTCAAGTCGAACCTTATGTTACGTAAAACCCTAAATCAGCCTATTATGAGTTAGACAATGTTTGTTACACAGACTTGAGTAGTTAGCTTCTTAACAAGTTAGAACGCTTTCTTAACAATTGTATGCGGTTATATTTTGGTTTCCGTATGATCATATCTCTCAATTCATCACTTTAATGTCTCCACATTCGCCGTCTTAGCATATGCTGCTGAAAACCTATTAGTATCTGCATGACACATATAAGAGACTAAGTCACATTATAGATACAAATCCATCCCATTAATGGTCAAAGTTATAATCCTTCATGATCTTAATATGATTAAACTCTAGCCTTCTTAACTACTACTTTGTATTTGTGCAACTGTCTGCCTAATTAAATCAGTCTTTAATTTTGAGACAGTACCTATACAGCTACTACAATAATTGTTATATATTTAATTAATAATAATAATAAAATCATTATTTTCTACCCTCAAACAGAAATTACAAAGATCAAATATTAAACAAACATTTAGAATACACAAATTACCAGGTAGAATTACAAATTACCAGCCTCTCCTGACTTTCGATGGTGATCGATTGTTAATATAAATCCTTATGGGTGAAAGTGGGAGTATTAAATGTGATGCAGACTTCAATAAAAAAATTTGAATGCAAGGTGAATTTGTGAGTGTGTATATAATTAGATTCCTTATAACTGAGGATCCTTAGCCATGAATAAATAGTTCATTTGCAGTGAAAATAAATTCTCATTTAATTTATGTTGTAGGTGTCTTTCTAAGGATCCGTAAAATTTACTAGAGAGAGCCAAATTTTAGCGTTTATCGAAACAGTGATCAGGTGGGAAAACATATGGGAGAAGTGAGTGCTCTTTTATTGTATATTATAGGGTAGTGAAACGTCAAGATATCAGAAAGTTGGTATCGATCCATTGTAGGGTGCAAAAACTTAAGGGTGACGCTAACCTTAATAATTGCGTTTTGTACTATTTCCATTCTTAACATACCCGTTTAACTGGCGGCTCCCCAGACTAAGATACAGTGCATGGACTTACAAGATTATTTCTTCCGGCAAATTGTATTACATCAATTGTATAAAAAAATATCTTATATATAAGAGTTGAAGCTGTTCTATGATATTTTATGCGATTCCATTTGATTGTTTTTAAGATACCTAGGCGACATCTATTAGGATTTAAAAAATATATATGTTAACTTATACAATGGTTGCCACAAACGAAAAATCTTTTCTTTATAATTAAATATTTAACCTTAATCGCAAAAAGCTTTAAAATATTTCGTTCTAAAAAAATGGTATGTCATGAGATCCCTCTAAAATTTTTAATTGAAATCACTTTTTAATAAAACCGTCACGCAATCATAAAAATTCCTAAAGGTCTTTTATTTCTTGACTTTTAATTTGCTGTGATTGATTCTCTTTATAATCAACGTACTCCTTTCCTCTACTTTCCATAGACAGCATAAAGGACTGTCAAATAACAATTATCACTTGTCATTGTCAACTAGTCATACTTTATATTATTTATATTTAAAATAATAATATGTACGCTTTCGATTTATGTTTAAAGTTAATACAAAATGCGTTTAATACTGCTCGTTTATTTATATCTGTATGCCGATAATAATGTAGTGATTGTTATAAACTCACTGGAGAGACACTTCCAGCCTTTACCATAGATATTTGGTTGTTTGTTTACACTTTTTAGGAAGCCGTTGTCAACTGAAATATTTAATATTCAAGCAAAAATTATTACTGTATTATAATACATGAGGATACAAAAGGTTTTTTGTAAGATAAAAACACTTAAATAAAAATGAGAACTGTTCCCAAGTGGGTGAATAAAATCCATGAAGCTGATAAAATTGAGTTTTCAAGGTAAGCCCGGGAAACTATGTATTTAATTAATTTGGAGTGGTTGATTTCCTATTAACAAGATAAGAAAATTAAATGACCTACAATTTAATAATTATTTACAATTCCAGTGTGCACGCAATATGCTTCAGTCCAGATGGTACTCAACTAATAGTAGGAGCTGGAGAAAAGGTAATGGTTTACGATCCTAGAGACGGATCGCTTGTACAGCTGCTCCAGGCTCACAAAGGACTGGTTCATGCTGTTGCTTATTGCAGTGATGGCAAAAAGTTTGCCAGTGGTAGTGCTGACAAAAATGTTATCATTTGGACATCTAAAATGGAAGGAGTTTTAAAATATTCGTAAGTTCTCCTTAAAAAATATAGTAATTTTACAATTGGTCCTTTTCTAACAATGACTTATATATTTTAATTTATTTAATAATTTATGTACTTATTATTAATTCTAAATAAAATGAAGTATAAAACAATACCATATTTTAAAAAAATAAGAAAAAATCCAAAAACCTATCAAATGAAATATTGATAATAATAAGATATGTCTAGTGATCACCAAAAACATAGATTTATTAAATATAATTATAAAATCAAAGAAAACATTACAACAAATACAGACTCTTAAAAGGAGATACAATATAGTAATGGTACATATAAATATATCATACTTTATAGGCACAGTGAAGCAATCCAATGTCTAGCTTATAACCCAGTGACATATCATTTGGCGTCATGTGCCCTCTCTGACTTTGCATTTTGGTCAGCTGATGTCAAAGCAGTTCAGAAGTACAGAGTATCAGGCAGAATTACTTGCTGTGCATGGTCACCTAGTGGTCAATACTTAGCAATTGGACTTGCCAGTGGGGTCGTTTCTATTCGCAACAAGGTAAAGATTAAATGTACAAATGTTAAAAAAAGGTACTTAAATAATCTATTGTAAAGATGAAAACAATCTTCAAATTTACTTATCAGAATATATATTTCTATAAAAATGTTTAGGTTGGGGATGAAACTACAAAGATAATAAGAGAAGCAGCAGTCTGGGCTGTGGCATTCTTGAAAACCACATTACTGGTAACAGATTGGAATGATACCTTATCCTTTTATGATATGATGGGCCAACCAGTTCTGAAAGAGAGAAATATAGGTAAGCAGAAATATAAACAAACTTTCAAATAACACTGTATTTCTCCAAATCAAAATATATATTTTCTAATTTTATTTAGTTGGAATAAAAAATATTTTCTTCATTCTTTGTTTATAGAACTTTCAGCAGTGTCAATAAACATATTAGGAGCTTTAATACTAGTAGGTGGCTTAGGAGGTTGGGCAATTCTTACCTCAGAGGGAGTGTCTATTGTCACTACTAGATTGGATTGGGTCTGGTCTGTTGCTCCTTCACCAATATCCAACACACTGGTATGTATCTTTTCAGATTACTTACAATAATTATCATTACTTTGTAAACATATTTTTGTTAACCATTTTTTTCTAATGTTTGTCTTTTACAAAATAAATTTGTTTTATGTAAAAAAACTAATAAGTACATTACAGGCAGTTGCATGTCAAGACGGAACTCTGTGGTGTTACCAAATAGTGTTCAATACAGTCCATGGACTCTTTCGTGATCGATATGCATATAGAGAAAACATGACAGATGTAATCATACAACATCTAACAACTGGTAACAAAGTCCGGATCAAATGCCATGATAGGGTGCAGAAGATAGCCATTTATAAGCATCGTTTGGCAGTAAGTTTTGTTTTAACACATGACAATTTATTATTTATTATTTTTGTTTTGTAAGTGTATTTCTAATTTATGAAATCACTTATATGTCAATTTGTAAGCTATGTTTTTTGGACAAAAACTATGTCAGGTCATGTATATTATTATTTAATGTTATGGTTTATTGTGTAACAATAATTTATATCAAAAAATATTAGGCAATATTAATGTGTATTGAGAGATTGGTCGGTCAAAAGAAGACTTTTTAGTATACATAGGTTTATAGCATTAAAAAATAAAAATTCTATGTACGTTTAAATTAATTTCCAATTTTATTTTCTCATCAGGTCCAGCTGCCTGAGAGGGTAGTAGTGTATGAACAAAGTGATCCTGATGGTATGTTGTATCGCGTTAAAGAGAAGCTTGTACAGAAGTCGGAGTGCTCGTTGTTGGTTGCGACAAGCGATTCCTTGATGTTGTGTCAGGTACTATTTTATAAATTAAATAAATTAAAATTGTTTTTTAAACTCTCATTAATTTTTGAGTCTGCATCTGATATTGTAAGCCGTCACAAAAAGTCAACATTAGATGTTACTTTTTATATATATTTGTATATGCATTTCCATTTAACCTATTAATATTTAATTGTATTTATTAAATATGTGATTTTAACAAACATACAAACACATCTATACTAAAAGTTTGTTTGTTAAAATGCGCTGATCTTTGAAACTACCGGATCAATTTGAAAAGCTTTCTCAGGGTACGTTCTTGAGGAAGGCTATAGGCTATCTAGCATTATACTATTGCTCTTAGTTATCCTAATTGGAAATAAAATTGTTCCAAATTTTATATTTTTTATATCATTTCCAGGACACCAAGCTAGTAATGATTGGCACAAAACTTCCAAAGTCATGGACTGTTCCTACTCCAATACGCTATGTGAAAGTTACATCATTGTACTTTCAAGAAGTTTTACTTTTAGGATTGCTAAATGGACAGGTAAATATTATTATTTGCATAAGTTTTGTCGTAATAACGCAGTGCGAGAGTATCTGTTAATTAAATAAGTATTTGTTTATTTTATTTATATATTTAACATTTTATATACTATTTAGTTTTATTTATCTAAGTAGCTATGGCAAATATTTATCAATATGCGACATCAATTTAATTAGTTATTTAAAGTTCTTGAATTTTTTAAATTTATATGTATTATTAGAATATAGTTGCAATTGCATTCGCAATAACTCTTTATTTCTTGTATATTTTTATATGCTAGTTAAGTGCCATTGCAATTTATTTTGTAAAATCTTACTTGATAATAATTTTAAGGATGATTCCTTAATATTTGTTAGCATGAGATTTTATTTATTTTGTGTAATTCGTTTTTGTACTACAATGTCTTTAGTCATAGAAAAACATTTTTTTTTTATATATGATTGCTAAGCGAATATAAAAATACCGAAAATACTAATTTAATGACATTAAAATGAAATCATCATATATTTGATAATTTACGTGTACTTACATATTTTTTTTTAAATATTGAAAAGTTTGTTTTCCATTCGGAAATAGATATGGCAAGTGGAGCCTAACAGTGGGCTTGCTAAGATGATTCTGCAGACTCCAGGTAGCGTGAGATGTCTTGACGTGAGCGCATCTCGAGGTCGCCTCGCTGTTGTCGACGAGACCTCTGTATGCAGGGTGTACAGCCTGCCTGGGGGTGACATGCTTTATTCGGTATTTCATTTTTATTGACGTCGTAATATAAGTTGGTTATTTGCATTTTGATATGATTACGATCCCAATAAGTTAAACAATTTTCATAGTAAATGATTTTAAAAGTTTTCTAAAATTATATTAATGTTTGCTTCAATACAAATTACAGGTTATTTTCGATTTTTCTTTTGAATTTGCGCTTGATTTTAATTCGTATGAGTGTTCTATTAAAATAATCACAATATTTATAAATCCTGGCTCTTTGTTCCAAAGATCTTTTTATAATGAAGTGTATTTGATAGACAAGCACTTTATCGTATATACAATAATATTAGTTCTGTTCAAAAATGTATGTTGTGGATATAATTAAATCATAATTTCATATGGAATAGACTGAATTAACTTTAAATTACTAAGAAATTATAAGATTTTAAATTTCAAATCTGTGTACAAATATTTATAAATGTTTGTTTTTTTTTTTGTAGTTGTTGATATACATATAGACCGTTTAAACTTTACTTAGCTCATGTTAATTAATAACGATGAGATGAACTGATATTTAAGAAGTTCACATGTTTTAAAAAACATATTAAGATAAAGTTTATCATTATTTACATTTCTTGCGTATTAAAAGCCTTTAAGTTAAATTTAAGTTACGGCAAATTAGTATAGCCATACTAATTTGCTTTAATTTAATGTTTATTGTTCTTAATTTTAAGAAAAACATTAATATATAATTAATTGAGTTTCATACACAAATATGGGCTAATTGTCACAAACATAAAACTAAAAAAAAAAAAAAATATTTCTCCCCTGATCGGCAAAAATAACAATATCCACAACTGGAAATACAGATTATGTTATATTATAAAGGATTTTATTAATATTTTATAACCTGTCATCAATCATAAGAATTTAAACTAAATTAAGTTTATGTTTTAAGTTATTCCTCTTAAGTTGAATTTGGTTTTTTGTTATGATTGAGATAAAATAATTATTATTAAATTTCAGGAAGAGAATATATCATCAGTATCCTGGAATACGTGGTGCGAAGAGTTACTATGTCTCTCTGGGGCTGGTGTGTTATCCATCAAGGCGGGACAGTTCCCTCCCGCTACACAACCGCTTGCCGGTTCCGTTGTAGGCTTTCAGGTAATGTTTATACTTTTATTTTTATATTTTATTATTGTTAACATATACTATAGAATATAAAAAGAACATGCAGCCCCGGACAAACCAAATCTAATAGATGTTTAAATGAAGTTTGTTTATAATAAGTTTCTGCTCAAAATAGCCGTTTTAGCAAAAAAGAAATAATATTTTTATCTCAGGGTGGCCGTGTATTTTGTCTGCAAGCAAACTTGATGCAAACTATAAAAGTGCCGCTGTCTCACGCTGTACATCAGTACCTACAACAAAAGATGTTTAAGTAAGACTATCTTATATACATTGATACTAATTAGCTGGACTTAAAGTTAATATCTAGTATCTCGAGCGTTCCTGATTTGAATACCCCTAGTGGTTCCTAATTACCTTAATTATTAATAACTGTTTAAAGTAGAGAAATATCCAAATCGCATCTGCTTATTAAAACCAAAAAGTTATAGTATTTCATAATAAAAAAAAAAACAATAAAAAGTTAAATTAACTAATATTTTAACATTACAGTGAGGCATACGCAGTAGCATGTCTGGGGGTGACTGCCCTAGACTGGGAGAGACTCGGCACCGCAGCCTTGGAGGAGCTGTCCTTTGAAGTAGCGCGCAAGGCCTTCCAACGAAGCGAAAATATCGTCTTTCTTACCCTTATCGATCATTTGCAGGTAATATATTATGTATTATAATATTTTATATGTAAGTAATAGTTATTTGTAATATATTTTGTTTTTCGTTATTATGTCCCAAAGTATTATGCATTGGTTCGTTTTTGTTTTTTGCTCTATTCACATTTACATTTTAATTCTACAAACCTTAAAATTATCATTTTAGAATGTGTTTATATTTAATATCTTAACTACATTAGAAAATATGGAAATACTCTATAGTTAGTCTTTTATATTCCACAGGAGCTTCTTGAATCCGGAGAGAAACGCCAAGTTATTATAGGAGAAGTACTAGCTTACCGCGGACGGTATGCTGAAGCGGCTCACGCATTCCACACCGCGGGGAGGGACGATAAGGCGCTGTCTTTGTATCTCGACCTGCGTATGTTTAACAAAGCTCAGGTACAAGCTAATTCAGATTAAATGTACTTATATATGAAACTAGTAAAAAATAACTATTTTTAATCAAGTAAGAGGTGACAAGTCAGTATTAAACTTTTAGATAGGTTACTCTTACTCAGGTTCCTTATCCTTATGCTCAGTCTGACCATACATAATATTGAAAGCAAAAACAGTATTATATTTGATTCTGAAATATGTCCCTCTTAAAAGAACATACATTGTGTTTTCTTATTTTAAATATTTTTGTAATTTTAAAATGGAGTGGGGTGAAAACCGAAAAAGAAAACCAAATCGAACCGAATCAAATTGCTGTTATAGCATTACACAGAGT
Organism: Mechanitis mazaeus; assembly: GCA_959347395.1. Classification (NCBI taxonomy): domain Eukaryota; kingdom Metazoa; phylum Arthropoda; class Insecta; order Lepidoptera; family Nymphalidae; genus Mechanitis; species Mechanitis mazaeus. The sequence goes on along the minus strand of OY365748.1, from coordinate 17,531,515 downwards.
AGGTATGTAGACAAATGCAATTTTTGACTCTCCATCCCCTCGGTATTAGATGAATTTTTGTGTCTAGCACTACACTATTGATGGGCGAAATGACATGTCCTCTGTTTGTTAAAGAAAAGATCTGGGTTTCCATTTAGTGTTTGTACTAAAAAGACGTTTAAAGCAGTGAAGGAAAGAATTCAATGAAATCCTTTCCGGGGGCAAAATATTTTATATTTAGAAATAATTATAGCACCTAAACCATGTCGCGTATGTTGAAAGCCTATACGAGTTTCACTGGGCATTATTTACGTGATAATTTACGAAGTGGTAAAGCAAAACAACTGAAGTTGTAAGCAAAAGGAGGTTCCTGAATATTTTTATTTACTGATAATGAATGACCAAATTTATAAGTACAACTTCGACATTATCAGTCTGGTGGAGTTTTAGCTATCAAGACAAATTTATATTTGATTTGACTCAATTTTTTGTGAAAAAAGGTATTGAAACATCGGCATAAATATATCAAGATACGATTTTTGTGAAGTTAGTTCACCCTATTAACAATACCATGTTCCATAATCAAAGTCGGTCCTCTCAGCTAGAGTTAGCATCGGATCATAAAGTTATATCCAACCAAGTGTGGTTAGAAACGAACTCTTTCCGATTTCATCAGAGTTGAAGACTAGCCAGACTAACCTACGTCTATCTCCAATCTCAATCCTTGGGATTATGAGTTATGGTTAGTTCTCTTAGTGCTCTAAACCTCATGATGCGAATTCCTCAAAACAATCCATAAAAATAGCAGTAAGAAATTTTTCCATGGAAATAGTCAGTGTTTGTTTCTATTGGTAACTGGCATTAATGTTTAGACTGTATTAAAATCAAAAGAGATCATTTTGAATGAGTTTCATACATTTTTAATTTTATTATATTATTGTCTAAACGAACACACATTACGGGAATAAATTTTTAATTCAATCGAAAAAAAAATCCTTGCCACTTTTTATATGACAATACTAGGTTAAATTTGTTGATAAAATTACAATATATACTTCAATCCTCCATTACACTTAAAAATGTACAATATATAATCCAATCCTTAGACAGAAAAAATATTTTACAGGAATACGTGGGTGAAGGTGAGGGGGTAACAAAACTAGCTCGTCAAAGGGCGGAATGGGCGAGGCGGGTTAACGAGCCTCGTGCGGCGGCTGAGATGTACCTCGCTGCTGGGGACGTGCGCAGGGCTGCGAGATTACTAGCTGAGAGTGGACGACGGGATATGTAAGTAAATCATAAAGTATATAAAAGTGGCAACCCTGCATTACTACAGAAATTTTCAAAATATTATATACAAAGCTTGAAGCTCATTGGATTTATTAAGATATGAATTTAATTTGATAAGATGAGCGATACTTCTATGTTTATTGCATAATGATATTGTGAGCGGATTATAGCCAACATGTACATAGTGCAGTTTAAAGCTTACTCTAAAAATTTTTGTATAAATGTTCCAGGTTAATAGAACTCGCTCGCAAAATGGATAAAGGTTCCAGCGAGTCACTCCGTCACTTAGCCGAGGCGTTGGTCACGGCTGGTGAGTTCCCAACCGCGGGGGATGTTTACCAGCGACTTGGAGATTATAAGTAAGAAGAATTAATTTATTACGTTTGGGTTTACGGTAAGTAGTAAAACATTTGGGGTTGAAAACGTAATAATGCTAGCATTTTATCGGACAAATCACGAGTGTGATATCTTCAATTTCATTGTTATTCGGCAAAAGACCATACCATGAGAAAACTTATATATTTCAAAGAAATTCTATTTTACTGTGTAATCCGCCAAACTGAGATTTGAGCTATTTCTCTATTTGAAGAGGAGAGCTATTTCTAGCAATAGGACGCTTAATATATATATTGTTTGATATATAGCTTAAATTTATTTTATACGTTTTAGTATAAAAATAAAAATAAAAAAGTTATGTATAAATGAAATCATTTTAAATAGTTTCTCTAATTTATATATTTTATACATTTGGTGCTTTTACAAAATTAAAATTCACTAAAATTTTTCTCATAATTAGATGTGGTTTTTCTTGTGTCTTTAGCAAGCCGTCAATAGATGGCGCTAGCAATAATTTCAAATGTCATTAGTGTTTTGTCTTTGCATTTAAACACATTGTCAAGTAATTACGATTACAAAATTTAAAAAAATCGCGTTGTGTACTTTTTATCCACACATCACGCGGGCAAAGTCGCGGGCAAAATGTAGTATATAAGATATGATGTCTAAACTTTCTGAAATTATTAAAAACATTTAATATATTAATAAACGCCGGGGTGACAATAAAAATCAGGTATGTTGCGTTTAAATATAAATGTGTGAATGACAATTAATGATTTGCGGCTATAAAAATAAACAAAAATATTCAAAACCTTACTTTTTTTTACTTCAGTTTAGAAAATTAATTATAATAAATATGGATTATATTAGTATTTTTAATTCTATATAAAATGTAAATTAAAACTTTATTGTCGTATATGACAGTAAAACAATATATACTTTATTTATTTCTTAATAAAAGATGTTTTATAAACATTTTACATTTATTAACGTATTTTTAAAATTTCTATATTGGTAAGATTATATTATTTATATATATTATATGATGTGGTTCATAAAATGAGCTTATTTAAACTAAAAAGTAAATTCCTCAGCTTAACTAGATATATACGTAATGAAGTTTGATACATAATAAATCTTTAACATATTTAATTATCAACAGGAAAGTGTCTCAGCTAGCAGTCTTAGCTGGTGATTGGTCCAGAGCCTTCACCCTCGCCCGTGAGCACGCAGAGTGCAAGCGTGAAGTATACTTACCGTACGCACACCGTATGGCACAAGAGAACAAATTTGTTGAAGCACAAAAAGGTACTTTTATTATTTTATTTATCTTTTATTTAATTTTTAATATTTTGAAGGCCATTTGCAATGTCTCTTGGTACTATAGTTGATGGTTTGAAATAGCTTGTTTTCTAGACAAGTAACGCTATTCAATCTATTTCATTACATAGTTATAAACACACTTTTTACTAAATGGAATTATAAATTTTATCCTTCCCTTCATCATTTTATTACATGTAATCAAGAAATTTATATTGTTAATATAAAAACTTATATTTTTATGCACATAAAAGATTATTTCTTCCTCAATGAAAATTGGTAAATTCTGCTCTCATTGATAAAGAAATTATTACTTAAGAAAAAAAATATTATCTTTAACTTTAAAAATATTTATAGCAATGTTTTATCCTATTACCAGCATACCATATGGCGGGGGAAACGGAGACAGCCATGAGAGTGTTCAGTGTGTTAGTGAACAATGCAGTGACTGAAGAAAGATTCAGCGATGCCGGATACTTGCACTATTTACTTGCATCACAGTGTTTGGATTCCGCAGCGAATGCTTACAAGTTAGTATTATTCTTAGAATTCATAATTAAACGAGGTTAAAGTTCAGTATATCTTAAGGATATTTAATGCTATCTGTATGTTTTATACAATATGGCAGTTATATTGTCGATTCCAAGTCATATTTCAAATACAAATAAAGAAAATAAAAATCAGAAATATTCTGCGTTACTTAAGTTATAATGCTGTAATGTCTCATATCAGACGCAAAACTGAAAATGTTGTAATTTAAAAGTGGAATCAAAACCAAGAAATTGTTCTGATTTTATTTTAAGTAGCTCGTACGAGCTGCAGTCTCTATAATTGTATAACCTATACTATCTACAACATGTATTTATTTTTCAATTATAAATTTATACAAAGACAATGTGCTAAGAATAAGAATGAGAATAAGAAGTTCTTAGTGAAATGGTGCTTTTTAAAGATAGAAATTCATGTATAGGTTTAACAAAATTTTTAGTTGTTTGTTCATAAAAATCAAACAATATAGTAATGAATGTCAATAAAAATAACCATAAAAATATTAACAGAGAAAAGAATAGTCTGCTGGATCAGTTCGCTCACAACGACCGTCTGTCTCGTATGTACCACGCATACGACGCAGTGCATCGCTGCGTGCATGAACCGTTCTCACTGTCACAACCCGACGCCTTACTGAACGCTGCGAGGTACGTGCTCGCGTTGATGGAGGGGGAGCCACCGCCTGGGCTGTCTATGTTGTATCCTTTATAAAGTTACCTAAAACATATTCAATTTATTTTTAAAATTCTTGCAATATTTTTTTTTAGACAGCAGGTCTAAAAGGCAAAAGTCTATATATATAATTCAGTATATATATTGCTTTCACAGATTTTGAAAAATAAAGATAAATTCATTTAGAATTAGGTGTAATTTATTTTTATTATACTTTTAATGCCAATCAAACAAACAACTGATATCTAAGTAAGCCATGGTTTTCTTAAAATCCTACCAGTTGTCTATACCTATGTTTGGCGAAACAAGCTAGAGTTCTCAACGCTAACACGCTTGCCCGTCAGATGTTAGATAAAATACTCGGTCTCCAAATACCTTCAAAATTTCAGGTATGAAGTTTACCATTTATATTTTACTACTAAATTTGACCCACACTTTTAAGTTTTTTTCAATGATACCAGGAAGGCGTTGAATTACTCATGCTTAAAAGTGGTGGAGGACCAGGAACGGGCTCTGAGACAGATGAGGTGGCGCCACTATGCTGGAGGTGTCGGCGTCACTTGACCCCACTGGCGGCCTCGTGTTCTAGATGCAAGCACGTGCTGGCTCACTCGCTGGCTACTCATGGTAATTGAGATCAAATCAAAAATCATTTTATGTTATAAATATATATAACTATCGTACCTGATAGGCGTTCTGACCTGAAAATTTTAAAAATCTAAAATCTGGTGCAGCGCCATCTACCAAGTGAAATAGTGAATCTTAAGTATTCGGGGATCTAAAACAAATTACAAAAAAATTAAAATCGGTGCCTCTATTTAGGAGTACAAAGACAACCATATCTCCAAATAAATTATATAAATCAACGTTAATCTATTAAATTGATGACCCATTTCACGTATTCGCTCAACTTAACGCTTATTAGCTTTCTAGCGAAAATAACCAAGAGATTTTTTAGTTTTTCTTAAAAACTATTTATTATTTTATAACCTATTCACGATTTCTAAAAAACACCAATTGGGCCTTCGGAGTTATGTTGATTACCAAACATGGTTCATATCAGTAAGAAGTAATCACAATTGCCAAAAATATAATATTTTTTTAAGAAAATGTAAAAAACAAAAAAGTATCATGATATCTATTAATTAAATCAATGGATATTATATAAAAAATAAATAAACAATTTTTTTTTAGTCAAGAAGTTAGTGTGATGGGGCTCGTAACTGCATTATTTGTTAACACCACCCACAATACAGTTAATTTATTATATATATATGTACTCGATAAAGTATTCTTTCAAAAAGATAATAATATAACGATCCACTATAATAAATACAATTATCAGAAAAACCGGAAAAAAGACAGCAGATGTGGTGTTCAGTATAAAAAGACAAATAATTGATGTAAAACATCAGGGGTACATTAAACCTTATCTTGACATAATATCTCGTTTGCATTTTTTGTTATGTACATTACATAAACAATCTATTTAATATATATTATATTACTTAATTGCACATGACGGGTACTAAAAGAACCGGAATTTATTCAGAAATCATATTATTATTATTTAATTTATTATTATAATTTAATTGTTGTCAATAAATTTCTTGTTATAATTATCTCACCTGGCCAATAATAAGTTTTTAACAGAAGCTTAAAGATAATGACTTCGACTTTATTATTATTGAAATTAAATGCTTAATTATTTTGATTAGGACAAGGTATATATAAAAACTTTTTTAAAAATTAATATTCCTTTGAAAGAGTGTTATTTTTCAGAGGTATTACCATTGGTTCAGTTCGAGCCCGCGGAAGGCATTACATTTGAAGAAGCAATGGATCTTATAGAACGCATGCCAGTTCCAGAAATTGACAAAACTAATGAAGAAGGGACCGACATCTTAAAGATAGATCAAGACATCGATTATGCTGATCCGTTCCTTGATAAGGTTGAAGAAGTAGGTTTAGTATATTGTTATTAATATAATAAGAAACTGCCAGCTCAATAATAATAGTTATGAATAATAATACTTTTGGATTTTTGCTATTAAGTATTGAAAATGCAAAAAATTTCTTTATGAGTGCCTATAACCTGTTTGTTGAGTTGGGGGTAAGGTGGATCTCGCATTGTGGATCGGTTATTGGTTTAATAATAATAATTCTTTATTGCCAGAACATACATTTCATAACAATTCACTATTATAAATATTTTTATGACAATTCTGCTTAATTTATTAATACTACAACGTGCAGTAATCAAAAAAAAAAATCAAAAACAAAATCAGTCCGTTAATTACATGAGTTATTATTACTTGTATTTATTTCCTCTGTTTTCAAACTAACAAATCTTACTAATTCTAATTTGTCATAGGAGGACGAAGGTATCGTCATATGCAGTCGCTTGGCCCTACTGAGGCTGAACCCTGCTAGTTTGGTGATAGTGAATCGCCCGCCACTCCAGCCCGTGTTCTACCGCAACATGTTGCCTGAAATACCCGTCACTACTTGCCCCTCTTGCTACAATGTAAGTTGCAATATTTTATTATACATTTTTGCCTCATATAGTCTGGCCACCAATACTGTTACACCAAATTAAAACAATATTACATTGCATTTAGAATCTACCATTGTTTCATGAATATCCATTATGTTATCTTATTTTCGTTTCAATTGGTGTTAAATATTATTGTGATATTAAAATGGAGCGTCATACGTCTGACGTTACCAAAAAGTCGATCATTCCTTTTGCGGTGCGCGAGGAAGTGTTGTCGTAATCAAGCATCCTACTGCGAGATCGTTTCTCTTGAACTTTTTCCAAGACAAGTGGCAAACAATTCTAAAACAATCTAATGACAAGTCCTTCCTAAGAATTAGGCCATCATTTTTTTTCCTACACTTCGACCTCTCTCCAATTTAGTTGTCAACTCCTGGGAAGGAGCAAATTGTGTTTACGCGTGCCTAAGCTTGTTCGAATCTTCTGGCAGGTTACTTTTGGATCAGTCTCTTTCATACGCCTCACAATATTGATGCTATCTTCAATTCTCTAATACTGTCGTTAAATGCATACTCAGACAATTCTTAATTAGCTGCCAAAGCATAAAACAAATGACAAATGATTGAAAATCGTACTCAATAATATTAGCAAAAGTTCTATTTTCAAAACTTAAACTTAATTTTTTTGTTATATTGTTTACAAGTGTCCAGCTCTACTTTCACTCCAGCTAAACTTTCAGTGTTGCCCACGTATAAATAGAAATCATTTTTCACTTAAATGAAACAATTACCTCTCAATTACGACTCTGACACAGAAAATTAAAATAAAACAATTTTTGATAAAACAAAACCACTTCAAAAATCAACATATATTATATTTATTAAGATGCCTTTTAACAATATCAATTAATGTTGAATTTTCTCTTTGTCAGCTATCTCACGCGTAAATATATTCGATGACCGTATTTATAATTTTTAATTGATATGTAAAATATACAAAACATATTTAACAATAAAAATATTTATCAAACTTTGCTGTTCTCGATTTATTCAAAAAATGTTTTATTAAATTATATTTCTTATCTTGTAATTATGCTAAAATTATATACTTCTTTATGTTTTCTAAAATTTATACGAGTAATACACTTCAATAAAACTATTTTACGGATCTAAATACGTTTATTCTTAAATTTTTTAATTTAAACCCGACGTTTCGAATGCTTTGCAACAAACGTGTTCACGGTAAGAGATGATGTATGAATGAACGCGAGTTATGTCTGTAAAATAGTTTTATTGAAATATATACTTCTTATTATTTTTGGTTGGAAGGGTTAATAAAAAATATTAAGCGTAACTCCCCTCTAAGAAGACGAGGGAACTTTTGTTTTACTCATTTACCTCAGAGCTGCCCTTGCCGTCGTAGGGGGATGAAACAGAATTTACCTTACCTTACCTGTCATACTTATAATTGTATCCATATTTTTAATTCAAAGTCAGTTTTAGCGACTGATACTTTTACAATTTTCTATATATTTCGCAACCCAATTATATATGTTATAAAAAGTTTAAATCAAAAGAATCTGTTTATATAGATGACCATTACTGAAATTATTACAGCTTAAGAAAAGCTGTAACTACCATTTCTACTTAACAAATTATAGACAAGCTCGCTCAAATAACTGAGACTTGTTAAATGTTCAAGAAAACTTTACGACAGTGCTAGTTGACGCGACTTATATATGTACTTAAAATTCAGGAACTGCTGAGACTTAATAGTCTCAGCAGTTATGCTAATACACCAGTATTTACTCAAACCTTTCTAGATCTTGCTCTAAAATCCATTGCCTTGCTCTCGCATAACTTCTAGAATTCAAAAGATTTGCTGTAATATTTCCAAAGATTTAATTTTGTACCAATTATTTGTATAACAGTGTTATAAAAAGTAGTATTAAAAATATTTATTTTTCTATATAAGAAGATGAAAGAATAAAAAAAGTGTATTAATTTCAAAATTATTTCTTCCATACTACCAATATAAACATTGCAACTAAATTCAATTTGTATTAATATCAAATTTTAAACAGGTACAAATCTTATTATTATTTTCATGATTTAATTACTAAAATAATAATGTATTATTATAATAATATTATAATATCAGTTCAATTAGAATATTTAATTTGTATAAAGTAAAATATATAATTATTGTATAATCACGTTTATGATGAATAATATTCAACCCGCATGTTGTTTTATTGCACTAAATTAACTGAATTATGTTCAATAACAAAGCACCTGCCATGTGTAATAATCGATACTGCGACGGAGGTCATTTTGAAACTGATTGGTACATAAGTATTCATGAATTCAGTTTTAATAATAATTTTATATAACGAAATTTAATATATAAAATTTTCGTGTCACAGCCTTCGTTTCGAAACTCCTCCGTAACGGGTTGACCGATTCTTATGAAATGTGTTTATATTTAGCAAGTCTGAGAATAGGACGTAAACTATTTTTCATATTTGAAATAAAACTATTTTTTATGGATTTAACTCGCGTATAATTTAGTTAAATTTTAATTTTAACCCGACGTTTTTCATATGTCTGAGTGATAAGGATGTTCCACCCCAAAAATAATGTTTTACATTTTTCAGACAACATTTTTTTTTAAGTTGTTTCTTTGAATTTGACATTAAAATCTACATACAACCCTAAATTCTCAACAACCTCCATTTTTTAATAATGATATAAGTATTTTAATATTTTCTTACCTCTTTATTAGGCAAAACAACTTTTGTCGGCTCAGTTAGTATTGATATATAATTTAAAATATATTCTTCTCCAATTGCTTTGATACTAATTACATTTTTTAATAACTTATTTCTTAATATTTATTTTTTGTTTATATTAATATATTGAACCTTCTCCCCCGCCCCTACATTGCATGTCTGAAAAGAAACACCTTGTTTAACTAGAATTGCAGTACAAAAAGCAGAACAAAAATTATTTGAACTCTGTAAAATATCACATATTTTAATAAAAGGAGAATTTCTATTGGACAGAGGCGAAAGTCCAGTATTCTTCCCATTCTTTATAATTCGACTTCTACTTATTTAATTTTCCATTTCCTTTGTTCAACACACGACAGAGTTACGCTGTTCCGCTAACTTCTTACCTCTTATTTACTGCACAGTACTGGTTTCTTTCATACTTTATTTATTGTTCAGGCTATACTACTCTAAAACTCTTGTTGAAATTACGAAATGTCCTACCACTACTCGCCAAGTCAGCGGTGTATAGACTTGCTGAGCAACATCTTTTGAAGCACCAAAATAAAGTGTATTCCTAACCTCTTCATAAAATATCATAGTGTATGTATTATGTATGTATGTTTTTCACAATAAGTATTTATTTAGTAAATAAAATATATTTATTTCATACCTGTAGAAATATCATGCACCTTGTTACCAACACCACGGGTCAACTGGTAGAGAATACCTTTTTTTGGTTATGTAATAAAGTTTAAATAAATAAATAAATTTTATTATTTGATTTCTTCTATAAACATGTTAGCTACGTGGTGTCTGTTTTAATTTTCTATATTCATCATTTATATTCTTAGTATCCACAAAAAGCTATAATTGTTATTATGTTAACATTTTATATTTATTTTAAAAAATATTATTAAAAAATACATAGATATTATACATCCTAATAAATAAGTGTCTATTATTTTATATATGTACTTACAAATTGATGAAATAACCCGCGGGTAGAAAGAAGTCAAAATTGAATTCGCAGTACAGCAAGGAACTAAAACGAAAACGCACTGTAATTTACATGTTGGTCGAAACATTTGTAATATGAGTGAAATTTTTTAAATAATTATATATAATACAGACCAGTTGTGGTCAAACACGTTAGGTTAATCGTCGCAGAGAAAATAAACCACAACCGCATAGTTACACTTAACAAAATTATATTATACTTGAAATTAAATGAATACATTATTTTTATTTTTAATAGTTCTAGAGTGCAGTCTTATCACCGTATATTGTTCCAGCTGTTCTATATGGAGGATTACGAGATACAAGTCATATCGAAGGGCCATTGTCCGTTCTGTCGTCACATCGGTGAGGTTGGAAACGATGAAGATGGTATAGACGACTCGCGTTTAAACGACTCCGGGACATCTTCCCCTAACAGCGCCAGCAATGAACAGTCTTCATGGCAGTAACTCGGTATGTTATTTATTGGAAAATAATTAGGAAATCGAAGGTGACATAATTATCACTAATAGAAATGAACGAGCTTTTTATATATAATACTATATTTACAGACTCAGTTTGTCTGTAAATTAATAATTTGTAATTATTTTTTTTAATTATATACTTTTAAATTTACATATTATGATATTGGTAGTTGAGTCGTAATGATCATATTAAAAGTTAATTTCCGTGAAGTCTCACCTGCACGGTCTTGTTCGCATCGAAGGCTATCGCATTCGTAATCAAGAGCCATCTAAAAAATAGCCCCAAAAACTTTATTTATTTATAGGGCACTGCGGCACACGATGTTACGTACCACCTGTCTGTACAATCGTACCTGCGTCCGGTAACTTTGGCCCGTCGTTGTTAGTAAAGATTTTATATATATTTTTGTATACAGCTGAAGAAACTTTTTATTTCAATTTAATTTTCAAATTTAATTATAATACAGAACATATTGTACATATTAGAATCATTTTAATACAATCGCTATGTCCCAATTAATGTTTACGATTGTAATTATATAATTCTATTTTAATAAGCATTCCCGTAAATTTATATTATATTATAATTAAAAGCATTAAAATAATTATAAAGTGTGTTGCAAATACAGCAGAAATTTCACTCATGATAATAAATCAATGAATTTGTATGAGAATTGAGAAATGTAATGAATAAACCGCATTTCATTGAATAATATATATTAAAATAAGTAGGTATTACAAAATGACATTATAACTACAAATAAGTTAATGATACTGTAGTGATGTAACGAAACACTGAACCAAACAAAAAGCGATATGAGACGATACAATTTAATATTTTTTATAAATCTTGTGACGTATTTTTTTGTACTTAATATTTTTTTCGTGCGTCTTTACGACTTGACACGGTTTGTAATCAAATATAACTGAAGCGTCAATCCGATAATTCAATTAACTCGCACACGCCTCGCCATCTCCTGAGGTTTTGTCTTTACGGAAACAGTTTACCGTAAATTAAAAAAAAGGTCGTTACTAATATGTCTGTGTATCAAGCAAGTTATCTTCAATTATAAAGCATAAACACATCCGTAATATTATTTTAGAACATGTTACGTTTCACGCAATTAAAATAGTCAACACACTTCAATTCGTGTTGATACTGTTGTAAATAATTGCTTGTAGATGCAAGGAAATTGCAATTTGTTTATGAAATACAACTATAGAATTTTAAATGAGTTGCATTGTATAATACAAAGTTTTTGTGGTGAGCGTTGATATGACGACAGATGGTCATACATTTCGTTGGATTTAACATCTGCTTCTAGGTGAAATAATTACGTAGATTCTATAAAGCCTAAAAGTTTGTATTGTTTTATGTTGTTTTTATAAAGTTCTCAAAACCGCAGTTTAAGTACCAAAATGCAATTAGTATATAAAAATTGTTAATAAGCAAATAAGTTGTAATACAAAAGGTGTTGGTATGAGACCGGACAGGGATACTTGTAGTAGATCCAATTATGTCATAAAATAGCATAAAAGAGCAATTAAATGGAGTTCATTTGTAATTTAATTATATTATATATTTGCCATATTTTGATTATGTCATATATTTGAAAACATAAGCTAATTTGTTTTTTGATATTTGTGTTAAAATTATTATTTTAGTAATGGAATTATATTCTGTATAACTAATACATATAAGTATTTTGTTCTGAAAATGTTTTCTCATATATTTGACTTTGTACATAGGAAATATTAATTTAGTTGATACATGTACCTAGTGTAACGTTTGTGATAAAACCACCGTCCTTATAAATAAAAGTTAACACTAATTTTCTGGGTATTATTTATTGCATTCGACTCACAGAATGTATGTCCCTTTATGTTGGTCACATACCTTTTATTATATATATATATATATATATATATATATATATATATATATATACAAACTATGTGTTATATTATATTTACTTTAAATAGACCAAGAGCTCTTAAAGTAATAATACAATAAGCTTAATTTCTCTTGTACTAAAACATCCATAACATAATACTATTTTTAAAATTTCTGCTATGTACCTTCTTTTTAAGATGTTAATAGGGCTCCAAATTTGCATTTATTATAATATAGAAAAAAAAACTTCACTGTGATTTTGACAGTACATGGTAATCCACCCGATTACTTTTAATTAAAGAATGACAATACATTTTCATAATAAATGAAATAATCTTTTCTGTAATGTTATATTTAATATTTTAATTAGAAGCATAAATATACGAATAGTATAGAAGTTTTAAAAATTCTAATTATATGTTGCATATAATTTAACATCTTATGCTGGTTCTTGTACTCGTATATCAAAACGAAAGTCGAAAGCAGCTTCATAATGAGCCTAACCTGATGCATGTACTTTACACACAGCTTGCGGACACGAGGCTTATTTTCTCAAAGTTAATTATACATATACCTAGATGATAATGCTCTTAATAAATAAAAGTAAATAATGAGACATAAGAATCATTCTATCTTTACATTTATAGTGTAAGTAAATGTAATTTATACCGACCTCGTGTCATTAATTGTAATTTTTATTCGAATCATTTATTGTTTTTTTTATATTTTTTAAGCTATATAATATACTTATTGTTATTGTTAGTTGATATTCGACAAACAAGAATATCGATGTGCTGCAGGTGATGGCTCCGACTGGTCGTTTTTGGCGAATCAGAGGCGAGCAGGTGCGCGCGCGCAGGTGTCGCCGTGATCTCGGCCGATATCAATATACAGGTTGTGGTTCATCGATAAACTGGTAGATCAAAAGTTGATCTAGAATCTTATTATTTTGATGAATTAATTTATGACAGATGTATTGCTATACATTTTATTACGCAACTTAATCTTTATTAAAGAACATTATAAACTATATCAAATCGTAAAATTCTATCACATTTAAATATAAATTTTTATTAACTGTTTAAATGTGAAGTCACTAAAAATATATAATTATCTATTTTAATAATGACAAGATAATTAATATTTAATACCACAATAAAAATCTCAACTTTGTAACTAATACGACACCCTGTTATAAGAAAATATGACTCGTGCGCTACTTTGTTAACGTGCACGAGATAGGACAGATGCGTACAACATATGCGCCCGCGCCGCTGTCGCGACTGCATCCAGGGGCTTGTACGAGTGCCAGCCAAAAGAAGCCATTTAGAGTTTGTAATTGTATACGATTGAGGACGATAAATATGAGTAACAACCTACCTTACATATTAATTTTTGTATTTTCTCTTCTTTTTATATAATGTTAAAGTAGAGGAGTAAATGACCTCTAACTTTACTGTTTTTATGGGATTTATTACTTGGATTAGTTGTGAATTAAAATAAATTCATAGATGTCATAACACCTATTTCATTCATTTACAACATTATTTATAAGTAGGAAATTGTAGTCTAATGAGAAAATTATAACCAAATTGTATAGCTTATTTATATTACAGAATTTATCTCATATCCTGTCTAAATTTGGTACACACTTTTATTATTAGTTATAAATAGACTATATCTCCAAAGATTAAATTAATTATTTAATTTATTATTAATACTTATATTATTAAAGATAACAAATAAAAAGTTTTAGTAAATCTGAGTTTATGAAGGGTAATAAAAAGCTTTTACAAGTCTTCATTTTAACTTATTTATATTTTATATCGATTTGATGTAAATTGCAGTCAAATAATTTTATCAGCAACACTATTTATAAATTTATTATATTGCTCTTTACTTGTAATATAATATAAAAAGTTAGTATAGTAGAGTGACTAGAAATTAGATATATTTTATAGACGGGTGTTTATCACCGTGTGGCATCGAATCGCTTGAAGGAAACCAAAAAACTTCTCAGGTAGACGCATTCGGTTGTGCTCATTTTTTAATAGGAGCGTGTCTTGCAGCTGCCACTAATAACAATGTGTTTCGACCTAAATGTATCCGAGCACGCGGCACCACTAATCTATTGCTTTTGAATTTAAGAACAGCTGCAAGCCTATAAACATTCAAAACAATTTTGAGGCACTTAAACATTATTCAACTTAAGTTCTCCTTAAACTTGACTATTCTTAACGCTTAGTGTGAAAATTCATGTACATTAGTTGTATAATTTGTACGATTTATATATACGGTGTTAAGTACCTTGAGATATACATTTAAATTACATAATAAGTTCATCGAAACAAAGTTGCAAGCGTAGCCCATAGCGGTTACGTACTCTGACGTAGACGAGCCTCAAAACGGAAGCAAAATAGTTTTAATGAAACAATTAAATGAAAAACTTTTAAACAGAGAATGTTAAGAATAAAACAAAAAATAATTGTTCATCTTTTTGTTTAAAGAAATATGTTTGAGGTGTTATAGAATTCGCAGTTTCTTTTCTCTCATTTTCACGTTCATATAAAGTTTTACTATTGTAAGACACGAAGTAAACCTATCTAGTTACAAAAATGACAAATACAACTGAATTAGTGTGACCATAAATATTGTTTTTTTTTGTACTGCATATAACACATTCCTGTAATGGGTTTTAGCTAGTTTATATATGAACATACTTAAAAAAAATAAAATATATGAAGGTCATTTAAAATTATCTCTATTAGCTTTAATACAGTCTTTTAAACATTGAGGCCAGATATCAATAGAAGCACCCATTTTTCCATGTCAAAACTTTTTACTGCTATTTTTATTACTATTGTTTTAGGAACTTGAAATTATCACTATGTTTAGAGCATGCCATACTCACTTAACCTGACCATAAATCGTATCAGATTGAGTGGAATAGACTACAGTCTTCAGCTCTGATAAAATCTGAAACGCTCGTTTCCAACCACACTTGGGTGGATAGAGGTTCATGATCCGCTGCCGCGTCTAGCTGAAGAAACCAGCCTTGGTCATGAAACATGGTATTTTTAAGAGGTTTAACCACCTTCTCAAGACTTGTGTCTTGCTACTCATGTGCCGATTTACTCATTTTCACATATGTCTTAGTCACCTCTTGAGATATATCACTCTACCAAACCGTCACTGAAGTCAGATAATGTCCACGATGTACTCTACTGACTGGTAATTTCGCTTGTTGAAACATTGCTTAATAAAAATAAAAAAAATATCATCAATAAAAAAAATTCTGTGACCTCCTTTTGCGTACCGCTTATTTTGATTTTAATGAATTATATTCAATAGAGTGATAACAATAGGCATATAACTGAAAACATGCATATTAGAAATTCGAACTTAGTAATAACAGACGAGATGACAGATACCATTTTGCTCTTTGAACTCTGAGGATTTAATTTCTGGTCCATAGCAAATTCCTGTTGCCGTGTATCTATTTGTGAACGGAGATTAAAGCCTCTGGACTCGTAGTCGTATGGCACTTATTTGAAATACTCTCTGCTGAAAAGCTATTTCGTTAGTGACCTCTCTGTACCAAAGTTACAAAATTAAAGTAAGGAAATGTGTCATTTACATATGGAATTTATATCAGGTTCAGAATATCCTTATATCCTTTTAATTTTTTAATTTTAACTTATTCTGTACCCAATTTTATATTTAACGTAATCATTGAATATTAACATTTGTTATCTAATTAAAAAGAAGAATTAAGAATTAGTAATTTATTTCTTCTAACGTTTTAATGATATTTTTTTAGTAAGTAAAATTGAAATACTTTTAGTTTTATAAAATTTGTCTTAATGTTTAAACTAGACTTTGCGCCTATAAGATTACAGTTGATTTTCGTTCGAACGAATCGGGCGTAACCACTAATGTGCTAAATATATCTATAGAAACTGTATGATTAAACTAAACTTGCTAAACTAATATGTCTTGTATACAAATTTAACTTTATTTAATTTAAACTTACTTAGAAGTTGGAGATAGTTAAAAATTACCTTATTCGATGAGATTTTTGATCAATATTTTCATCAAATATTAATAACGAGAGCGAGCGATGCAAGTAAAATGCTTATAGATAAAATAATTTTTATAAACAAAGACCTTGAATACTTCTAATAAATTATTTTGAAATGAGCACAGTTTGCAAAATCTGAAACTATCTAGTTCGTGGTATCAAAATGTTTTACTAATAGAAATAGTTTTGTAGGTACAGGAAATGTTACCAAATTTGAAACAGTTGCTTTTATTGTAGAAAACTAGATGATAAAAAGACAAATTTTATTTATAATGAAATAATTACATACATTATTTTATGAATATATAATTAAAACAGTGTTTTTATGAAAGATTAAACTTTTTATTATTATGGTATAATCGCACTCGATTCGTATGTCATATGCAGTGAAACTCGGGAAACAAAATCAATATTATGAGTATGTTTTTACAAAACATTTTTTATTGTAAGAGATACAAGCAGCTCGGACAGATAATTTTCACTAATTTAAAAGAACTATTGATAAGTAACTCAGGGAGTTTAAAACCTAATTTACATGTATAATAAAGCGTGAAATAGCTTAGTCACGACAGTTTCATACCAGAGATGCATCATCCTCTTAATATTCAGATATACAGTAGTAGAGGCTCGCCCCGAGTATCACTTCAGCCGTAATATATAAACCAAAGTCTGACGACGTTTGGTAAAATATATTGACACATTTATTTTTTTATTTTATGCCACATATTTATAAAACATTACGGAATCAATACAACAATGCAACAAAAAAAAACTCGTTTTTATAACTCAAGTACGCCCTTGCTTTGTTATTTCAATTATCAGGAATATTTTTAAACCAAATAGCAAAATAATAAAACGAAGTTATTTCACTATAAATTTGAAACATACATTTTTCACAACAACATTCCATTTTATAATAGTTAAATATTAAAATATGTTTTCATATTAATTGATTGCTTTTTATTTTTAAATTCTTATTTATTAACATATACCCGGATATCTCAATAAGCTTTGCATACATGTATTTCATTATTTATATATAAAAATATATTTCCATAAAAATGTCTAATTTGATACAAGATATCCTAAACATTCAACTGCACAAAAGATTATTATATAACACCATTATTATAATATTATTATTATATTAACACCAGCAAAACTTATTTAAATTTTTAATTTGATAATTCGTAAAACAGACGAACCCTAGAAGACTTTATTCACTATAATTCATGGAAGAGAACAAGTAATGAGTTAGTTGAAATCTTGTTTCACGCGAATTTTGCAGTCCGTAGTATTAATTTGAACTTCCTAGACCTTGCTAGTCAACTTCAGAAGTATTTACGCTTCATTCTATTCTAACTTATTATATACATGCTGTATGAGATTTGATAATAACAACATTTTATGAGTGTCTTTGAATAAACAAATATGAAGCGGCAATGAGTGGTAAATATTTATTTTACATTGCGTAATATTCTTTTAGAGAGATACGTTTATGACTAATGGGCAGATTAAAATATTTATTAAGATCATGCCTGATTTATTTTTCCTAAATTCTTTATTTAATAATAAAAAAAACTTATAGGAAATAAAAATTAAAACACATTTAGTAAAATAGATTTATGAATAACAACATTTAATGTAAATTAAATTCTATTTATATAATATTAATAATGTATGTCAGTTTAAAGTAATATTAAAGTTAACTAAATTTAAATTGAAGCTTGTAATTCGGATTCACCTGGCTTCTATACTGTCCATCTGTTGCGTACATTTGAGATGCTGGGAACATTACTGTGGTTTTTGTGTATTCTCAAGGAATTGAGGTTTACTTATATATGTACAATTTTAAATTTAAAAATACTTGAATTTGAGGATCAATCTTATATATTAATGCAGGAAGCGATTTCGTTGGCACACTGTAGCTCGAGAACCACTAAAGGGAAAAATATCGTTGATGGCTCAAATCGAAGGTCTCATTATGCTACACTGCTGAAAAATAGTGACAACTCTCAATCTCATTAGCCTAATTGCAGTAATTAGTCAAAAAATTAATTTTTCCCATAGACTTTGCATGGGGAAATTTTGCGCGCGCTTTCAAATTTTTGGTATTATCTATTGTGACTAGCTGGTCTTAGCATACTAGTTGGTTAGTGGTTAAAGGTTCTGTCTGCGACATCAAAGGTCGTGGGGTCGATTGCCACACGGGAGTTGTTTGTGCGTTTTTATTTGTGTTCGTTATTTGTGTTTTTTCAAACCCCTCGCTACACAAAGATTATTTTTCAAGTGCGGGAGATGTTTTACCAAGTTACCTATCTATTGTAGGTGTAGATAGAAAATAAAGTTTCTGGAATAAAATTTCCAAGTGAGCGAACGATAGCATAAAATGGTTAAGCTTAAACTCTAGCGTGGATTTTAGTAAAAAAACATCTTACTCTGATATTTAGGTTAACTTACTAAACCATAACCTATTTTACAAAATGCCTTTAATATCAA
The DNA here is from genome assembly GCA_959347395.1 of Mechanitis mazaeus. Taxonomy (NCBI): domain Eukaryota; kingdom Metazoa; phylum Arthropoda; class Insecta; order Lepidoptera; family Nymphalidae; genus Mechanitis; species Mechanitis mazaeus. The sequence goes on along the minus strand of OY365748.1, from coordinate 17,512,144 downwards.
AAACGAATTTTTAATTTTAAGAGCAAATCAATAATATATGTTTTTTGTATACTTTTTCTGTTCCTTATCGTTTATTATTTCGTGCCAAATAATTAGAATTATTAAAATGAAACTGGTCTTTTTAAAAGTTTTTATATATTTTTATAACATTTGAATTATATATTACTTTAAATATATGTAGAAAGAAATTTATATACATTGTTTTACAATAAGCTAGATACGTTAAAAAAGTATTATCTATATATATAATAGTTTGTGAAAGTTTCTAAAAGAAAAAAATATTTGATAAAAATTTAGCTCGCAGGTTTTTTCTCGTCTAGATTACGACTTGAACCTACGACCTCTGGCCGTCTGAACCCGACGTCGTCTTTATTATGAATTATGATTATGAAGGAAAAAAATTACAGATAAATTATATAATTGCTATATGATATATAAAAAAATGCATAAAATTAAAAGTTTATCATTTATAAGACTCTAATATGTCTTTAAAATTTTTTGTAAAAAAATAAAGTTACCTTTGATATATTTTGTGTTCGTAGAGGCTTGTAGAAGTGATACGTAGAAATAGCCTTGGCGCTTAAAAACTCCGTAGTCGTTTTGAGATACGACACTTTAAACATATAATTATTTATTCATGAGGTCATACAAAATAAAAATATGTAGGTCTGTGTAAATTGAATTTAAACCTTAAGATATTAATTAACAAACGCAACCAGCAATAGTTATTACATGACAGTACTCTGACGTCACGGTTGTATTCTGTGATGTTTGTCATTCCTATGAACTCATCTCGAAAGTGCTCTTTCGACGTTGTCTATGTTTGCGGCTTTTGCGGACAGAAAAGCAATCAGACATAGACTTCATTTAAAAGATTAACTTCTCTGAACTTTTCACTCTGGTAACAGTGAAAACGTGTCATTTCGCTATTAAAAGTTCACAGATAATATACCTGATGGTACTATCCTTCCGGAAGCTTGAATCTTTGCAACGAAGAAATGAAATGCAAAGTCAATCAATGAACCGGGATTAATACTTACAAAAGGTCGCACGCGGCAAGCTCTTTGAATCCATTCTATATTTATCTATCTTTATGTATTGCATAGCGACGTCGCCTATCTCAGATCTATCTGATCGGATTAGTCATAGCCGGTTGGTATTATTCATTGTATGATAAACTGGGAATTCTTTATTGGAAGCGAAAATATAAAATAAATTTTACAAAGAAATATTAAATTAAATTTACAAATAAAAGATATGTTTCGATAAATTAGTGTTAATTTATCGAAACATACCTTTACAAATTTTAGCATATATATATTTACAATTAATAACCCAATATTTTTTAAAATAAAGTATATCATGTCAATAAATAACCAAATTAATATTTGTAATTATTTTGTTTTACAAGCACAAGCGTTTTAATATAAGTTGTACTTAGCTTTAATTGATCTTTGCGACTTTGATTAAATATAAAATTTATTGAAATAATATTGATTTAAGTTTTCATATGACAGTATTATAAAATGACGGCATATATTCAACACTTTTTGGGCTAAAGCCTTTAAATTGTTTTGATGCATAGTTGATTACTTAGTATCGTATTTTTTGCATAATTAATCTAGATCTAAACACTACCAATAGAAGCATTATTCGTTTTTATATATTATTGTGTATAATCAAAAATAAGTATTATTAACCTATAATATTTAAGAATTATTTTACAATAAATAACCTTACAATTATTACCAGCGAGTTTACAGAATAATCGATCATTCATTTCACGAGAATAAAAATCTTTACAAAACGCATTTTTGTTACTTTTTAAAACGCGTTAACAATAATACCATTCAGTAAATCATGAATTAAGTTTTGTATTTCTGTTGTAAGATAATTTCAAAACATATTGCAAGCGGTAATGTTAAGAGACTCTTTAGTTGAAATAAACATATTAAAATAATATACGAAATAGCTGTAAGCGTATACTCAACCTTCACAAGCTTTACATAATACACAGACAGACACTGCTTTGATATCTTACTTTAAATAATTAAACAACCTTTACACGTTGTTATTGCAATAGAATAAAGTAATTTATTTTAATTTAATTCATTTAAAAACATTTACTTTTTCAATTATACGTTGACTTTAAGCGTAATATTTTGATCTGTTTTGTTTATATTTTTAGACATGAATTTACAATTTACTGAAACAAAAGCTAACAGTCTCTAACTTCCTAATTTCTAAAATTTCCAATTTGTTAATATTTCTATGGTCAAGTGAACATTCTCTTGATGAGTTCTGAAACTTAATTAATTAATTTATTTATTTATGTAAATTCAAAAATAGCTATACACTATATTACATAAAAACTGCTAATTTGAAATTTTAAATATGGTCATCGACTTTTGAAGCTGACTGTACCAGAAGTTTTACACTATACACTTTTAAAAATAATAATAATTTTGTATATTGGTTAACTCAAGAGATCTTTGCAGAGAGAGAGAGAGAGAGATAACACTGAAAGTACACGAGGAAACAAGAATAGTAGGTACATTATTATTAAAATATATCATTTTACTAATAAAACCAGTAACAAATAAAAGCATAATATAAATTTGTAGGTAACTTCTAAATTTATCAAAGAGTTATATTTTAAACTGTTATTAATAATAAATTTAGTTATATATAGCGATGTTTATATTAAACGTGCATCAGAGAAATACTAACCGCAAATACTATCAGCTTAGGTAAACATAAAATGAAAGTGTTCCCAGAATATGACATGTCGGCTTCAATATTCCGGGAATTAAACATAAAATAAAATTATATTATTATTAATATAATATTGAAGCCGATATTAACATATAAGTAATATTAATTACTAACTATTTAAATGTTAATTTGTTAGAAAGGTGAATGCCATTATAATTCATAAGCACCATGCTCAGTGCTTATGCCATATTGTTTTTCGCATTCCACTCAATGAGGTGGAATATTGAAAGGGCATATTGATAATTTAAAAGGTTTCATATCATATTGCTTCACGTAACTTAAGCTTGATGAGAATAAATTGCAATTAAGGAATGTATAGGTATTTTTAACATAAAATTCCTTCTTTTTGTGAGTATGGATCGGGTATTTGATGGTAATTGTGAAAATGTTCATACAACCTACATTATATTTCAAATTACATATAATAAATATTATCTATTAATTACATATTATGCGCCAATAATAATTGATATTATGTTAATATTCTAAATATACTCGTAGAGCGGATAAGCTCATATAATATTACACTAGACTTGCATATCAATTTAATTAAAAATTTAACTACGAAAGTCAATAAATAGATTGTAGTTTAATTTAAATTTTCATAAAACAAATACAAATCGTAGTCGTAGTAAAAAATTAATTATATTTGTGCTACCTCAGCTACTTTGAATCTAATCTTCTGGCAGCTGCCAGATATTAAGTCTCCGGCCAACTTAATATAATACTTATTATAGTCTTACGAAGAAATCCCAGCTACTTACAAGTACTTACTTACTTACTTAAGTGTACATTGATTACAGTCTTAAGAACTAGAATACAAAAATACAATATAGTAGTAACGTAAGTATAGAAAACACTAGTTAGTATTTCTGTATAATTGATAGGGGCACATGGATTGCACTTTTTTCTCCGTGAAAAAACCTTAGTAAATATATTTTAGACATTCGTATTTATTCATGCGATGACGGCTGCTTTTCAATCTTACTTTAAGGAATTAGAGTAGTCTGCTGAAGCTTTCAGCTTTCAACCTTTAATTCAAAAGTATTTGATTTATATTAAAATATCATATCATTATTATTTTTTTTTTAAGCTCATAAAAATATTATTATAATTCAACAATTTCTTAAATAATGGTATTGTAATATTCTGTCATGTGATATAATATAATATAGGTTTAATAATTTGGTTCATCGGTAGGTGCAGATACAGACTACAGGCTCTCTGCGGGTCTCGGCGTCGAACAACTGTTGAACGCATCTGCGCTCACTTAGCGCACCCTGCGTGCTGTATAATAAGGCTGTGGGAACAGTCAGGCCGCGGTTCATTCCTGTCGTGGCCACCGAGCGGCACAGACGGATCCGCGAGTCTCCACCCGACGTTCGATTTGGTCGCAATCATGAAGTTCGCTCAACTTTGTGCGATTATAATTTGTGTGTGTATGGTGAAAGCTCGCGAAATTGACATTAAAAAAGAACTGCAATTACTCTCTGAGCAAATCAAGATCCTGAAGACCTTGCACCTGGCTGATGTTTCCCGCTTTAACCTGGAGATTGAAGAGCTCAAGTAAGTTTTGTTATTTGTTTATTTTGATTTTGCTAGCGACGCGTCAGAGTTTTAATACTTATCACTTAATATAAAAATTTTTTCGTATCTTTTAAAGCATTAAAAATTAGTCAAATCAACTATACACTTTCTAATCATAAATGTTCGTTTACAAAAAATATATATATTTTTTGCACAAAAAGCGATTGATTTAAGACAAAGCGAAGTTATTTATTTTATATTTGACAAAACCACATAAATAAGCTAAGCAAATAATATAAATATATCGTTTCTATCGAAACTTCGGGCAAATAAAAGGTAGTGTACTTTTAAATTATTGGAGCGATTACGTCCCGATATATTTTCTAATGTGTAAAAATCTCTAAAGTTTAGCTAAGCAAAGTTTCATTGTAAATCCTACAGCGACTTTTCTTATAGAATGTTAAGAACGAGTGGAAAATATATTTTCAATTTTATTTCCCATGTGAGTTATATAATTTTTTAACTTAACCAACTTTCTGCTTTAATTACTTAACGAAGTATATATGTTAGATATTTCCACATGATTTAATATAAAATTATACTTTTTAATTATATTTAAATTATACGTTAAGACTAAATAATGACTCTTAGTTAAATAAGTTTTAAGGCTGGCTGTTTTTTTAGGCCATAGACGAATTTTTAAAATATAAATTTTAAAATATGGGTTATCTTATAAAAGTTCTAAAATGTAAGTTATTTGATAATTGTAGATAATCAGTTATCTAATGTAAATATAGTTTCAAGTAGGCAGCGGCATCAATTATTATATCAACAGATATATATAAATTCTCTTATGTAAATATAACTCAATTTAAACAAAACCATATAAATATGTAATATCCTAAATAAATATATAAATAAATAAATAAATATGGAATAATATATATGTAATATTTGAAATTCTATATACGTATGTTAAAATAAGCTTTTAATTTTTAATAAATGTACAATAAAAAAATATTAAAAAAAAAATATTTTTAAATTATTTTATTAAGAAATGTTTAATAATTTTTACCATTAATTTCGGTTGCGGTATTTTTTTAATTTACATTAAAATAGTCAACATAACATCAGATTACAATTTTTCAAAACGGTTTTCAATACGGCAGCTCAATTTTTAGAACGACGGAACGGTTTCCGACGGTCGCAGGTTTGAGTCCTGTTTGTATCGATTTTCATTCTACATTTATTTTTAAAAAAGGCATGACTATAATTATTGTAATTAAAACAATATTTCTAAAATTTTATCCAAATCACATTATTTGGTTAAAATAAGAACTTCTACCATAAAAAAAACTCTTGGCAGCACGCTCGCAATTACTTTTAATATATAATTATCCATTGTTATAATAAATTATGTCACTTATAGCTTAACTAGGCGTTTAAGGTCCTCTCGTCAAAAATCTCACGTTTTATAAAATAATGTTAAGACGTTTCAAGTGGTGTTTGAAAGCAGCGAAGAAACGAGTGCTCTTACACAGAACCAGGTCATCTGATCGATTTAATTTTTATAAGGTATTTTTATGAATACTTAACAACGTAATATTCTTAAAGCACTTACGAGTCTTCTACAAATCTTTGACAATTAGAATTCAAACAAACCGAATGCCATCGGGTAAATTCGGGTAAAATCGGAAGTTGTTACGATTCAAATATCAATATATTTATAAGTATGTAAGTCTAATATATAGAGCATTGAATATTTAAAAACACTAACGATTTTTTTTTAAACTCAAATATTCCCTAACCTTAGTAAATAAATATTAGTTAAATTTGAAAAGAGCGAACTTTATTAAAAATCTTTGATAATTTAATTAGGTACTATAAACGACCTTTTACTTAAATTCGTTACCGTTATATATTTATATAATATATTAATGCATATCTGGCATTACCCAAGGGATTAATATTATTAATTAATAAAATGTAACATTCCAATAAAATTTTTATAAAAAAACTTCGTGATTTCCAACCAGCTGCAGGTTTTTTCATTAAGTGTGTTAATTGTGATTGTATACTACGGCGTTGATACATCACGTGCACCTGCAGGTAGACGCGGCAACTTCAGAAGTGACTTAAGCGCGCTTCGCCATCATCGGGCGAGTGCATTATTACTTTACAACTTCTACAGTGATATAGAATGCTTTGAGTTTTGCGAAATAAATTTCCGAGTTATAATCTTCTACTCAAGATCAGACGCCTCGCTCGGAGCTCGTTTAACGAGTTCAACTTAACTACAAATTGAAGTCTTCGTAGTATAGTATAGTAATGTCTTAGCATACTGGAATGCGAGGATGCCAGCTGTTTGTTTAGGTTTTGTTGATCTATTTTCGCCAGGTTTATTTTTATCGGGAGTGAAACAGGCGTCTCGCGAGGCTTATAGCATTATCGCATTGCCGCTAAGGGATACATTTCTTAGCCTTATCTCAACACCTGCTCGAAGTTTACTAATAAAAAGATTGCAATATATTCGCCGACGGAGACGAGAATAATTGCAACAAAATTAAAACATAAGTTATTCTGAGTCTTTTAAAAAATAAAGATAAATTGACTACTGATACTTTACTATACCTATGCTTACAGATGAAATAATTCCTATATTATATATATTTGCTACAAAACCATACTTACAGAAATTCTTATTTTAATATATAATAATATAAAAGCTCATTCTCTGTTATTGGAATCTAAAAATACAGGATTTAAATTTCATTAAAAATATTACAGAACTCTAGAAAATCTTCTTCATCTAATAAGGTGACTAAGTTGCTTTGATAAAAGCTGTGAGTGATTTACAGAAAGATTCCAATTACATATTTATCAGACAACGTTCAGGTGCGAAAATTGTTACGTTGATTTTATATTTTAACTTTGACGACTTTGATATTATGTAAATAAATTTATACGTTTATTATAATTAGTTTTAAATTAAAATCGGCATTTAAATGCTAATAAGGTTACGAAAACAGTTTCTAATGATTAATTAAACAGTATTAGTTATATTTAATAAAATGTGAAACAAAAATAAAATTATTTTAAAATTATTCTAGTCCACGCTATGTGGGCTCCGCTATGATGGGGGTCAGTTTTTTTGACTAGTGATGGGGGTGAACATCTGGCTGTATTATGTTTATTTATGTGCCGACCGGAAGTAATGTGCTGCCAGCCCACATCCGACATTACCGAGGGCGGTAAAATCCTTTAATAGAAATTTTATTTCGGTTACATTAATATATAACTCATATTTTATGAATATTAATATTACTTCATTGGAACTCGTTAGAGAGTTGTGAAATTTGGGTCAGAATTTCAAACGAAAGGGCAGGTGTAGTCTTAACATACGGCTATTATGGAATTCGACTATCGCTGTAACAGTCAACATATTTTTAAAACATATAATATTAATATATCAATATAAAACACCCGACCATAAAGTCATTTTATTCATGATATTTTGGCATAATCTATATTCTTTACTAATAACTAATTAGAAGAAATAAATATGATCTTATGAAAAAATTTCAATAGAAATCTAAAAGATTTTATATTTAAAAATTTTCCAGACTTTCCAGATTGTAAAACTATCATAATCTTCTACCTAATTTATTTATTAAATATAATAAAAAATATACAGGTTCAAATAAACAGCAATCGAAAAAAGACAAACAACAAACATTGCAATGAAATATATAAAAAATAAAACGAAAAATAGTACAAGTACAGCATTAATTTTATATATGTATTGTATTTTTATCCCGAATCTTTTTTCATTTTTATATCAATTATAATCCTCTTTATTCACAACTTAATTAACCAAAATAATTATATAATTATGAGAATATTCTCAAAATGTATAACTACCTCTTTTGATGTCGGTTTTTATTACATTAATTAGTTTTAAAAATCATTGTATAAAATAATAAAAGGTATACTCTATAATACAATTTTAATTAAGTATACTTTAGTATAAGAAAGCATTTCAATAATGCTAGTTAAGTCAACTTCTTGTTACTATCTTTGAAACTGAAACTATCCTTTGTAAAAGGAGGCTTGAAGCATAATATTGAAGTTCCCGGAAATTAACTTCATAATGCCTGACGTTCTTATAACTAAGAAGTTCCTATTATTTTCCTCTTAGATCTAGTTTATCATTATTTTAAAAACGATATTGATTTATTGTTAATAATTTTATAGATGAGTTTATTATAATCTAATATTTATTATAAAAATGGATTTAAAATTACTTGGATTCTCATTAATTATGTAATTATAATAGCGGCTTTCTCCGCACCGTCGCTCAGGGTTGACGGATGGACGCATATAAGTTATTTTGCTACCCCTAGGAAATGGTATTTTCTGGATAATTAGTAAGTTCTCATCCCTCACGAGTATACTTACTTTTTCGATTAGTAATCGGAGAAACAAATCCTACCACTTTTTAATTCTCGATTTTAGCATTAATTAATATTTTATATTATTATATATTATATACATATATATATTAAATATATATAATTTTTTAATCTTTTCACTTTAACAGTAAAAATTCATAATATGATCAGTAAATAATCGGCGCTTTTAACAACATTTGATAAGAAGTACCGTGCTTCATGGGTGTGGCGCCGCGGATTGACAATAGAAAAAATATTATTAAACCATCATATCAGAGTTTATCTGTAACTTGAGGATACGAAATGTAAATAGTTCGCGCACACTGTCCTACTATCACATATTTGTTATTTAGAAGATAAAATTTATACCCAAAATAATATATTAATGGATAATATTTAAACTTGAGTTTTATTTATTTTATTTATTTATTCATGTACCACAACTTATCAAAAAATCTTAAGACTAACACTTTATATATTGCATAGATTATCTCTTAGAAAAGATCTCTTCCAGAAACCCATAACTATAAAATAAAAACATCGTACTTACAAGGAAAATCATACATTGTAAAAAAAAAATCATAAAAATACGTAGGAAATAAAAACAAAGAAATATATTAAAATTAATTGATTTATGTATGTAAAATATATTGAAACTATTTATATATATTAAAAGATTCAATTTATAAAATATATAAACATACACACATTATACATATATAGCACTAATATTTCTCTAACGTTCAGTCTAAAACCTTTTAAATGTCGGTTGAAACATGTTCTAGTAAATGTTAAAGCAGCGTGTAGTTTATTTATTTGATATTAATGCATAATCAAGGGGTGCAGAGGAGACACGGTTGGTGCACTCTTGCGTAACTTCGCATCCTGTACGTTTGTATCCTCTGATGGCTATGCGACGGATAATTAAGGAGTACTCAGAAATATATATTGTAAATATATACAATAGTAATTAAATATCAAATATTATATAAACCATATATAATTTATATTATAAGGTATTGTAATTGAGAAATCATTACTTATTCGGTATAATAGCAGAATATATTACAAATGTCAGAGTTTTTAATCTTAATTTTTTGTTGTAAGCGAATTATTATTAGCTCAGACCTAATTATCTCATAAAATATAATATATAAATATAAAGTAAATGTTTTAAATAGATTATTAATAAGTTAATTATTTCAGGAAGCTCACTCTCATCCCATGTACCGACAACCATACACGCAATGAACAAACCACTCTTCAATGGGCTAAAACTTCCATGAAGGAGGTTCGTGTCGAGATGAGGGAGCTGAGTCGAAGCATTAACAACTCGGTGCTACTTCGTCAACTACAAACTATACGTAATGAGGTAAGAGGGATGATATTGCTTATGACATACATGACTCTAGAAATTTGAGAACGCGTTTTCATATGTTCAATATTTAAACAAGCATATTTTAATTTAATTTTTAAATTCCAGCACAAAATTGAGTATTCTTTATCGGAATAAAGCTTTGTTTTCTGCCATCAAAATGTAATTTGCTTTTAAATTAAAATTAAATTAAAATAACTATATATTTCATATATCATATTATACAATACAATATATCGTAACTTGTCATAATTTAATTTATTGTAATGTATGTAATAATGCTAAGAAATCAAATATCAGTTTATTCGTTGCACACAGTTGAAACGTGCTCTGTCTGAGACCACGGACCTGTCCCAGCTGGCTCGCACTCATGAGGCTAGACTGGACAAGCTGGACAGCGAAGTGGGTCTCCTCAAGCACGAGAGGCAAGAGATAAGAGCTACAGTAGTTGAAATACGAGCTCATGTCGCGAAGATGGCAAAGGAGGTACGTACAGAACAACAGAACAGACATTATCCTTTTAGAAATCTTCTTCTTCTCTATTTATCCTTTTTATATTGTTTTAGTCATTGAATGTAATTACAATAAAATATTTATTAAATATTTTTTATAAAGTAGTACGTATTATAAGTATATATACAGCTTTTATTACAATTTAACGAACTTAAACATATATTGCGTTTAGTGTCTATTTATTAATCACACGTAAATGATATTTAATTTATTAAATTATATATTTTTTCTATTTTTGTGATTCTTTTTTTAATTATATTAAATAGTTAAAACAAATCATGTCAGTCAGTACGTACTACGTCTCTGAAAGATACACTTAAATTACTCAACAGTTATTTTCTATATTATTATAGATTTTGTATTATGTATAAATATTTGTACTCGAAAGCTTTTTATATTTATTTGACAAATATGATTTCAAAAAATATTTCATTCACATTGATCTGCCTGCGTCTAGTTCGGTCTTACTAACTTTATTATTAAAAAAAAATTTTGGAAACTATTTACTAACTAATAAAAAAATGGTTTCATTAAATCATATCAAATAAACACAATCCATACTAAAATTACTGAGTTAACTTTTAATTAGTGACGTAATCGGAATTACTGTAACGACTGTAAATTTCATTTCTTTGTTGTAACAGCAAATAAGTTGAATTACAAACGTATTGTACTTGCAATCTAATTATACTTATACTTACTAAACAAAGTGAAACAATCTATATATATATAATATTTTCTTAGATTTTCACGAGTACACATTTCAAATAAAACTATTTTTACTGATTAAACTTACATCTCGTCTACCCGTAAACACGATTACTGCAAAGTATTCGAAACGTCGGGTTAAATTAAAAAATGTAACCAAATTATACGCGATTTTTAATCCGTAAAAATAGTTTTATTTGAAATCTATATATAGTATGGTATATTCTTATACATTTATAAGACATATTTAAAAGTCATAAACTTTATAAAAAACACTTTTCTATATAAAAAAATAAGAAAATTATTCTGCTTTGAATATATAGTACTTTAATTATATTACATAAGTTGCTTAGGATGCAATTTGTATGCCAGTTAGAAGATGCTTACTATTGTTCGAACTGAGACATAGTTTACAGCTGGAAGCTCAAGCCGTTTTAATTACATACAAGTACATAATGTTCTGAGTATTGTTATTTAGAAATAAATAATTAATTATTTAGAAATAGTTAAATATCGCCAATCTTAAGATTTGTTAACTTTATTGACTTGATCCTTCAACTTTTAATTACATGTAATAATGATAGAGCATCATACTTTTGTATGAAAAATAATCCATACAAATGTGTTTGTATGGTGTGAGAAAAAAATGTTATCTAAAAACTATGCATCAAAGAAATTTGTGGTTAATGTACAAGTTACTAAACAAAAAATATTTTAAAACATATAATTAAAGCACGAGTAAATAGCTTATTTCCAATAACAGCTGGCGGACCTCTTCACGCTCGCTAAACATAACCGTCGCTAACCGCTGCGCTGCGACTTTTTACCGGTCAATATGATTGTGAGGGTCCCGAATTAGCATAAGCTACTTTATAATTATAAGGGCTACTTTAAAAATATAATTGGATATTATTTATAAAAATCACTCTCCAAATACATATAATATGCACCTGTCTGCTTGTCTGCTCGCGGCAATGCTATTCAAGTGTCGTACAATGACATGATGGAAAACGACAAAACCCAGACGATCAAAGAGCTCATCACATGAAATACGATTGTTCATTTAAATGCGCATTTACTGATATATAGCGTTCAGAGTATGATTTCATTTTAGAAATTGAGAGACGATTTCGTATATACTATAGCAATAAAATATACAATGCAAATTTATGGGATACTTATATATATTAATTCATTTTATCCAACGAAATATAATCTTAGGTTTTTAAGTAATTTCGTACAATTGCAAAATTTTTTTGTGATTATTTTACTTAGCTTCGCTTACTTGTCGATAGATATTATTGAAATATACTTTATTTTTACTATTCTGCAAACTTTATTGAACTGTAAAATATATTCCAAACTTATCAACACATTCAAGCTATTTACGCAATTAATCTGGTGCTGTTAAAACATTGGAGAAGCGTGAGAAATTATACGGAAAGTGTGCAAGAAACTATTTAGTGTTGTCCAATCGATCCCTTTAATGGCCACAAAAACTTTGGGACCTCACACCGTACGAAATAATTTACAAGAAAGTTGATCCGAGCCAGTCGTTAATCAACCTGATGTGCTTAACTTTTTGTCACACGGTGTTAAGTAATATTTCATAAGCTAAATTCATAATTAAAATTTAAAAATTATATAATTCCAAATTAATTGAATTAATGAAAATGTTCAGAAATTGGTACACAATTGTTCATTATTCAATAGAATTATTTAGAAAAGAACAAATGTTCTGGATTTTTGATATACGTAATAAATAGTATTCTTAATTTTCTTCGTATTTTTAATTTAGTAAAAATCTAATTTAAAAATATCTGGAAACTGAGAGGAAGTAAAATAGGAATCCAAATTTAACTGTACGTTTTTGATCTGAGCGGTGTCTGGATATATAAAAGTTTTAACAACTACAATCGCTTCGAAATGATGGCTTAACTTTTTGTTGTTAGAACGTAATTGAATGGACACAATGTGGATTAAAAGGAGTAAGCGCATTAAACGATTGCGATTGCTCCCAGCGCTGATTTGCTCCAGTCGGATCTAATTATATTGGTTCTATCACGGAACACAACTTTTTTTATAATTACGTAATTACGATTAAAACTACCATTCGTAAAATGTACCTCCTTACAAAATGCAAAGATAAAATTACTTGCAAACGTAAACCATTTTACGGTTTTATTCATATATTATTTACTTTGCATACAAAAGCAGCATGTATAGTTTTAGTTATCTATTGATCGTGAGAAAAAAGATATTATATATTATATAATTCTTATTGTAGTCTTACGTTGTCATAGAAACAAAACGGATGCAAACAATTAAATATATTGCATGGCTTTGTTGATTTACGGTTAGTCTGGACTTCAATCTATTATAGGATTAAATTCTAATCTGATTAGTAACATTTTAGCATTTTGAGATCACTATAGCGTTCCTGTTATAAGTAAATTTACCGTTTTGTTTTCCTCGCACAAATAATTATAAATAGCGTCCATCTGCCGTGTAGGTATGAGCATTTCATGAGATACCGGCTCCCAAAACTGGTCCTGCTTCCGTGTCACGAATAACGTATTGGATCAACCACACTTTTATTTTTATAAATTCAGAAGAATGAAGACGGATGCTGCGCCGACTGATTTTAGCTAAACTTTTGGATCTAAGAATAAAAACATAAATGTTGTTTGTGAGGCGTTTTATTAATTAAAGTAAAGGACAACGTCCTTTGAACAAAACATATTTGTGTTGTTTTTTTTTAAGTTTTTTGTATACTTATGTAGTATACATATTGTATTCTATGGTGTAAATATTGTATAATATTTGTGGGTATTTTCAGTAATTTCAAAACCTATGTATCTCAGAAATCTTCCAAGATACACACACACACACACAATAAAGACAAACCCTTATTATGCTAATAGGCAGTACATTAAGAGATGAACCCGGGGGTTTATGTTATTCCAGCGATGCCGTCTGATACTGCCTTAAAGACATACATTTACAATCGGCAACGGAAAGCAAACTTTTAATTGGAATGAACAGATCGTTTCCTTATTTAGAATCAGATTCACTATTTATTATCCGAAGAATATTCTTGAATCGGAACTTTGTTTTTGAGTTTGAACTTACGAAAATAGCAATAAAAACAAGTAATTTTAAGTAAGTTGTTACTTTTACTTATTTATTATATAATTACTGTTACTTATTGTAATAAATTAAACATTAAAAGTCAGCTCAACTTTAATTATGTTATGAATATTTGATTATAACAAAAACTTTGCGAAATTAAAAATATCTATATATTTTAGCTTAGAAGTTCTTGATAACAATGTCCACAGTGCGTTAGACTGAAGCCCTCAAAATAAATGTAATCATACATTCATAGATTCCCGGTTTTCCCCTCCGTTGAGACACATGGAAATGTCTAGCTTCTGGTATGAATATTCCCCACATACTTCGCAATTCATTTCCATCTCGTCATTGCGTCAGTTTTTGAACCAACAATAGGTGACATTTTTTTACCGTATTAGCTATTTCAATATGAATTGAAATTGATTATGAAATTACTATTATCTGTTCAACAATATATGTATTGTTATTGTTATTTAGCCGAAATATTTATATTAAAATTTTATTATATATATTTATTATTTTAAATGCAAATAAATTGGATTATATAGCTATCATGTTTTATAACTTTTTGTTCAGTACCTGCGTTTACTTTCGTGGTACAAACATGTGAATCAAAAATATAGTATAATTTTTTGTTTTAGATAAAATTGAAACAACTGAACGTTCAAGAGAGCTTCAACGAAGTCTTGGAACCTTTTGAGAAGCGCGAGGGAGCATTGCATCCTCAACGTGGGCACAAGTACCGCCACAATAAGATGATGCATGCCCAAATATCTCGTTTGGCCCACAGTCAAGATCAGCTGGACGAATATCAACAGAACTTACAAACCCAAATGCTTGATGTACAACGCCGTCTGGACCGCGTGGAAGAAGCCAACTGGAATCTTGTTTCAGCTCGAGTTGATTTCCTTACCATTGAAGGAAAGTCGATGAGAAATGAGCTAACAAACGTGTCCCAAAGAGTGTCTGACTTTGATAAAGTACACGCTTCCATTCTGGAACTACGCGAGGACGTTGAGAGCATTGAGAATAAGGCTGATAAGACCATTCCCGAGTTCAGAAAAGAGATATCTAAACTGGACGTTAGTTTTGCCCAGGTAATTATTTTTTATTGGTCCCAATTAAAACTTATCTCTTATTAAGGTTTGTTTTATATTATTATAATTTTTTTTTTAAATAAGTTTGAGATCTTCAATAATTATTTTCTTTCTGTAGCTCAATGCTCAGTCTTCTTACTTAAAAGAAGATCAAGAGAATCTCCGTCAATCCGTGAAGGCCATCGCTGTCAGCGTCAGCAACACCATCGACAGAGCTGAAATGGACCGGCTCGTCATTAAGAATATGAACGAAACCGTGATTGGTCTAGAAAAATCAGTCAAACAACACTACTACCGTCTGAATGATCATATTCTTAAGGTAAGAATAAAATATATAATAAGATAATTTAAATTAAGCTTAATTGCTTTTAAATTTTATAAAACGTGTTATTATTCATTTAATTTGAAAATTCAAAGCCTTTAATGCTCTTCGTGAATAAAATAATAATCTACCGAACTGTGATGAACATCAGACCGTGATTTCCGATTAAACGTGTTTCTTTATGGAGCCGATCCCTTTCCGATCCAGCGCGTCGACCTATACTGTCTCGATGCATCTGCTAAAATATTTTGTTGACCTCGAAAATTATTTAGATTATAATACTTGCAAGAATATTAAAGTAATAAAACAATTTATTTTTTTTGTATTTTATTATTGTTTTTGTTTAATTATTTTAATAAAATTTAATATATATTTTTTAAATTTACTCTTATAGTTGACATTTACAGGTTTAAATAAACGATTTTATATCTCTTTTTTTGTTTGTTATAGAGTGAAGCTAATAAAACAGAGATTATTAGCGAAGGTATGGAAATCCCCCTCCCAGAACTCATGGGTGAAGTTAAAGAGTTGCAACCTTTGGAACGCGAATATGAGAACCTGGTTGACCAATTACCTAAAGATTGCTCCGCCGTTTCCGGACCTGACGATGTTTATCTTATCAACCCTGGCCACGCCGCTATTGAAACTTTTTGCGTCAACGGAACTACTCTCGTCCAACGTCGTTGCAACGGATCCGTGGAATTTAACCGAAAATTCGCTGAATACGCACACGGTTTTGGAAACCCAGCTTCCGAATTCTGGCTTGGTTTGGAATCTATGCACCAACTGACTGCTGACAACTGCTCTTCGATGAGGATTGATATGACTGATATCTACGGTGGCTCCTGGTATGCTGAGTACGAAAACTTCTCCGTTGGAAGCGCCGATACTGGCTACGTTCTGAATGTGGGTGGCTTTAGGGGTAACGCCAGTGATGCCTTCGAGTACCAGAACCATATGGAATTTTCCACAATTGACCATGACCGGGACATCTCCAACACCCACTGCGCTGCTAATTACGAGGGAGGCTGGTGGTTCTCTCACTGCCAACACGTGAATATCAACGGAAAGTATAACCTCGGCCTGACCTGGTTCGACTCCGTTAAGAATGAGTGGATCGCGGTTGCTACCAGCGAAATGCGTATATCCCGCAAGTACCACTGCGCTTAAATCTTACAATATTTTAATCCAATATTTAATATTTTAATCTATTAATGTTATAGTAGCAAATCTCTGTGCATATAAATTTAAACCATTATAGTAATTATTATGAATAATCATGCCAAAGATATCCTAGTAAGCATTGATACTTATATAATCTTTAAAAGTTCGTTCGTAGTGAGTAGATGTTCTAAGTAGATACCGTAGACTATAATGTAATAACTTTTAAAATTAAACATTGATTGTATTTGCTCAATGTTCGGGTTTCTCTAATAATAATTCGTTAAATTTTTCAACTGCCACTTGTCTCCTTTTATTTCCAGGATTGCATTATAATTTTAAAAATGTATCATTTATACGAACGCTACATGAAATTGTATTGATTCTTCTTTAGTTTATATTACAGTGCTAATAATTATAAGGTAATGTATTATTTATTTGTTTCTTTTTATTGTAAATATATAGCTTAAGTTTATAAAAACGTTAAATTGCTTGTATATAATATAATTTCAGAGTGAAATTCTCACAATACTTTAACTAGCTATTGATACATTACAATGTTTAGATTTACGATATTTAATATTGGTTTCCTTAACATCATTTACGCCTGAACCTATGTTTAATGAGTCATTATTGTATTGTTTATAAATTAGTTTGTTAAATCTCTTTAGTAAGTGATGACAGTTTCTTTGGAGACTTTATGTATGTTTAATTCGAACCTTGCATTGACATATACTTATTATAATATCAAATATATCATAGCTACAATAATTCAATCTAGTAGATTTAATGTCTTACTTATAAATTACCATAGAATAATCAACCAAGGAATGTAAACCAAATAAAGAAATTAAAAATGTATTTCGTTTAATTCAATTTCTCCTATGGAACATAAATATAGAGAACAAAGTTACCATTGCTTAGATAAGGTAAAGAAATACTACTATTTTCATAATAATTATATTTACCCTAACAATTTATTATATTACATACCACTTCTTGACTTCGTGCTTAGTGTCAATCAACTTCATTCTAAATCTAATGCAGTTACAAGTCAACCATCATCACAATAAAAATTTGCTTTGTTATCAAATTGTCATCCGTCAATTCAATTTTTTCTCATAATTATAAAAATTAAACAAAATAGTTTTGTGAATCACACAAAAAATTCCCAAAAGCAAGCATGAAAAAGGTCATCAAAACCCGTCATGTTAAAACAGCTATATTTTTTTTTCTAAAAAACAAATTCACAATAAAAATTTCATATAATATTATGTAGAAACCAACAATAGTTGCACCATATTCCATCAATTTCGTGTTGTATATTTTTTTATGATGGAAACAAACTTATAGACAAACAAATTTTATTTTATTTTTTTATTTACAAAGTACTGGTTATTTGCACAAATCAAAAACTCTTTATTTTAAATTTTTAGTCTTGCCGCCTATTATATTTTATTGTAATAACATAATACTGAATAACACATAATTATTAAAATAATTATTCCTCACTTTCGGAACTATTGTAATCTTCTTCATTTATATTCATTTCCTGTATGGATATATTACTAAAGAATGGGTGCGGTTTCACCGTGTATAACAAAAGTTTAAGGTTACCTGTCTTGTTCATTTCATTTTGCTTCTCTAAATATAGTACTTCTTCGTACAATAATTTCTTCTTTTCTTGAAATTTCCTGTCAAGAATAAAGTCTCTTATGTCATAGAGTTTGCCTTGTATTGTTGCAAGAGTTTCGTCTAAGTTTATCAAAGTAAGTTCTTTACTTCGGTGGTTATGAGCATTAGGCTTAGTTAATCTTGATTTTCTGAACCATTCCAGAATTATGTACGATTTGGTTGCTTCAAAAAGTTGAGTAAAATCATTTTTCGATAACTTCCGAATTATTGCAACATTCTTAGTTATCCAGCTGTGAAAAACATTGAATTAAAGTTAATATTTCCGTGCAGTTATTAATATGTGATGAAGCTTTTGTTCTTGTTATCAGATAAGAGAATTAAATGATAATTATTACTTTATGACATCGGAATGCTTTAGCGGTATTATCCATTTTAGAAACCCCACAAAAACTAACATTAATTATGTTGCATAAACTAGATATAATTTTAAATTTCACAAAATTAAAAATTAAATTTGACCTACTTGATATAGTGACTAATGTCTGTGTAAATAAGTGGTAAGTCATTTTGATACGCGCATCCGAAGCCCCACGATAGTATACCAGCTAATTTTCCTTTTATTACAAGGGGAGCTCCAGGGACGCCTAGACAAGAAAATGTCTGGTATTCTTCACGAGCAGGGCCGGCGCATAGCATTCCTGGGCGGATTCGAGTATCGTGCTTTAACAAATAAATCTTTGCAATGATAACTTTTAGGAAAACGTTATAAATAAATATACATTTCTCAAAACATAAATATCCGACAACAAGAAGTGTGTGTTCTAAAGTTACAAAAAAAATATATATTTTTTTTTGCAACAGCGAAAAATTTTAAATTTTTTAAAGTTTGTTTAATAAAAATTGTAAAATGTAACATTAAAGTTAATAATTAAGTAACTTTAAAGAATGATTACAATTAAAGAATACCTATCATTTTGTGGTCGCCAGTTTCATGGCATGGAATATTGTTGTACGAAATTGGTCAATTATGAGAATTACATATTGCATTATATGTATTATTTTATAAACATATAGTATGTTCATCGTATAATACAGACACGAAACAAGAACAAACATACCGGATGAAAACAGTTATTTTTAATAATTATTTTAGTGAACAGACTTCTTTGATTATCTACGATATTAAAATCAAATATATTAATTAATTACTATATATATTTTACAAGTTTAAATGTAAATGTAAAAATTATTGATTGTAATTTTTATTTCTTATTACCTATGTTATAATTAATTAATATTAAGCTGTAAATTCATCTTCCTTAAAATAATTACATAGAAATTATACACATTTAAAATCTGAAATTGCTTTGTTAAAGACAAAATATATAGAAAATATTCATAGTGTTTATATGTTTTATTATTATTTTTTTAAGTTTATATCTTTTAAGAATTCCTTTTCAAAAACAATTGTTACTTATGTTTAGGACAAACTAAATGTACAATAAGTTTATTATAATTTACTTGACATTGACATTCTATTCAAAACTATTAATATTCGACATTAACCTCCATCTTGGATTACGGAGCCGGCAAGGGTAGCCATGAAGCGAAGAGATTAAGCATTTCGTAAATGTTCTCTCTAATACTTCGACAGTAATTAGACACTTGATAAAACCAAAATCACATTTTCTCAACCTTTTGCGTTTTCAACATTAAAATATCATAAACCCACAATCACATTCATATATTGAGTTGAATGCTGTTGAGGAAAATAATATCTCTTTTCATAATTGTAATAAAATATATACATACAAAATATATACATATAAAATTTTTTCGCTATCACGAGAAAGTTAAAACTTATATGTAAAGTCTTTTTCAATCGATGTTTGTTATAATAAAAAAAGTTGTTAGAATTTTACAAATATATAAAAAAAAACCAAGTCTATAATCCGTATATTTAAAAGTGCGATAATTTCTCCTCGTGCTGGAGGCATTCAGAGAGGTGGTGGGCGGGTTTTGAGGTAGCCTAGAAGACGAAAGCTGATTAAAAAACGGGAACAAACAAGTTTTCCTCATATTTCAGTATGAAATTAAATATCTACTATATATAATAGAATAGAGGAACGAACTTAATCCTAGTCGGTGGGTAAGTAAAAATAAAATAGAAAATGAAAATTTTTTTTGTAGGCAAATTGAATTTTACTTTAATATATAGCAAATGCTCCTTTTCCAAGTAAATGAATAAAGTGATTGAAAGTAGTAGATTTAAAAGCAGGTACATGAAATGTCACTGATCCGGTTTTATCCGGACTTATCCGGTTCCACGAACGAAACGACTAACTCAATGTTTATTTTATCTGTCAGTACATTTTTTACTTGTATATTATAGTACATAAGCCTTATTTTCATCAGAATTTGAAAATGCAGCTCCTATAGTTTTTAAGGATGGAATCCATATTAAGCCCAAAAATAAACAAACAGTACTGTACTGTGTGGAATATAATATTGAATACGGATTTCTCAGAATACACCAAACCTATGTTGTAGCTCTATATGTACCTTTATATGTATTATAAAAATGAAAATATATTAAATTTTACTATCTTATTTATATTTGTGTTTACTTATTTACTGTGTTAATAAATTGTATTGTATTTATTGTTATACATTAGGTACTCTTTGGAGGAATTCCATATTTCTACTCAATGGTCTTCTTAAATTTTAAATTTCGTTAATCCTTCGTGACCTCTCCTTTCCTTTATTTGGTTAAGTTTGACTTACATTAATCGTATGTCATAAAGTTGTATTGTTCTCATTGAAATATCTCAAATTTAGGTAAAATATAAGTTCCTTAATAGAAATGTTTAGTAGGTACGTTTTTAAAAATACAAATATGTTTTAATATTTGGAAATTATAAATTTTAGTTATCAACTTCTAAATATATAATGTGTCTGAAAATATTCCATATGTTGTTTAAAATTATTAGTATTAATGAATCAAGACACATTAATATTTCTTTAATGTTTGAAGGACAAAAAATATTTATTTATTACAATTTACATTTAATTTTGTATTAAAATAATTTTCGCTTGAAATACACTGATATAAGGACACTTAGAAATTTAATAAACCGTACTTACCCGGTTGTATCCTTCGCAATAGTAATTAGGCGAGTTAATAGTTAATGAAATGCTTCTCAGCATCGGGTCCATCTTTTCGTCTGGAAAATAATCCGACCCGCGAGGCAGACACAATTCCGTTCCCTACATAGATATTGTAAAATTTAATATACAATAACTTTTATTTAGAACTTAGTACCTTTTATTTAGATCATTTTTATAACCGTTTTTACAATCAAAGAATATTTTCAGTATAAGCGCCTACCGTCAGATCACATCGACCCCATCCGGTGACAAAAGCTGTGCTCCCCGAGATATTTAGGTGAGGAGCGACCAATGCAATGTTCTTCACATTTGATCTGCACCAACATGTTACTGTTATATTTTTATGATAAAAGAATTAAAGTTTTTGCATTTTTTCATGATAAGCGAATTCCACCTCAAAGTTTTTTGCAGAAACTATTGAATTGCAAAAGTATTGCTAGACTTTGAAGGTAAAGACCAGGAAACTCTTCCGAGACAGTTAACTCAAAGGTTAATTATTTGAGAAAAAAATGTCTTTGCTGCACAACAAAATGGTAGGTATTAAATTGTGACATCGGTTAAATAGTGCTGAATTAAAAATGGGAGAATGAACCAATTACGATAATTAATACTTTCTTTAAAAAAAAACTAAACTAAAAAACTAAAAACGGAAAAAAGGAATTTCCCATTTTTAAGTTGAGAACTTCTAAACGCATCTGGTTATGAAATATGTATTTCAAAAATATGCAAATTTTTTATTATCATTAATTAATTTTTTTAAAATCTAGTCGCAAAAAAAAGTTATCGTATTTTTAATTTATTACGCTATAACAAGTTTACGTGCATACGCATTAAGTGCCGTCGTAAGTAAAACCGTTACTAATCGTTGTAATATTTTAAATAGTTTTGTCTTTTTTTTGTAATATTCTATTATTATTAAAATTAAAAATTGCAGAAAAAACCTTAAATATGCGTAGAATAGACTATTCATAGATTTTATTCTTCTTAGACTCCAAATAAAGAACTTCTCAAACATTATTGCAGAAGATAATCTCAAATAAAGAACATCCAATTTCCGAAATATAACATCAAATGTCATGAATATTGCACTCCCCTATCTAGAATTATATGAATTAATATTTCTTGTTCTGGAAACGTATCAGATTCGTAAAGCACGTTGCTAGTATTGTGCACACATACGTTTTCAGAGTAAATACAGAATAGAATTAGGATTAGAGACAAGTCATATACCTGAATTAGGTGAGGAACATTGTTTGGTAAAAGGAAAAGTAAAGTTGAAACATATATCAAGAAGATAATAATAATGGATTTAATTCAACATTACAAGAACGAGTTCAAAAGGAACTGTGGTGGTGGGGCTTTAAAGAATTAAAAAATGTTCAGTTATCTTTTAGGTGTGTTGAAAATAAAATAGTTATTCTTCTTGTGTCTATAATTCAATAATGCACTGCAACAATTTGGTTTAACTTTTACACATTTTGTTATTTGAAACATTTTTGTTTAAAACTTCATATCCAGCGGCAACACTAATTTCATAGAGTAAATCGTTTGACGCGGGGATTGACGTCTAATAACAGAGTATAAAATGTAACGCGACCTTTAAATTTGTACATTTTTCGGAACGCACATTTGCACTTGATTTAAATTTTTTTAATATCCATTAAACAAATATAAAAATGTGTGAGAGCATTCTGGTGTATTTTGTAGATTTATATTTCAATATTAAAATTCATTCACACTTTTAACGTAATTGATTTGGACAAAGGATTATTACAGCATATCAAAATGAAACTCAATTTACCAAATTACAATTAATGAAATTATTAATTTATTATCACATTCATTTTAACACGAACATTATGAGTAAATCTTTTTTTATGTATAAAGCTTAAAATCAACAAGGAAGCTTCTGTTAGTTAAACAGTATTTAAAAAAAAAATAATTGGTTCTCGGAGCATAAAGATTAAATAAGCTGCGATATTGAGTGTTAAAGTAAATTATAATTACATTGGTTTTAATCTTTATACTCGACGTAAAAATGTTCTTTAAACAATTAGTAATATGGTCTATATTGTATTGTCCTAAAATATTCAAACAATAAATTATTTCACTTTCATTATTTTTAATTAAATTTATTTTTCATATTATTTATTTAGCCCTAAATTCTTTTAAAACGATATTAAGTATATGTTATCTACGCTGAATATTATATTGAATTTGTTTGATAGCGCTCTATAGATGGCGAGTGCTTTTACATGTTCGTATCACCACTACACTGAAGTGAATATTTTAATTGAAATAAGTCTCATGTCAATTAACGAAATCATTTACGTAAAATGTTTATTCTTTTACGATACAATTTTTACACTTCTATTAGAGTATAATATATTATTTTGTAGGTTGTAATAATAAGTAAAAGTAGTTGGTAATAAACAAATTCTTTATAATATCATACATTTTCGTACTTAAACTAAGTTTTATTTGTTTCTGAAAATTTTGAACTAGAACCTTTGCCTTTTTTTCTAATTTCGTATCCATAAAGTAAGATTACTTAAATATTGTATGATGACGTCATGCTAAAGCTTTCCTTATTTTACAATAGAAGATAATATTAAATCGTATCATTAATATTATATCAATTTTATATTGAATTTTGACATTAAAAGAAAATTACAGATTTAAACAATATTATATTATAGATTGTTATGAAAAGGTAATAATAATGTAATAATAATGTAATGTAACACAAAACCATTTAAATGATTGAGTTTTTAGAAATTCGTCGCTTGAAAATATAGAAAAGGGGAGACAATAATATATTTTCATTAAATTAATTAAATTTTTATTCTTGTACTTTAAACTACTGAGTGCATTATAAATGTATTATAACAATACAAAGTGTTCAATATTCTATAGTTCATTGCAGAAAATCCAACAATCTAAAGTTTCTTCGGACTTGTACAATTATATTGCAAAATATAAATATTTAAGCTATATTGATTTTGTTGGATCAAAATAGTTTTAAAATATGGTAAATTTTTCATGAAAATTTTTATTTGAATTCTCCGTAACTGATATCAAAGAGTTGCCGGGCTTCAATCCTATCATTTGTCATATATTTTTTTTAGTACAAAGTTAAATTTTCGGTATTTTTGTTTACATAATATTATTAATTAGTTATTGGTTCTGTGAACGAACTGTCCATTTATGACGATTGAATATTTGTTTTATTTGATTACAAATATTGGATGTATGAAAGCTTTGAGCATATAAATTTAATAAATTATTATTGCAGATGTTATTTTTGTTTTTATCTCAACTCGAAAGCGTTTTCATGTTCTATTCTATTAATCCATGTTATATGCAATGTTGTGACTGTATTGTGAGGCCCTTGGCAAATTCACCAGATGGGGCAATTCCTTGTTATCTTATTTGAGATCGGGGCCCCTTTCGACTGGGGGCCCGTAGAATTTTGTTGTTTTAACACCCTATTGTTACGCCGATGATTATATGGAATAGAAAGGTTTATGGAATTAACGAGGCTCATATATGTACACCGTTTGTAGCAGACAAATTTGTAAGACCTTGATTCGCACAGTTCAATCTGTGTGCCCCAGATATGTAGAGAGCCGTCACTTGCTCAAGGAAGCGTATCAGAGCAATCTGAACCTCGTGCAGAAGATTTATTTATGTTATTGCACGTTGAGTTAATTCAAAAGTCGAGCGGAAATAACGATTTACTATTTTTAGATTATTAATAAAAATATTATAAAATTGTTTTACACTATTGTGTTAAGCTCGTACAGGGCATATGAAATATCATATTTCATCTACACAAATACTTTCATACAAAAACTTGTAGCTAAACTGAAAATATTTGTTAACAAAGTGCTGTGCAAACGAGGTGTTGTTAGCAAAGTTTTGTGCAATGTTTGTTATAAATATTTGCTTTAATCCCAAATAATTGACAGATTTTGTTTTGAAATTTTTTGTTTAAAAATAATTTTAAAAAAAAATTATTAACCTAATAAACTTATTTCAATTATTAATTTATTAAAATTGAATAAACAGTATTTATATTGTATAATTTAAACTTACTTGAAAAAAACGTCTTCATAAAACCTCATCAAAGCCAGATCTCCGACGAGCGTGTAGGGGTCGAAGTTCTGATGTATCACGATTAATATGACAGTCAACAATGCAGTTCCTCTGTCTGAATAATTTTCACCAACAACAACTCTAAGCTCGTGAATCGGAATTCTACAAATCAATGCGATCCAATCATTTTAGGCTTAACTCTAGGATTCCAATCATGTATATTAATAGATATAATGTATTTAATATTTTATACCTAAAGCTAAACGTAGTGACCACATTCTTAGTATTTCGCTTAACTATAAATATTAAGTCAATATTCATCATCTTCTTTTAATTGTTAATTGAAATTATTAGCTAATTTGAATCAGGAAAATATATTGTGTTTGTATAGTTTATTAATATTATACTTTAAGTTTTTTATAGTATAATTAAAAATTTATGAAACAATCTAAAATAAATAGTTCAAAGTATCAATGTTTCATTGCATTCGATCAATAGACTGAGAGTGAATAGACAATTCCTAATGGAACGGTTCCATTGCATTTTGAAAGATGGCCACCGCAATTCATCTCGACATGTATTTGTAATCTCTAAACATGTGCTTCACGAATGAGTGTTTTGTCTTTTTTTTTCTAGAAATCTTGAATAATTGGGATAAACACCGATAATTACATCATACTTAAAAATTAATTTATAAAACTTTGTAATTATTAAACAATTGTAATATGTTTCATAAATATGTAGTTTTATACTCAAGTAACTCCAAATAAATAGCATTTAGCCTACATTTGTCTCATCGGTAAAATTTTTCATTTTCAAGTCCTGTCCTGTCCTGTCCTGCCTTGCCCTGTCCTGTCCTGCCCTGTCCTATCCTGCCCTGTCCTGCCCTCTCCTGCCCTGTCCTGTCCTGTCCTGTCCTGTCCTGTCCTGTCCTGCCCTGTCCTGTCCTGCCCTGTCCTGTCCTGTCCTGTCCTGTCCTGTCCTGTCCTGTCCTGTCCTGTCCTGTCCTGTCCCGTCCCATCCTGTCCTGTCCCGTCCCGTCCCGTCCTGTCCCGTCCCGTCCCGTCCCGTCCCGTCCCGTCCTGTCCTGTCCTGTCCTGTCCTGTCCTGTCCTGTCCTGTCCTGTCCTGTCCTGTCCTGTCCTGTCCTGTCCCGTCCCGTCCTGTCCCGTCCCGTCCTGTCCTGTCCTGTCTCGTCTCGTCCAGTCAAGTCCAGTCCCCTCCCGTTCCCTCTTGTCTTATCTTGTTGTTCATCAGTAAGAGAAGTCATAAGGACGCTTGGATCAATTAACAGTGAAAAAACATTTAGTTTTATGTACTTATCTTTTCTGGTCTGGTTTCCGACTAAGTAACAAGAAAATCACAAAAAAAAACATTTTGTTTTAGTACTGAAAAGGAAAAAATGTATACAACTACAGTTGTATAAATTCATGTAATATATTTATCAAATAAAAAATATAAAAACTTTAAAAATTAAATAGAACTAATTAGGTTTATGTCATGTTGCTTTCAACGGAGTTAGTATTTTTTTATTTTAACGTTCACCCGTTTTATCCGAGGTTGCAGTATTAGCCTTCCAGTATATTGTAATTGAAATGAGGTCAAAGTGATATTATTTTTGACTACAATATTTTCATAGGAGCTGCTGAAATTTAATTAACCGAAAATCATAACAACCCTTTGTCAATAGTGTGGTGAAGTGAAGTGAAATTCAATTTTATATAATGAAATTTATCTTATGTGTCAAAGTTCAAACGGTGTTTAAAAGTACACGATATATCGATTAAATATAGAATTCTGAATATTAATTATTCGATATCTGAATATGAAATATTCTGAATAATAAATATTTGATATCTAAGTTAATAGTCCTTACTCATAGATAGGATGAGCGACGGTCAGAATTAAATTCTTAGTAACTAATGTTCCAGTTAGATAATGTGAGACACGTCTTCGTATGCTTACAATGTATGGATGTTCTCTGATATTCACACGGGTGCCTTTGAAAATCTGCAATACAAAATAGATATAGAAAGACGCTTTGTTGGGTAATAAAATGGATCACTTCACAAAAAATTGCTATCAGTATTAATAAAATGGATCATATCACAAAAAAATTGCTATCAATATTCTCGACAATATTTTTAAGTGAATGAATTCCTTAACTCTATTTCTTCAAAATAAATTTACCCAGGTTATACTTTTTTTATTTATTTTGTTTATGTTTTCGTAAATGTGTATATGTGACACGGTGAGTGCTAACGCGATCCCGTGGCGTCCCACTAAGGTAATGAGGGCAACCGTTGGTTTTTTAGTGGGTAGCCTTAAAAATGGCAGCGTCCTCTATGCTGCCGGGTAGACCCACATAACCCCCCGGCCATCATCTTCTTGGCCGACGGGGTATACGTAACGGATTTTTCCAACGAACAAAAAAAAAAAGTGTATATGTGTAGATTTCGTAAATGCAATCGGTAATTTTTTTTTAAAAATGTATTATAATATATCCATACTAATATTATAAGAGTTTGTTTGTTTGTTTGAACGGGCTAATCTTTAAGACTACTGGATGGATTTAAAAGTTATTTCTTAAAGGCAAGTTCATGAAGAAAGCTGTATGTTATCTAATATTAGTCTGCTGCTTCTAATTGTCTTGATAATAATTAAAATCCTTCTTAAGCTGGTGGTAATAGCTAGTAGATAAATATTTAACTTCTTTTCTTGCTATAAACAAAATAGTCTTTACTCAGTATTAAAGTTTATTTATAATTATTATGCAATCTTATGCAAGTTCATGCTTTCATTTCAAAGTACCTTTCTATTAAGTAAAGGGATATCTCCTGTCAGTGGGTATCCTGTAACTTCAAACAACGAGTTCCGAGACTCTGCATTCATTGGAGGCGACCCATCAGCTCTCTCAATATCCTCTATATCTTGACTTAGAAACTTTGACGTCAAATGAACTGCAAATTCAACAATAATTACAAATAACATATAATATATATAACATAAAAAAAAACAATTTAATTTACAACATATATATAAATGAGTAATAAATTCGCAATAATGGAGTGAAAATTTACAAAGCCAACAATTTCAGTAACAAATAATTAATTTAACTACATACGTATAATTATTACAATTGTATTCATTACTGACTTAATGATTCGTTTATTGGATTTATTAAATCTACGTGGTCTAGCATCGATGACATATATATTTGTTAACTTACTGACTTTACGTCTCTGTCTCTTCGTCTTCGTTCTCTCTCTTAACATGAAATATTTTTTTTATATCCTTGTTTTTGAGTTTTCTCTAAAATTTTTGATAACTTCATCGGATTGACGAGTAAAATAACAGGACAGCATGTCAAGGCTTAGAAGACAGGTGATCGTAGATGACACGCTTGTAGGTACTAGAACCTAGCTGAAGTTAGACTGAAATTTCTATATGGGCTTGATGGATCGGAGTAGTTCTATCCTTTCATAGAATATCGGTGAACAGTACGTATCCATTCATTAACAATTACGGTCTGTTTATCTTTCAGCAAATTCTATAAAAAATGTAATATAGTTAATTTTATGGAGAACTTATCAGCATATCAGTGTAACTTTTAACATCCCTTCAAAACTTGAAAATTAAATTAGAAGTTATTGAAAGTTCCCATGAAAGCGAGGAGTTGGTCTTTCATCGAAGTAGTCTTCTTCCAGGACTTTAAAGTTGCTAAGGTAATTTAATATGGTCAGATTATAAAGCAATATTAATTTTTTCTTAATTTAATAAGTCATTTTTGATAAAAATATAAGATATAGGAGAGATAAACCATTATAGATAAAGACACAAGGTTACAAAAGACGCTTATTGAAATAAAAACTCATTTTTATGCTACTACTGACGTAGCGAATTAAACTATGTATCGTTTTTTTATCTCATTTGCTTCCTAAAAAATATATGAAAACCTCTAAAATCAAATGTAGCACAAACACACACATAAACACATACAAACACAATTGAATAATTGATTGCGATGTTAGAAAAAATTGGAAGCTGATAAACACAACCACAATTGAAGACAAAATACGAAAATCTTACCCGAAAGACCAACTAAATTAAAGGCATTTAACAAAAAAGAGTAAAAATTAAATACTAGGAATGTTCTGATAAATTTGAGAGGTACCAAAAGTAACAAAAGCCACGGAAAAAAAAGCTGTAAAGGATATTACAGTTGTATGAAACTTTTAAAACGAAACTCAAAATCACTGTGAAAAGTGAACGAGGCTAAAGGAATGTGTTGTAGCAAAACTAGTGGATTAGCGAAAAATATTAAGACTTAAAAGTTGTTCTAGACATATACCCACGCCGGCGGAAAGATGCAAGATAAAAATAAAAATCTATAAAAATATATCTATTGACTGTTCTTACCAAAATAATGCGTTTTATCACTTTAATGTTCACTGATATTTTGGTCATAATACTATTTATTTATACGCTAAATAATAATTATTATTATAAGATTCAACAAAACCTAGAGAAGAATCTAGGCCGCTTAGAAACTACAAAGCTCTCCGAAGTTATGACTTAGAGGCGACTTAGGTAAGTTAAATACTTGAATACATAGTTGTTTGATATTTAATATAACGTTGTATATACTCGTATATTATAATATAAAATATAATTATATTATTACTTCACTAAAACCGTCTTCAAAAAAATATCTGTTTTAATTAAGTATGTTATACATATATAATATACTCAATCTATACTATATCTATTTTTATGTGAGAGGTAAAGTTTTAGATATGGATATTCTCCGATACTTCTGATCCAATTTTGCAAAATTATTGGATTATTGCAAAAGTATATTATCCCTACAGTGTGGTTAACTAGAGCATGCGATTCTATCTGTATTAGGTCTTTATCGAACCATGGACACAACTTTGAAGAGATGAACTTTACTAAAACAATATATTTTAATACAGCATACTACGCTTTTACAAAGATAGATACAATATTTTTTTTTTTTACTGATTGGCCGAAAATAATACGTTGAATTTATACTATGTAATAATGATTCTCCTTCGAATTCTCGAAAAAGAATGCAGTAATCAAGTTGCTACAGTTGCTACAGCGTGCTAAGGCACGTAACGAAATATGAGTATATATTTATGTACTTATTTGGAATAAAAAAGTTAGAGTTAAATTTTGTTCAATTGCCTATATGAAGTCAAAAAAGGCCAAATTTGAAGTCAAAAATGGCCAAAATGAAGTCAAAATGGAAACCCAAATGGTGGCCACCTATTTTGACAACAAAGCTTTGGCACCTACACGTACATATTCTGTGGCAGGTTGGTCCTTCCCCGAACGAGCCAGCCTAAGCCAGTTGCATTCAAGTGACTTCGCAATTACCAAGGGCTTTCTCTACCATCATAAATATATTATTTTACTTCATAATAAACATTTCTAAATATTTTTTTCGCAATTTTGTTTTCTTTAATATTTTCGAAATAAGAATCCCGACAAACATATATTTAATGTAAGTAAGGTTACTTTTTTACCGGTTCAGTTAAGTAAATGAAATCTTTTCTTTTTTTCCCACCATTAGTCAAGTCCAACTGACCGACGTCAGAATTGCATTCTTTCTTTGGCCACACTTTGAGTGCGATAATCTTTAAAAAATATAATAACTAGTCAAAATGAAAATATCGGAGAGATAATATTTAATATTAACATCGTATGTATCGATGGAGCTTTACAGAATATAATCCGAACAAAAAAAACAATAAGCCGGTAAAATAATTCCGTTGTCTGTCTCTGGCATAGCGCGGGGCAGGGAGGTGAAGGGGGAGGAACTACATATATATGTATATTCGTACTATAGACTATATACCTGTAACAAGGGTCTATTGGGGAACTAAACGAAGTAGCAGCTAGCTTTTAAATACAGAATCATAATTTATATCTACATACATATTACAAATTTATTTAAAACTTTACCGCATGAAAGATGTATCAGTTAATTATAATCATTGGTTCATTATTATACACATTATTACACAAATAATATTATAATAATCTTATCATTGTGCACCTATATTGCTAGTACCCTAACACAGAAACAATTTTAATTCTAATAAAATTATTGGATGTGAAGCTTATTGACATTAAAAATAAATTTAACAATGGGCTCAAACCTTTGTCTGTCTCTCTGTCTGTCCCCGTCAGTACCAAATGAGCCACCGTATCCATCCATCGTCGATGTCCATCTTCATTTTATTCTATATACAACGTATCTATAACCTAATAATTATCATATTTTGTTATTTAATTAAACCAAAGCTAAATTCGTATTTACCTGCTTTAAATTAATTTCGGTATAATAAGTTTGTAAATTCTAAACTAAACTTCTCAGTGCGATTTCAGCTTGAAATTTGCTGCATTGAGCCACTTCCCTGAAATTAATATTTGACGGTGAGACATCTAAGATCAAATTAAACTAACAGCTACTACTAATTAATTTAAATTATAAAAACGTATTAACGATGAAAGGATTGAGTTTCTTGTACAAAACATGGATTTAACATTGAGTGACACAAATCAATAATACTTATCTGTATCTCTTTATCTGTATAATTTTAAGAATAGTAAGTTTCTGGTAAAATGAAATAAGAATCTATCATTTTAAATGCATTTGTGTAGACTAAGACAACTTTTAAACCCTTTGTTTTCCTTCTTAATATGAACCTCCAACAACTCTCTACATCAAAACTTGATCTCTTTTATTATTTCACATATAAAATATGAGAGGATACCAGAAATCTTACATCTAGCAAAATAGTTCAACTTTGTTTCAATATTATGTTCAAACAAAACACAAAGTAAAAATTTTCAAAGTTATTTTTTAAAATAGCAATCATTTTAAGGCGAATTTGGTTTAACATAGATGCCGAAACAGTGTTATTTTAAATTTTATTTAATATTATTATAAATATTTAAGGCCAACTAGTGTAATCCGTTGGTCTTAATCATAAGCAAATATTGTTTAGATTTATAATTTTGTATTCTGTTGGATTACCAAAGAAAATAAATAAATAAATAAATAAGTAAATAAATAAAAAAATAACATCATTAAATAAATAATGTCTGTGACGAGAGTGCTTTGCAATCATAATAACTAGCGGTAATGGCTGCGAGATGGGATTCATCACATTTACCTCCTGGTTAAGAAAAATATTTATATTATTATCATTATTATTATTATTTAATAAAATTTATTCTATTATTCTTGCACTAACGTAATTAAAACAATTTATTACACATACTTAAAAATATTTGACACTGTTTCATTTTTACATTTTCTTAAAAAACAAATTTGTTGCAATTGTGATCATTTTTTGCACGCATCGATTGGTACTACAACCAACCTTATATTTTTGTATAATTCTGAAATAATTGGTAACCATTTAAAAAAGAAACGTTAAAGAAAGTTACGTGAATATATATCGATTGGTACCTAAATTAGGTCTTTCGCATAATCAGGTCTGGAGAAAGTGGACCCATAAAACGCTTACATACATACAGACACAAACACACAATATAATAAAAGTGTTTAAATAAAATAAAATATATCTAGTTATTAGCAAAAAAATTTCGAAAGTCTATGTGATAACAATAACTTCCTTATTCAACACAACTGTAGATTAAACAACTGGAGAATCGAACCCATGACCTTTGCTTCAGCAGGCAGGACAAAAAACTACAACCAAAAAATGGTAATAAATATATAACTTACAGACAGACACACACTTACATCTCGTCTACCCGTGAACACGATTGCTGCAAAGCATTCAAAACGTCGGGTAAAAATAGTTTTATTTGAAATATATAACTTATTTGTGATTGAAAAACAGTTGCCTGTGATTGAAAAACTGTTCTAATTTGAAAGGAAAATAAACATACATACAAATAAGTAGGTCAAAAACTTCAATACGTCGTTGTTTAATAGATTCTCTCGGAAAGAGTTTAATTTTATTGCCAGTAATTGTATGGTTTTTGAGTGACTTTGTAATATCAAAATATGAAGTACTTTTGATTAATTTTAACTAACATGCTTCTGATATTAAATGTTAAAGTAATTACACAAAGTTATTTTTATTCATAAAACCTTTATTCATATAAATAACAACCTTAAGAGAAACATTTAAGAATAGTAAAATTAAATAATAACGCGTAAAATATATTTACTTAAAATAAAAAATAGCAAATATTTGTTAATCTTTAGCAAGAGTGGTAGCTTTAATATCGCTGGTACTGGGCGTTCCAACGTGAATGAGGCCGTGGGTAGGCCACGCAGCTGTTCTTGATTTCTCCATTCGCCCCAAACAGGACGCGGCGCTACTGCCGGGGCCGGTGTACGGACCCGTGCTTGTAGTCGTCATCGGGTGAACAGATATTACCTATAGTAAAATACATTTGTAAAAAGAGATTTCGCTAATTAAAACATATAATTCACTGTCGGTCTTTGTAATGTTAAATTTGACTTTACATTTTAGGATTGAATTACACTGGTACATTTGATGTATTAAAATATTTATTATATATTTTTAATAACGAATGGAAAGCCAAGATATATTCTAGTATAAATCGAGAGGACAATTTAATAAAGTGGGAGCTTTCATCTTAAAACGTTTAGAGGTAGCCCGATGCACTCTACTAAAAGATTTAAAATAATGCAAAATAAGAGCGTCCTATTCAAGGTACAAATATGAAATACATAAAGTTATTCTACAACAAAACTGCTTCACACCAACTTAAATCAATTTTATCTACTAATTTAATTAATTTAATTTAAAAGTATAAAAATTCGGTATCAGTTTAAAATGGTTCGACCGTTTTTTTTTTGTTCATATTTGGAAAATATGAAAGGTTTTTAAAGTATTTTTTAATGAATTTTTTATAGTATTAAATTCCTATAATATGAAATACAACACAACCCATTTTTTATTGCGATTCCATAGTTTTTGTATAAACAATGGCTGCTATATTTTTTATATATCTTTTATGTTAGTTTATATGTTTGATAAATCAATGAAGGTTATGGTTAACGATATTAATTTTATTATTGTTTTGTGTATAATGTAAAAACAGGCTTTTTTTTAAAGTTTCCGTACCTCAAATAACGGAAGTCTGATAGAATCGTTGTTGTCCGTCTGTCTATCCTTCTCTTATTACATGTAAACTTTTAACGGTTATATTAACTTAATCACATTACAAAGAAATTGTTTTTCGTAATATGTTTCTAATTATAAATAGTAAATATTATTCATTGCTAAATTTCTTAAGTAACAAAGTAATACACATAAATATAATAAAAAATACCTTAGAATGTTGGTGTTGCAATAACGGTTGGCTTTCAGTGGAGGAGCCGTCTTCCTCCATTGTTCTAGAACAAAAGCTTTGTGCCATCCACAAGAATACCAACATAGCCCCAGTTAGCGCGCCGGCGTATACAAAGAATTCCTTAGCCTGTGAACAATATACGTATTGGGTTTTAATTATCTTAATATTATTTTAAATTTCGTATCAAAAATTCAGTTAAAAAATATCTTTTTTAAATCATATGTGAATTGTAATTATTTCAAATGAAATAATTTTTTTTGTATTAATTATAGAATTGAAGATGATTTAATTTAAATTTTGCAAATTAGAGTATCGAAAATGTATATTTATTTTAGTGCTAATGCTAATGAAGTAAGTGCATACCCTGGACTCAAATATTTTCATCTGAGCCACCAGAATTACTATTAAGTTTCCAATAGCAACTGACATGTACCAGGTTGCGATTGTTATGGTCTTCATGCTTTTTGGTGCCTTTATAGAAAAAATAAAACTTAATTTATTAATAAGAATTATATTTAAAGTATTATAAATATCATTTTTTTCTTCAGTAAGCAAACACAAGCTTAGTGAAGTTGACGTATTTGCACTTTTTCTTATCACGCCATTGTCACGTTTTTTAAAGTTCTAAGCTTTGTGAATCAGGTCAGCGGTCTCTTGTGTCTGCAGTTTGCACCGCTTTTGTAAATAACCGCATTTTTAACAAGCTTTGACATAAATTGAATAAAAAATATTTTTTACAATATTTTATTAAAAAAGGATTTTACGAAACCTGATTCCTTTGTAAAGTAACCTGCAAATAACTCTAAATACAATATACCAGAGTATAAAAGAGCTGACAAATATTCAAGAAAAATATTTATCAAATTGATATTTTATAAATTAAAATTTGATAATTTATTATTATACTTATTATCAAATTATCAAATGAATTTAGTATGATTGAATAACATAATTTAAATAACGTACCTGCATCAGGTATCAACAACAAACCTGTGTAAATGAAAACTCCAAACCCGATACAGCAAACATGATCTCTGCCATCGAGACGAGTAAATACTGGGGCGCGATCCAAGCTAAATGTAATTCGTTAGGCGGGTTGGGCGCGTGCAGCACCGCCGCATCCAGACGCCCCAGGCGCTCGCGCAGGCACAGTACATACACACCCCCAGCGCGTAAATATCCTTGACCCGAACCAGACACCTCACCCCCAGAGCTATCAGCATGCCATGTGAATCTAAATAACATTCATTTATTATAAATGAGAATTTCAAATTTAATTTTACTATATTTCAAACATATCTCTCGTTTCTAGATTGATGTCACGAAACTTGTTATCCTAGTGTTTGCTGGACAAATTGGTATTACACCAACAGTTGCAACGTGTACGTGTGATTCGTAGATTTGTTTGAAGTGACGGTAAAATCTAGAACACATGGCGCTCTAACACTTCATCTGGTACTAATAAAGTTAAGCTTCTGCTAAGTGGAATAACATGATAACGAACGAGCTATCTGTTGTACAAAATACTACTTTATAGCGTCGTATTGATAAAAGATAAATGTATAATTTATTTTAAAATATTTTTAAGAGTACATCTTCTTTTGAATTACTATTTAAAATTTGTGTTCAATTTTAAATGTTAAAAGAATGTTTCTCTT
This sequence comes from Mechanitis mazaeus, assembly GCA_959347395.1. NCBI lineage: Eukaryota > Metazoa > Arthropoda > Insecta > Lepidoptera > Nymphalidae > Mechanitis > Mechanitis mazaeus. The sequence goes on along the minus strand of OY365748.1, from coordinate 17,475,129 downwards.
AAGTTGCAGATTAAATTAATTCGTAAAAACGACAATAGGAAAACTTTACAAGTAGGACAGTATAAATCTGTATATATTTTTAAATCTTTTGTTAGCACGTAACATTTTTCCTAAGTATTAGTGAAAGAGAGAAAAGGCTTAGTGCTGAAGTATCTTTCTAATATTGAAAAATAGGAATCTAAGTCGCTCACTTGCCCGTTTGCAGACACATGTAAGCCGATTCTCCTATGTGATCGACAGGAGAGTCGGACACATAGTAAATGTCACTCAAACGCTTTTCTGTTTCCACACATATTGTCACGTTCTTGTTAGGCCCCGTATCGCCTATATACACGACTCTAAAATAAATTATCCTTTTATTTATCACATTTGGTTAAAGTTAAATTTAATATATATAAAATGGTTTACTTCAGCTTCGGTTTTCCTGTCATAGATTTCACATATGGCCCGGGATCCATGAAGTAGTATGATATTTCATCATCAGAATTTTGCCCGATGATAATTGGCATGAACTTTAGGAGAAAATAAAATACTTAAAATTTTGTATCATAAAAAGTATTAAGTAACATTATCTAAGAGAATTAAAAGGAAAAAAATATAATTGTTCTGGTTTCTTTTGTTACATTGCTTTTATTCATTTAGTCCGTCCGTTCACTAAATTGAGATATTAATATTTTTATTCGGATCTAAATTTTGTAACGGTTAGTTTTTTTTTTTAATAAATTGTTTATATATAAAAAACCCATTGTAATAGAAAAACAATAAATGTGCACCATTAATAAATTTACCCATAAACTGAAACTATTACATAAATAGTAGTAGATAGGTAGATAGACAGACTTTAGAGATATTTTTTTTATTAAGTTATTATATACATACAAATAAAATTATATTTATATTTATATATAAATATAACCATCCGGCTAAAGACTTCACGCCGCGAGTTCGCTATGCTGCAAGCTCACGAATAAAGGCAGGTTCGAAGGTAGTTGGACATAATTCCAATAGAATTAAATCAATAAAAACGGATAGTTATATATAGTATAGTAATCATGAATCACGAAAGTCTTAATACTTAAATTATTAAGAATAACTTTATTCAAAAATCTTTCAAAATCTAAGGTTTTCTTAAGATATTACATTATATTAAATTTTCACTTCACACGCAACACACACACACACACGCAAACGCAAACGCAAACGCAAAACGCAACGTTTCTATAATTAGTAAGGATATCTGGAACCTCAAAACGTATATAAAAAATCGTACATAGAAAATCGGGGTGATTGCAACAACTTCTTTAAACAGGAATTTAAAAATATTTTCTTACTAAGATGTATACTAACCATTTGTGAAACCGCTTTTATTTTGGTTTCAATTGTATGTTTTTTCATTACTCTGCCGGCGCAATCAGGAGAACAGGAAGTCACAATAGTGTATGTACGACTCGGGAGTGGCGTCATCAGAGCAGTTCCATAACGATCAATACGAGCTATTCCTTCCCCACTGACAGCAACATCAACTGGGCATCCCAGCGTGTTCATTATTACTATCCCTGTTTGCTGGTGCCCTGGTACTTGGAGTGTAGACCGCTTAAAATAAAAATAATGTACTTGCATATCTCTCTAGACATTTGATCGTAACAAGTACCTTATATTATTATTTCATTAAATTTATTATGTGAGTGTGTTTTTCTTCTTCTTTTTTTCTATTCCAAAAATCAGTCAAGGAAGTCAGAAGCTGCACATACACTAAAGCTTACGAATGTGGAGAAACTGTGTAAACGAAATAACAAACCTCTATACTAATTTGCAGAATGCCAGCACAAATAAATGCCATTGCAGCCAAAATGCCACCAGCAAACATTTTATGTAAAGGGGACAGATCTGGCAATAGCGGCCAAGCCCCGCCAGGGCACACGGGGATCATCATCAAAACCATCGCAGGGTTCATCACTTGCAACTGATCTGGCATTAAAGTTATTCCGAACACTTCGCTTCGTAATCTAGACGCTTGAAATGTCCAACGAGAGCCCTGGTCATATTTATTATTTTAATATAAGTAAGCAGATATTTGGTGATACAAAGATAAGCAAAAATACTTATTTTTATATTTTTTTTTAAAACATAAATTTGTAACTTCAAACTCAGATTCTATACTATATTTATAACTAATTTAATATATTATTTCCAAAAATATTTCTCTACTTTTTATAATGACCTGTTGATCAAACAGGGACCAATAAATTGGCATCGGTAAGTACAAGTATAGTATGGAAAACACTATTTTCATGTCAGACACAAGCTTCGCGCCGTACTTATCAATGGAATAATCCAACCAATGCTGATGAGGCGGACCGTCGGTATTTTTATCGTAACTTAATCGCTTCTTAAATGCGTACTGGAATTAAAAGAAATATATAAATATTTTACTCCTATAACTCTTTAATATCTCAAAGACCTCTTTGTAAGCCTTAATAATTGATTATTTATAACTAGTTAATTTTTTAATTGTTAACCAAAAAAATTACATTAAATAATCTGGTTAAATCTACCAAATTAATATTCTTTGTTGAAAAAAGTAGTTAAATTTCGCAATAAACATACAATATAACATATAAGTTTTAAATCACCAGCATTTAAAGCATTAAAAACGTCTAAAAGCAAGTGGTGTACCGAGCTCATCAACTTAGGAAGAGCGAATTGTTTTTATCGATCAAACTCCTTTATTGAATGCTTCGTACACATCCATAATTAACTATCCTGGCTACCGGCTTTGTAGACGAAGTCCATAAAGAAATGCTTTTTACAAAATGTTAAAATATTCATCCTTAGTTGGCCGTTTTCTCTTACCTGACGATAAACGATACACACGAGCTGAAATCAGATTTGGCGGCGGGAGTATAAAATAATGTCAAAATAAACACCTTTTGTACTAACTGTTGCCAAAGACTATCTGTACTAACTAACACCCTATAGTATAACACACTATAGCTACACTTTCTTGTCCTTTTTGTGTCAATCTGTTCATTGCAAAGAAGTATTACAAGTGAATAAGTCAGACAATAATAAAATCTCAGAAAAACAAAGGACTATCCGAAATCGTCTTTGGATTTATGATAATATGACAATAAGATATGCTAATATGTTAATAGGTGATTCAGTGTGTACGTAAAGTTAAGAGTGTTAACAACCCGCTACGTATTTTGAAACTTACTATAATTTATAGTTCAAGGAGTTTAGATATGGGCTTTATATTCCAAAACATTGGCCTTGAGACAGTCTTGTGTAATTTATGCCTTGTGACTGGATGAAAAGTCTTTGTGGAAAATCAATGGTACATTTTGCTAAAATATTTTTAAACACCGTCGGTCTTTCGACACATTGCGATCAAAGCTTTCAATCACTTTTCTCAAAAATTAAGCCTTTTGAGTATTTAAGAACATCATGCCTGATGATGAAGTGATTATCGAGTTAATTGTTTATACTATTTGTCAGTTTTCAATAAACTTTTTTATGAATGTAACTCGCGTTTTTTTTCTTTCATTTTAAAAATAAACGCGAGTTATATCCGTAAAATAGTTTTATTGAAATGTGTAGTACTCGTTTAAATCTTAGAAAACATTATTTGTCATTTTGTTTGTTGTATTGCAGTATAGTCATTATATTTTTTTCATCAGGAGAGAGTAATATTCTTTGCCTTTCAACAGCGTATCTTGAGAGAAGTTTTTTTTCATGTACTCTCCTTAATTGCAATTGAAAGAGGAAATGATCTGAACGATAAGCACCGAACTACAGGACTTATTTTATTCTACGGAAAAGCAAATAAACATTTTCTATTTATATTTCTTATTTCTTAGAAAAAAAGAATTTTAGGAAAATAGTAAGTTTTAAGTAACGAAACTGTAACAACATTTTTGACTAGACTGGTTATAATATACGTACTCTACTTTTATCGCCGATTGTAAACATATTTTGCATTACTATATATATACCCAGTAGAACTTAATCTGTGTTTTGTCACTTTCTTACTAGCGATTTACGTTAAAGGTATGAAAGTGACAAAATAGAGAATATGTTACAAAGGGTATAAATATTTTTATTATTAAAAGGGAACGTCTCAATTGTAACCCCAAATAGGAGCGAGTATTGCAATAATCTTCAATAGATGGCGGTGGCAAATTCTACATCGCGGTAGCGAGTTTACCAATCCGAAACTATAAAGGTTAACAAAGGCTTTGACGAGGTATAATTATTCATAAGATCTTTAGGGACCAAACGGAATCTTTATTGACAATTTTATTGAATATGAAAATCCTTAATACCCTATATTTTTGAAAGGCGCCCTAGTTTTTACTAGATCGTCTAGAAATAATATATTAAAATATGAAAGGTAACGACTAACGACTGTTAATCTTTAATCTTTCTTTGAATATAAAAGCTTCTAAATTCTAACAGATTTGAACTGTAGAATATTTATTTCAGATATCTCCCTTCACTCTTGATTATCTTTAAAATATGTATTTTAATTCAGTAAAGGTTCATTGCAAGCTGTTTTCATGTGTTCAGGGATAAATACTAAAAAAAACAATTTAAAATATTTGAAAAAATATTATTATATTAACCTAATTTATTTAAAAAGCTATATATAGTCATATATCGTTTATTTGATTTTATTGATATTGTTCTATTAACTTGTCACCATTTTAAATAATTTTGTTTTCGTAATTTTTTTTCCGTAGGTGAATAATGTTCATTTTTTTTATATTTTGACACAGAAATGTATAAAAAAAAATTTACAAAACATCGAAAATATTATCTGAATAAATCCAAATTCCAGAGGGTGTATAATTGAAAGATTCGACCAACCCGGATATTTTAGTGTAGTCAAGGGAGGCGTTGGTGTATCTTTTGATGTTACAATATACAAGAGTCTCGAAAATGACTGCTACTATATGCACATGCAAGATAATTACTACAATCATATTTTCTTTAATGAAAGAAAAGTTATTAAGAACCTATTCATAACCCACAAGAGGTATATTTTATTTCAGGAAATGAAAAAAATTGTTTTTATAACAAATGTGCTCTTAATTTGAATCAGATAAAACAATAATCAAATCTTTTTTAATTGTTATTTTTATCCGAATGTATGTATGTCCGATTCTGCACTGCAGTTATCAACTAATTTGAGTAATTAATAAGAAAAAAAGCTTAAAATAACGCTCTAATTTCTAAAAACTCTCTAGTTTTAAATAAGCTCTCTAGTTTTCTAATATATCGTCGAGAAAATAATTATAAAAAATATATTAAACATAAAATATATGATGTAACTTCTTAGTTTTGGCTACGACGTCTTTCGCATGGCGTGAGGATTTAAAAATTAAAAAATAAAACAACTTTTAAATTGTCTCTTATTTTAAGAGCTGGAACTTTACTAATTTTAATGATTTTTGAAGGTAGTAATTTCTTAACGATAGCAAATATTATATATACTCGAATTACTTCGAGATAGGACGGGCGAAGTCATTTCCTTACATAGCTTCGAATAAACAACGATAACGAGTTTATAAACCCAGCGGACGATAACGACTTTATAAAGCCTGTGGTGCCATCTAGTTTCAGACACCAACACTAATATACAGGACGAACGCTTTTGGGTATTTTTTCTGTCGTACTTTTAATCTCATGTTCAAGAAATATCACAATGCGTCCCTATAAATATATTTAGAGACGCATTGTAATATTTTTAGGATATAAGTGTTAAGATTCTTAATAAGTAAGTGACAGAACAGGTATCTTTATTTTTCAGTAACAGTTAGACATTTTATTGCCGTAAAAGTTATCTTAAATGTTGACCAGGACGGATGTCCTGGTATAGTATGGTTATAAACTTCATCAAAAGTTTTAGAATATATTCAATTTACAGAAACAAGTTATTTACATTTTTATTAAATGTAAATAACATTAACATGTGAAAGTAACAAAATTACAGAAAAAAAAAATATTTAGACTTTTCCCTCGTAATCATAATATTACCAATTAATCAACAAAATATACTTTAAATTAAGCTGTAACTGAAAAGTATAAGGAGTAAGTGTAGATGATGAATTTTTTTTTTTTAATTTTTGATTCTGTTTATTTTTTATTCAGGGTGGTTGGTTTGTCTAATATTTAGACAAATTAACTTTTGATTCTAAATGAATATGTATATATTCGCGATATTTATAAGATGGGAACTTTTCACTCAGGATTGTGTAATATTTATGTATTCCTAGTACTAAAAAAATAAAAATTAACTAAAAATATAGTTATAAAAATTTACTTTCCTTGCATTTTAAATACCCGCTTACATATTTTGGTTAAGTACTAATTAATACTTTGAAAATTAGATAATAAGAACATTGTAAATAAGTAAGAATTTAATGGATAGTTATCATTTTTATTAATGGGAAATTGATTGATACCATTTTCTATATCCTCTATTTGAAATGATGGATGTACCCAGCACCCTTTAGTACTTCATTGCCTTCGGGTCATCAATAACACCTGGCATATAATTTATAATAGAAAGACGGTTTTAACAGATTTCTAGATCATTTTGATACTTTTTATTATTATTATATGCTTAATTAAAACATAAATAAAAGATGAATATCAAGATTTCTGTAAAAAACTAAGTAGTGTCGTATTTAGTGAAAAAAAAATTTTTTTTTATGATTATTTGAATAGTTTTTTATTTATTATAATAAAATTGTCCATACCATTATATCATTCTGTTTGTATTTTATTTTACGACTGCGTTCTACTATTTTGCAAATATTATGTAATATATGTTAGTCAAGTTAGTCACATTCGTTAGTTTTGTGTTTCGTATATACTGAAAGACAAAACTACAATATATTTCTTTAATAGAAATTTTCTCTTCTATATAATCGTTTTATCGCTTTATGCGAACATTTGGTTTAAGCAATCTTTACTTATTTTTTTACTACAAAAACACATATATTACTACAAAAATATATATAATATATGGTTAATTTATTAAAAACCGAGTGGATTTATTAAACTGTCACCATTTCAAATTAATAACAATATTATAATATTATTTACCCGCCAAGGATATTATTTATATCCAAAAATCCTTTTACCCGCCAAGGATATTATTTATCTCCAAAAAATCCTTAACTACTTAATCTCAGTCAAAAACGTGGGGGGTTCTAAAGAGTTTTATTTGTATATTCACATTTATGTACAAAAATTTAATTATATTAGACAAGAAAGTTGTACAGACTAAGGAATTTTCAGCGGCTTAACCAAAATATGCATAAATTATTGTCTTAAACTAATGTATTTTCAAAATCATACTTTTATTTAGAACTGTTCACAAAAATAAAAAAGATTTGCAATTATTTTCAGAACGAATTTCTATTCAGAATGCATAGTAATTCTCAGAATCCTGAAATGTACCTCAAATAAATTCTAATTCAAACTGTATACTTCTATTTCAAGGTCATAAAAGAACCAAGTGGATATTTTTACAATTTTGTCTTACTGGGTAGAATAAATTATTAAGTAATTTTCACAAAACATATTTACTCAATCTTGTCTATATTTTGTCCCCTCGATATCATATCAGGATCCAGTTCAATGTGAAATAAGCAAATATTCAATAGGCTATTTGCCGTGAGATGTGGTCGTTCAGTCGAGTAAATTGTACGTACGAAAGAGACAAGGAATACATCATGCCTAGCGTATTGTTTAGTCTGCCTGCAGCAATCCACAAGGGAAGGCATTGAAATGAGTGAAGTTTATTAAATCCTAGTACGATATTTAAACCCTTGATATGAATAAATAAGAAGAGTAATTATAAATGTTTATTATTATTATTATTATAAAGTTTTCATATGTAAGCTGATAGATTTTAGATTAAATAGTCGTCCCACAGAGGTTAGCGGCTAAAAAGGACAAAAATAGCTAAATTATTAAAAAAAATTGAGAATCAGACAAAAACAAACTGGTATCTGAAATGTCAGCTCGTAAAAAGCGCATGCATGAAAATATTGGAAGAAACCGACAAATCCAAGAAAACAATGTTAACGACTAATATGATAAATCAATTTATTACAGCAAATACCCCGTCTAGTTTTAATAATGAACTTGTTTCATAATTATAAACAACCTCACCCGTCAACGCCAAAACTAAAATTCGCACGAAAATGATCACAGTTTCAAAAGATACCAAGGGTTAAAAAAAAAATGTCAATTTCGTATGTAACCCTGAAACGTTTGTAATCCTAAGACGATTTTTTTTTAATATTTGTTTGTAAGTATGACAAAATTTAAGCAAAAAACGACTTGAGTCAAAATAATACCGCAATGACCAAACTAGCTGAAAATGCAACGACACGGCCTGACGTAGTAAAAAAGCTTTATGCGGCGATGTGTTTGAAAACAAATATCAGATAATACGTTTAATCTGAAGACTCGTCAATGGAAGGAAGTAGCCAAGAAAGGAAGGACTTTTTGGTGAAATAGTAAAAGAAAGTTTGGGAAGTTCAAGTACAAGGTAATAATTAAATATATAAAGGTGTGGAGCCGAAGCAAACAGAAAACTTCAAAGAAAAAAACAAGATGCTTGAAAAAATATAGTACATGTCATGTAAAGTTGAAAAATATAGTACATTATAAGTATTCCAAAAAATTAATTCGTTAGAAATAAAGTAACGAAAAAAGGTACAAAAAAGCTACTGGTTAGACACATTAAGAAATCTCCACAAGGAATATTTAAGGTAGGAAATTAATTATGAGCTACTCTCTGTTTACGAAGCTTTGGGTGTTAACTCAAAATAGTCGCCCAAAAAATTGAAGACAGATACGTTACAATGCTCAGTGATCATTTCATGTTAAAAGTTCCTACGCGTACATAGTACGTACTCGTATATGTTTAGAATATAAGTTGCATGTTATAATGATAGGAAAGAAGAGAACAGATTAAATCATAGCGTTATTCGAGAAAGTCGTGTGTTCTTAATTTACCCCAACTCCGCAAATTATAAATTTGTCCTATATGTCAAAATGAGTATTATGATGAGTTATACTTTGGTGTTTAGATAATAAAACTTACTTCAAGATTTACACAGTAGGGGATAGAAAGTCCGGATTTCGAGTTAGTACCTATTTTTTGTGTTACCTAATTCTGAAACTATTAATTATTTACATACATTTTAACGAATTACTTTAACGTCCTCCACATGTATTTAATGCCTGGAGTAGCCACAATTGCGCCATGAAGCACAATTTTAATCTCTTTATATATGAGGTATTTCAATGTTAACATTAACAGATTAAACTTGAACTTAAGTTCACCTTTATATATCGGTATCTTTAAAAGTATCTTATATTTTCATCGTCATGTTAAATGCTACTTTTTTTCTTTATTATAGATATCGGTAGTGCTACGTTTTTTATCTCAAAGCTTTCAGTTAAAGTATGATCATTACGGTTTTTCTTTAGGTCAACCTTAAGATAAATTTTCCTCTAGTTAACAGATGCACACAATAAAAAATTATATATATTTATTTAATTTTAATAAATCGCCGACACAAATGATTCTGCCTGAGGAGACACAGCTCACTATCGCTGGAAACAGCAAAGTTCGGAAATATTACTTTCAATATCGCCTGATATCCGGTCTCTTGTTCCAATGAAAGTTCCAAGATATTCATATCTTGGAAACGACTGCTCTTATTTCAACCAAACATAGATATGCAACATCTCCATAGACAAGCTTTTCTATTTAAAAAAAAACAGTAAAAAAAAATTATTGCCGGATTAGGAGATATGATACCACAGACACACAAATATACATAAACTTAACTTATAAAAGCCTTCATATTTATGTCAGCGATAAAAATTTTGTCTCAAAACACATATTTATAAAATGTCGTAAATACATATAAATAGAAATGAAAAGCTCTACATTTTCTCGTTTTTAAGCAAAGAAGTTGAAACAACTTTAAAACGTCGTCGCATTTCTGCCGGGTCAGTGAATCTTAAAAATGAACGTAGAACTTTTACTAAGCGTTCATAACGAGTTCTCGGAGGTATTTAACTAACTAACGAATAATAGAATTGCACTGGAAGGTCACTTTTGAATAAAGTTTTATCTTTACATTTACAAATAATTGCATTTCTTTCATGAAAAAAGTGGTCATGAAGCTTGATAGTATTATTTCTCCAACACAATTTGGAAATATTAATAATTTGTTGTAAAACTTTATAAAACTAGCAAAATTATTCTAGGATAATGTGACGTTTGAATCCCTTTAGTTAATAAATAAACAATAAATTACCAATAATAATATATTATGACATAAGCATAACTTCTGTAATGCTTCCATGTTAAATTCCGAACGAGTTTATTCTAAATTCTGTATTTACAATCAAGAAGAAAGAATTAGTTAGTCTTACCTACCTTACCTAATCCAATATAATAAGAACAAAAATACTAGCAAAAAGGAATATATATTTATTTTATAAAGCGAAAAATTCTTGCTTTAAAGCACTTTTTGCTTTGTAGAGTAAACTTGCAAAGGTAATGAAATAGGTTCCAATAATGAGCAACTTCGCAGGTTGTTAAATTAATTATTTGAAGCCGGACAGTGCATGTTTGTGTAGTCTCTGAATAAGTGTGCATCACAGAGTAAATACAGGCCGCAAACACTTACAAACGAGAGACAAGTTGGATATATACAGGATGTAACATCTTATTGTCACAGTTTACGCTAATTATCGGTTAGTAATCTGTTAGTATCTATAATTATAATATCGGTATATAAATTTATACAAACAAATGTAATGTTGTCTTTATGTAAAATATTATTATATAAAATGTTTTTAAATTCTTTTCTATAAAACTGACTTAAATATATTTAATTACGGATGATATCAATATGAATCAAGAGTGACGCAAAATAACTTTCTCTGTCAAATATGAAGTGGATTATACTGAATGTTTAATACTACGTTTTTAAAGAAATTTATAAATATTGAAATCACCTTAATGTATTATTATTAGATATTAACATCACTAGTAGTAATATTCACTCAATAAAACAGTGACCTCGTCCAGACTGTAGGCCTTTGTCTGCTCCATCAAATGGTATATCGTCTATGGAGTTCTAAAACTTTGATTAGACTATTTAGGACAAACCTAACTTCTTATAGTTTATTATAAGAACCAGATAAATCTAATAATATGTAATAATAAAAATTAAATAATACATTCATTATGTAACAGTTAACTAATGTCTTTACGTTTTAAGGTGTAAACCTAGAGTTCTGGTGCCAATCGAAGCGCTTTCAAGTAACTTAGATCTGATTAGTTTTATAAATTGCTCTAACGGTCTTATAGTCTCTTTAAACAACTTGAAACCGCTTTTTCGTAATCGGGATTGGGAAAAAAATATATGTTGATTGTTTGTTTGTTTTTTATGAGTTTTAAAAAAATAATAGTATCATTTTATCAAATAATAAAATGAAGAAAAAAAATTATGGAATAATGAATGGATTTCATTTAAAAAATAATATAAAATTTTTCTTAATCAGAAAATTAATGTAATTGGACTCGCATCTGTAAAAAATACATAATAAATACATAACTTATCTATGATTCATATAAATAAAGTATTTCTGCATTTTATATTTAACCTTCATTTAGCAATACTTTTAAAACCCTCTCGATATTTAACATCCTATACTCGCAACACTAATCTTTGTGAGTATGCGAACGTGCCGAATTCAGATAACCAACACATGCATACATGTGTATGTAAGACTGAATGAGCAATATCAATATTTACTGAAACTTGCTTCAAAGCTCAGAACTACGCTCAGAGATGATTTCAATGAAATGGTGGACAATTTATCTGATTAAATTTAATACCTGTCTATTTTATATGTAATTTCGTGTATAAGTTTAATGAAAGTTTGGTAGTTTTATAATCTAAATTATTTGTGCTTATTAACGTGTAAATAACATTTTTGCAATATAATAATATTAAAAATTATCAAACAAAATTAATTGCCACTTCTTACAAAAATGTGATGATATAAATTTTTACGTTTAAATTATTTTCATTTCTAGTTTCTGAATATTTGTAATGTTTTACTCTGAGATTTTGAATGACATTAAAATAGGTAAGAAGGGTAACATCGCAGAGTTCTAAATAGTAACTGCAGTTATTTGTTTTTTATTAATGTTATAAATTAAGGTTTATATTTATCTCACACTAGCTGCTACTCGCGGCTCCACGCTCGGTTCAACGGTTTCATTTGCTATTAAGATATTATAATGCTAGATAGCCAATAATAGCCTTCTTTAGCAACCGATCTATTATATTGTAACAAAATAAAATATGTAATGAGGTACTTTTACTTGTATTCAACAATTTCTATTATTAAGACACTTTCAATTTAAATTCAAACAGAACACAGAAGTGGACAATGCAACGATGTCTAACAAAGTTTAAAAACTTCTAAGTTGGTTAAAACTTTATTACATTTTGCATCTCTTTAACCGCGTGTAATATTAGAGAGAAAATTTTCTATCTGGTCTGAGCTTAAACCAAACGAATTTATAACTTAATGATAGTTTGGAATAGAATAAAGTAGATAACTTAAAATGAAATTAAGATTAACAAAGCTTTTTTGTATTTATTTATTATTACATGAATTATATCTTTGGTAGCTTTAAAATAAATAAAATTACATAATCCTATTTTTCTCAGATTAAAATAAATGAAATCATAAGTACTTTGTATCATGAAGTAAAGTCGAAACCTAGGAGTCTTTTCGTAGGCTTTGTTGAAATCTAATATTTCTTCGTTTACTCGTACCTAATTACAAAAAAGAATTTGATAAACCTAAAAATTTTATAGTTTATTAATAAATTCTTCTTTTTTTAAATAGTTTTTCTATACTTTTGTTCTTGTAATTAAAATAATGTATAGTTAAATTATGTTATTAATTATTGATTTTAGTATTTATCAAAATAGGCCATCCTGACTCTACTAATTGACGTACACAAATAATCACTGATACTGATTAAAAGTGGAAGAAGAAACAAAGGAATATATAAATTTATTAAATTTTTTAATGTATTTTTGCACTCGTAATGAAAATGTGTAAGAACAGACAAAGAGAGTTATATGGCAATATTAAAAAATGTACTTATTTTATTTTTTTATTAATTTTATTTATATTGGCTATTTATATCCTATCCGACTTTAAATAATCAATTATACTAATTGGTTGTGGAAAAGGTATTTCCGTATCTTACCTTGAATTGTCAAAGTGAAATATGATGACACTTTTCCTCGCTCTAATAAAACCTATAAAATATATTTCTCTTAATGAAACTTCTTTACAACTATTGTCTATAGAAACTCGATAAAACGCAAATGTAATAAAACAAATACATTGCATCTAGTGATATTAATAAAGTTTCTTCGGAACGAGTCATATTTTCAATATCAACGTATAGTCTATTTTAACGATATCTTGTTTAGTTTAATTGATTTTGGTGTTAACGAGAGATGGAAAAAGTAGTCAGCATTTGAAGTAAAAAATAATATAATTCAAATGAGTTCGCCATATTAAATGATAACTCAGTTTTATAGAAAGTAATAGTTTTAGTTTGAAGCAGCTGTCTACATCTGCGTTTGAAATTTGAATGTAATTAAATTTTGCTTTATAATTTGTTGCATATATTTATATATAATATAATTTCCCTAGAGAATTTATAAAGAAATATTTTATACTACTACATTTTATACTACTATTGTGCAAAATGAGGATTATTTTCTTTTCATGTTTCTATAGATAACTTTGACAAACCCCTATATCGTATTAACCTAACTACTTTCGGGGCAATTGAGAAATAAAGAGGAAAACGATATATATATATATAGTTATCTGGATATATATAATATTTACATAATGTTTTTTGTTTTTTTTTTTTATTATTTAACAAAGTAAAAGGAACTCTTCGACAATAGCTAATCGAAAGTAAATAATGAAACACTTTTACATTATTGGGCATCGTCTAGTTGGTCGATTACTCGGCGCTTTAGAAACCAAGTAGTCGCCGAATAGTCGGCCGACTTTATTTGTAGTCTTTACAAATGGTATAATATTTTGATTTTATTTATACCCTCCACCTTATTCAATTTAAAAAAAAACATATTTAAATAAGTTACAGCTAATCTGAAGATGTGCGAGCCTGGTTCATGTTTCGTAAAATCCTAAGTTGCAAAAAAAAGTTCCAAAAAAATAACTCATGGAAAGCCTAAATTTTAATTTTATTATAATTTTTTTTTTTGCAAAATATTAATTAGAATAAAATAAATATATTATTTTTACTCAAAATATTAATTATGACGACATTATTACATAAAATTTACAATTGTTAATAATAAAATTTTTTGTTTATTAATTACGATAATTTATTATTTCTTGAATATAAAATAATTTATGTAATTTAAAATACATTATTTACATAGTACCGATTACTATTATAATTTATAATTTTTAACTACAATTAACAATTAATTAAATTGTATTTCCGAAATAAAAACAAATTATTATAATTCTTATTTACAAAATGTTAAATTTTATGATAAACTGCCAATATTTTTTTTTCACGTCTGACAAGTGTTTTTCTGCGCAAAACTATATATAATTGTATTAATATCAAAAATTAAAGTTATATGAAGCATTAAGATATTGTATCAATAGCTAGCCCGATGTTTTTTACGCCAGACATCCTTATTACAGAAGCAAACAAATATTTTTATTCAAACTATTGAAAATATTATCTTCAAAAAATTTCGGTAATAGTTTTGCACTTTGAAATTATTTATAAGAGAGACCGACTTATTGTGTCAATTTTTAGTATTTTCTTAGATTACATCTCCTCTACCCGTGAACACGATTGCTGCTAAGCAACGAAATGAAACGAAATGAAACGAAATGAAACGAAATGAAACGAAATGAAACGAAATGAAACGTCGGGTAAAATAAAAATGTAACCAAATTATACGCGAGTTTTAATCCGTAAAAAAATTGTTTTATTTGTAATGTGTAAATTTTTGCTTCAAGCTCAATATATATAAAATCAATATTATGATACAAATCTTATTTTATTAAGAAAACGTTAACTCAAAATCGCTCTCTGTCGGCGTGCAATTATTTACGACTCTGCTTTTTATAGCTCTATGAATCGTATCGATTTGCAGTA
Source organism: Mechanitis mazaeus (assembly GCA_959347395.1). NCBI lineage: Eukaryota > Metazoa > Arthropoda > Insecta > Lepidoptera > Nymphalidae > Mechanitis > Mechanitis mazaeus. The sequence goes on along the minus strand of OY365748.1, from coordinate 17,459,828 downwards.
TCTTAATATATACATTTTTCCAAATACATTACGTAACAAATGATTGTTAAACTCTGTCGAGCTCCGTTGAAATTCATTACGAATGGGCTCTTTTAAATATACGTTATTTATTCGCTTTATTTAGATACTTAATTATTTATATGTCTAGTAATCATTGCCACTTACCCATGCACATGCCACAAATTTAATGGTAATGTTATCCCGAGGTTGCTTGATTCTGTACCAAGGCTTCCCCATCACAAATATTACTAAAATAAAGAACAAATTTTGATTTTACTTTGAACAAATGATCACATCAACCGTTCAGCAACTGGAACTTACCAATGGAAATAAGTACTAAAATCGCTGGGAAACCAAACCCTAGGGCATAACAAGCATCATCACCAAAACACATGTAACTTCTACGGAGAGCTGGAGTCACTACCATCCCCATGAACCCTCCAAAGTTTACAGTGCAGTAAAATGTAGAGAAGAACCGCTGCAACCTTTGCGTGTCTTTAGGCAAATGAAACTGTGGAATTTGTCATAGTTAACAATAAGTTAGTTTGACGAAAATTAGAACAACTTTGGTATTTATTTAGACATCTAATTGTTATATACTTCCTGCACCTACCTGATCTCCTCCAAAAGCCGCAACACAAGGCTTAATTCCTCCTGTTCCAGTTGCGATAAGCGCCAAGCCAATAATTGATGTAGATCTTAAACATTTCAATAATTATATATTTAATACTAATAGTGTTGAAATTTTTAAATTTTACGGGCTCAGTAGCTCGAACTTCAATAGAATTAGTTTCTGCAGTAGTCTTAATGAACTCTATTCATAATCACTTTCGCATTATTCAGTGAAATAAACATAATACTTACGTTGGAGGAAGGTTAAGTGGAGGTATCGCAGAGCAACATATAAATATCGTTCCAATGAAATAGATCACAGAAAAATATAGTATCACTCTGAAAAAGATATAAACTTATTTGACAAACGCACATTTTTTCGTAGCAACATCATACAACGTTATTAGAATATCTACATAGGTATTTTGATTGACTCCGAAAATGTTTGACATTACAACAGGAAAACTTTGCTCATGTTAATATTTTTCTACTTAATTTCGATTTGTGAATTGTGACTAATATGTTAGGTCGATTTTGGTGTTTCAAGTAACTTTAGTTTATAATAGGAGTATTAAAATTGTTTTTTTGTTGTAATATAATTTTTTTTTACTTTGATAACTGCAAAATAAAATTGCAGCTTATTTAGAATACCAGTTTGTTTTTGAAGAATAAATTGAAATAGAAACGGGATAGCTTAGTAAAAAATGCATGGAAGATTGTTAGGCTTCAATAATACAAACAATCAAATAAAACGAAAACCAGAAACCTTATCAAAAATACCAAACTAAAAAATATCATAGACGTGATTTCACTTAGAGCGCTGGTAATTTGGAACACCGTATTCCATTTGGTTTATATAACTTTATATAAACCTTTTTTTATTGTTGGCACAAGGTATTAAATTTCTTTCCTACCTACTGACGACACTGGCTGTCGATAATCTAATACAGGTGATGCCACTGTTGGTTTCACATATTCTATAAAGTGTTAAAGCCATTGCATTAATAAGTTGGTTTGGCACCATCCCGATGGATGTGCTTTTCCTATAGAACAAATATTCCAGCAGGTCTTAAACATTAATTAATTGGGAACGTTGAAGTGTTTAGATGCCTTTAAGTATCTAATTTTTCTCGAAATGTGGCAATAGCAGATTACATTTCCTTCGTCTCCCACCTTATTCACTTTTTATATTCGTGGAACGTAGAACTTTCTAAAAAACAGAAAAATAATACCCACATATAATTTGGAATATTTCAAATTATGTTCACCGTTTGCATTCTTAATTAACAACATAATATCATAGTCCAAAATTCCATGTCACATTTTGAATTCTAGACATATTCATAAAATCAAAGTAATATCACGATTTAAGGATACAGTTTCCATAATTATATTGAAGATTTTACGTACTGAAAAAACATAGACTTTCCATCGTAGCAGTACATCCCCTCACTGAATTCGACTAGTGTATTATGTTATACGCAACATTTTGCTTAATTTTCCGTTCTATTAGATGTTATTTGTAGTCTAGGACATTGTAATTGGGCTTATTTTAATTTAGTACAGTTATTATAAATTACGAATGTGATATAACGAAAATACTAAAATATAATTTGTAAATCGCATCAAATCTCAAGAGAGAAACGAAACGTTACTGACAGTATCACTTGCACTATACTACAGCGCACAAGGTGTAGGTGACTTTTATTCTTAAACGGAAATAATGAAATTATATTTATAAGACGTACGACATCAGCCTACCACATTATCAGAAACTACTACCACTGATCATAGATTACAAATAAAAATAGTAACTAATAACGTAATTATAAATACTTATTTAATAATATATTTAACGATTATATAATTATAACAATACAAAAATTTCAACAAACATTTTACTTGTCTAACGTATTCGATGCTGTCACTAATAATAATCCCCCGATTACATTTTGTGTCCTATATTAAATTTCAATAATGTCAATAATTTTGTGTTGCCATAATTAATTTCTAAACAATGGAATTGCATTTTGAATAGTTTTAAATGAAGCTGACATTTGAAGAATGTCCACATTTTCTTTTTAAATCGACTAAATGTTTGAAGAAAGATATAATATTATATTGTTCAATATCTCCAGTACCTACTACACTATATATAGTTTACAATATATAATATATAATATACACAGCAAAATATAATTACTGAAGGTGAAACGTGTTAGTCACAGGATATCGGATTTCCTGTAAATAATTGCTATCGGCAGTGAGAAATTCTATTCTATTCTATTCTCTTTGAATACAGTTATAGAACGTACTGTATTAAAATTAACTGAATTATTATTATTCTATGCAGTTTGTATATATTTTAAAATTATCAAGTCTCTTGATACTGCAAAATACATTAAAAATGTTCTAAATAAAATAAATATAATAAATTTATATTGCAAGTTTAGCTATGACTATTTTATAGTAGTATTTTTTTATCAGCACAAACAAACAAGAACCTATTTTCTTAAAAGAAACTTTGAAGTTTTAAATCTTTTTAGAGGGTATGGTACTCTATCAAATGATGTCGATTTAATCCATTCTTTATTCTTTAATTAAATGATTCCAAATAAGTGTAACTTACAAGTCAATGTCTTGTTTCAAGGACTTGCAAGAAATATAAATTAAACGTTTAACTTCACAATTAAGAAAAATCCCTTTGATTTTATTTGTTTTTGCAATCAATTTATACCGTGTAATATCTTCATTAAGAACGGTAATGCCTTTTTGGGAGATACAGCTGCAAACTACTTATATTTATTGCATTTTTTACAGTAGTTTTTAATTATAATAATGCAATTATGAACTGTTAATAATAATTGAATTTAAATATAATTTTGCACTTTTTTATACTAGAAATCATCAAGTTTATGATAAAGATGTATTATAAAAGGTTTTTACCAGAACAGTGTAGCATAAAAATAACGCAAAATTAATTAGTTATATAATGTATATAAATTAAAAATTACTTAATTCTTTATATCGGAAAAAAAGTTCATCCTAATTATTACATTATAATAGTAAATAGTTATATTTTATTGTAATTGTAGTTAATATGATAATATGGTAATATAAATTATATTTATATTTTTTATATAAGTATGTCATATATATAAAAAAAATATGACAAATGTTTGTATAGACGAGACTCAGGTTTAAACAGTAGTTGTGAACTTTAAAGTTTAAACGCTATGGATGGAGTCGCAAGTTACAGCAAGTTATAAATGAATGTGAAAATACACGTAAACACCACGTGTAAATGGGTAGTGAAGCTTATCCAACGTATTATGTTCTTCTCAGAGGAACTTCTTGTCAGATGGGAACTTGAGAACAGCCAAATAAGTGTCGAAGTTTAGCGCAAATTGATGTGTCAAAGAATCAGGAAGATTCTCATTTAGAGTGAGCGATGGATTTCTCTAAATATTTTTAACATTAATTAAATGAAAAATAATATTAACGTATTTGTAAATATACCAAAAAGTGCATTGTGCTAATGAACAAAGCCGCAAATATTAAACTTATAGACATCTCTTGTTAAGGCGAGGGTGGTATCTGAAATTCTATCAGTAAAATTATTACTATACGGCCACGTAATATTGTAAGTAATTACTTAAAATAATAATAAATATTAAAGTATAAATCTACTAATCTATGCATATATTTTATTCGATAAAATATAAATTATTTCAAATTTTATATTTAACCAATATACCTATGTGTGTAAAAAATGCTACGAAAATTAATATTTTGAACTGAATTTGAATTATTTGAAGCTTTTATTTCCACCAAACCTAGTGAAGAATCATCTCAAAGGACAAAGATTTAAAACTTTTGCTAAGAAATCACGGTGTCGCAGCCAAACCATACACGCACTTTTAACACATCTCATTTTTGGGTCAAGTTTTAAAAATAATAATGATTATGCAAATATTGTTCTATACTTCATAAACATTATATATTTATCCGGTTATAATCACGTTGATTATATCTAAATTAGCCGGACTAGCTTCAAAACTCATTCGAGGTCCTCATTCATGAGGTCGGAGCATGACGGGATGGTGGGGTTAACCGTTCATGATTATAAGTAAAGTCGGAAAAATATGTACTTATTAATATTCATAGCAATCATGAAATTTTAAATACAAAAATAGTAAACAATAATTTATCAATATAAAACTTCACTGAACCGTTAAACTAAATCGCAAATCATGGCACTAAATGACACACCACAGCCCCTAGTGGTTAAAACTTAAATGCTACACGAGCGGTTTGAATATTAACTTTGTTCATAACTTAGGTGCCTATACTATAATTGACACATTGCATCCACAAAATTACAGGTAAAACGGATAGTCTCATTCATTTCTACGTCTCATACAATTGAAGAACCTATAATAGAAATTATTTACCACCGGAATAACGAAATTAGGTATTCCTATTATCCCCGCGATAAGTTAAATAAGAGTAACAATATATATATTATTAAAATGGATACTTACCGATATCTACCAATAAAATTATCTGCTAATATGGCTCCCATCAATGGCATAGTATAACACATCATGATAAAAATATGGTACACAACAGTAGCTGCATTTTCATGTAGACATAGAACATTGCGTAAATACAATGACAATATAGCTGCAAAATAATTGATTTTGTTTTTTATTGTTACTTTATATTAGTAATTGAGTTAGAGCTCTTCTATATATATATATATATATATATTGATATAGAAGAAATTTACTCGATAAATATTTAAAATCATAAAAGATGCCTCTTCTAAAAACCAAATCCAGATACACTGAGTCCTTTCCAGTTTTACTGAAACTTTCCAGTGTTATTGAAAGAGTATTTTAAAATAGAGATAATGTGGTAAGCCGAGACATTATCAAGTCGTGACTAAAAACATCTTTAGAACCACTCTGTATAAAAATATCATCTATAAAATAACTTACTTCTTAAACCGCAGAACGAAAATCTTTCACAAAACTCCGTTGCAATTATACAAAATATCGAAGTTGGCTGGCCATGGAGCATCTTTGCAAATTTGAAATTATTGATTTCTTCTATTAGTGTGATTCAGACCTGATAATATTTTATAATATATAATTGATTTAAATGATTTGATATATATTTTTTAAATAACACTAATTCTAACGTACGTGACTTTTCATTTCTTTTTAAACTTTTGACCAAAAATAAAAGTGGATTCCATAAACAGCCCAGTAAATGACAAAGGTTTGACAAAGGTTGAGGATCATTTTGCAATGCAAAAATCTTCCTCTACCTCTTCAATAATTCATGTAAGTAGAACCTATTATTCTAGAGCTGCTTTGTACGCTGTAATAGCTTCTCTTACGCTTCCCTAAACTTCAGCCTAACTTTGGCTGTAACTTTGGGTAAAGATACTTGAGAACAAAATATAGTAAATTTAAGTTTTATTTCTTTGAACTTAATTTTATAAGTTCTAAGTTATCTAAATTTGAATTAATGGATATAAGATAAAAGACTTTTAATAAAATTTTGACCCACTCCGGGCGCCGAAGTTCTTTAAAAAGGTTATTTTAAAAGTTACTGATTTCTGTGTCATATACAAATTACGATTTCCACATTAATATATTTTATATTGCTCTTCAATAACAGAAAATAATAAAGGAAATACCTCCATTTTGCCAGTCGTATATTTTTGATTGCAGAGAATGGTCGTCCATTTAATTTACGACCATCGATGTTCAGAATAAACCCACATGAGTGATTTACTCCACAGGAGCAATTAAAGGCAATAAAACATTATTTGAAATCACATTTATTCAAAAATTGAGAATCAGACATCTGTAAACTTAATAACATATTGTAAGGAGACTTAATACAAACTAAATTAATAAATAGTGAACTTGTAGAAATATAAGTAAATGAAAAAACATATCACATATCAAAAATTAAGTAATATCAATAAAGCATCAAAAGCTCTAAAACAAGAGAAAGATGTCTATATCATATTATTTAGTATATTATTATTAACCTCTTGCCCCACTGTCAAACAGTCGCTAGTATTTCATACTCAATCCCTATGTATTGAGGAAAACAATTATGTTTAAAACAATTTCCTCTTGTTTTCCTCATCTACATTCAATTCACTATCTTAAGACTATAAAGACATGGCATACATTTCAGACGATTATGACGATAAAGTGCTGATTATACTACTAATAATGCAAAGATCTTAATATCGCGACGTAAAAATAAAAAAAATAATAATAAAACGTAATTTTTTTTAACTAAGAAAGTGTTATATGTAACCAAATATAACCTACATGTCGCTTTAAAAAGTTACTAAGACCCTAAACTCCATTGAAATATCATATTGTAATACATTAAGACATACAATTGAAAGTACACGATCTACCACACCAATAATTTAAATGTTTCAACTACAGAGATATATAGGTATAATAAGAAAAAATGTATGATGTATATTTAATCCACGGAGTCACGGTCTTCTTCGTCTTCTTCGTCCTCTTCGTCGTCCTCGTCGTCGTCGTCTTCATCGTCGTCATCGTCTTCGTCGTCGTCGTCGAGATCGTCGTCGGAATCTGTGACGTCTTCGGACTCCTCATCCGAATCGTCGTCAGAATCGTTGGCGTCATTCGAGTTGACGAAGATTCGGACCGCATTGACAATCTCCGGCATTATCTCATTATTATCATCAACAAAATCGAAATCATCGTCCGAATCTGTCTGTCCTACGCCTTCGTCGTCTCCATCGTCGGAATCTGGTTCTGGTTCCCTGATAGCTCCCGGGAGACGAAAGTCTAGTATAGATGGGCGGAGACGGAAGTTCAGATGCCTGCAAGAATAACAACATTCGTTTCAATTTCAATGTCTCCAGAAATAAGAGGAACAATGACAAGGCTTTGGTGACATTATATTTATTAATAAGAAAATGCTAATGAAATACTCAGTATGAAAATAATTAATATATTAACAAATATGCTAAAAGGTAATGAATCTAACAGCCAAAAAATTTATAAAATTATACATAGTTTTATTATCTATATAATTTCTATTTTAAATAGGTTTTCAAATATTTTTTATTCAATGTTTCGTACATTTCCGTCATTTTGTTATAATTTGTATAATTAAAGTGTCTTCAAATTGCAAACAATTTAATTATCATAGTTTAATTACAATCCGACGAAAGCATAATTAATATTCTTCATAAACTTCAACTTACTCATCAGCCTCAACAAATCTATTTCATCAGATCACAATTAACTAGACTAGGATTTCACTTTTATTTAAAAAAAAAATTATAAAATAAAAATAAATGAAAAAAAAACATAATAACAAATTTCTATTAACATACAGTTTAATCTAATGATACATGAAGACGAATGTGATAACTTATTAGTAGTTCAATGAAGATGTTATTTTAGTTACAGCGATAGAAAATATAAAGCGATTCGAAGATGCAATGAGACTTGAGAATGCTTGGTCCTTATTATTCTTACCTTACTTCATATTTCCAAAATTACCTGAGTAATATAATCAGGTAACTTTGGAAATAATTCCCAAAGAACGCCGGTTATGTCAGAATCTGTAATTTGAGAAAAGTGAAAATAAAAACATTTAATAAGCAATTTTAAAATAAACTCAGCAGAAATAAATCGAAATGACAGAAATGTTTGAAAGCTCCATTATGTAATTAAAATATATAAAAACATTTAAAGGACATATCACACAACAATCACAATTTAACCTAAATTCAACATCAAATTGTCATGCACTTTGCAACAAGTCATTATAAAAATAAAAAAATAAAAACTAAATAGTAACTTTATAGTGGCATTATTTTTGACAACGCCATCTATTATCTAGGCGCTGTTACAATACATACTCTTCCCCCGGCGGTAGATCATAATTAGGTAGTAGCGATGTGAAGAAGTCTGTGAGTATAGCGTTGCCGAGGCTGATGTGAGTTTGGGGTATTAACGTGTACCCGTAGCGGTTGACGCCGTCCCGGGGAGGCACCGGGTCGTAGCAGCGGGTGGTGGCTACGCGAGGCACGGCCTACGAAAATATACTCATTTTATTATACTGCAAGAATATTGCTCCCTAACAAACTATTCTGTGGTAATGGTTTAAAGATTCAATCCTATAATCTATATTGTTAATGTCACGTCTATGAAAAGTTCGTGTCCTACAGGCAGTTTTTTGAAGAGCAATTTGTAGTATCAAATAGAAAGTGAGTCGCAAAAATTCGGGAAAAACAATATTCTTTTATACATGTTTTGATACGACAGGGGAAAATAAGATTGTTGTAATATTACTTTAAGAGATGGTTGTGAGGACCCTGCTACTGTTACTAATAGTGTTCTTTATTATTCTAATCTTCTTTAGGTACAATTCTATATTGTTAAGAAATAAAATAATAATAAATCTGTTAAAAAAAAGAATCCAAGGAGTTTCTTGTCAACAGTGCAACGTGTAAACGTGCCTTGCAAACGTGTAACTCATCTTAAGTCTCATATATTTCATTTGAAATTAAAAAATGAATTTTGGTTGGTATGTTAATGTGTAAGTTTCTCGAAACAAAATAAACTCGACTTACATCACTTTCAAAATAAAATGTCTAATATTACAGTTAGCCATAGCGACTTTGACCACGTCCCCGAGAGAGGTGGGAGACGAAGATAGCCCGTTATTTGAATTTGTGTTCGAATATATAATGGATGAGTCGATCGGCCTATCTTCAAGTACATATAAAAAAAAATTTGGTGTATATTTTTAAAGGCAGCTGTCGTAGCCCTATGCTCGTTTTTTTGCAAATTCAATCAAATAACATATTGTTGTTTTGAAACTATCACGGATGATGCTGTACTTACCCCATCGACCAGCAGGTTTGACAAAGTTTTGATGACACTGAGGTGTCGGTACACTTGTTCCGGCCAGCCGCGGAAAAGAACCTGACGTACCTGTTGCAGACCTTGGGTTTGCTCCTATAAAATATGTTTAGTTAAATTTGCAGGCAAAATAAAAAGTTTAAGTCACACAAAATAAAACTCTATGTAATCTTATTGAAGTATGTTATTATAACGTATAACGTTTTTATTTAATAAAGTGTAAATTTATAGTAATATTATAAATCGGAAAAGTTTGTTTTTGTTAAACGTGCTTCTCTTCGAATCCGCATGAATTAGAAATATTCTTTCCAATTATGATAGTCAGATTCATGACGAAAGTTACAGGATATGCAGCATTGTGCTGTTAAATAAAATCTTTCGTCTGACGGTGAAGTTGCGAGTAACAGCTAAATATTATAATATAATACATTTATTAATCTCATATCTCTAATTTTAATTTAAATATAGAATATTGCCTTATTAATAAAGATTAAAACAGGAACTGAAATATTACTAACTGAGAAGAAATTAAAGAAATCTTGAATTGATGATTTTTCATTATTTTAATGATATTTCAAAGAGATAACTAATTTATTATAAAAAAAACTTGCCTTAATAGAAGGATCCACATCATATCTATCAGCAAGTTCATTGGCGTTACGTATGAGCCACTCCATAACCGGTGGCTCCCTCCAACGAGCCCCCGTGAAGGTAGCGTAAAGCAATATCAGGTCTTTGAGGTTTTTGCCAGTGCTGGATTATTGAAATAGGAATTAATTATGTTTGGACGGTTTTATTAAAAAAAATTCTTTTGTATTTTAATAGGTTGACTTTTGAATGACTTTCCTATGACACTTGTTTTTAAACACACAAATTTTTTATATTTATAAAACAAACAACAATTTGGATCAGATAGATCATTGTTCAGTATCAAACCTATGACACAAGAAGACCCTTATATATTTAATATTACAAAGTAAATACTGACGTGGTATAAGCAAAAGTATTGAATAGCGGATGTGCTCGGAGACGTTCGTCAGGAGTGTGACTAGCGCAGTGTAATATCTGCATCAAGGCCCATGGGAACCCAGCCATGGCCTTCTGAAGCAGCTCATCAGCTTTCTTAATATCCTCTGTACAGGTACAAAAGGAATTTTCTTAATTAAGTTATATTACAATTGATTATATTTATTTATATTTTATTATATTTTATATATATAACACACAACTTACGCTTGTTCTTGGTCAGGACATGGAAATAGGCCAATGCGTATGAAAACTGGATATTAAACATGAATCCAGCCTCTCTTTCCTTGTTCAGATAATCAATGGCATCTATTAGCCACTGATGTTCTCTAGCCCTAAGAGCAAGGGTGTCGATGATGAAAATCACTGCCAAAGGATCTGAAGGATCCAAGTTGAGCATCAGCTTGGCTATCTCCAGGGCTGTGCGGTGACATGCTTTGTTGGTGAGGAGATGAAGATATTTAAGCAATGCAATGTGGAATGGCCTATTCTCCAGATATTTGTACTCGAGGCGTACACGCATCTGAAATGTTGTTAAAAAGTAGTTCCAGGTAGTTGCATAAGTATTTCAATTTGGTCCGTTAATATTTCGGTAAGTTATTTCAAACTCACATCAGTGACATTGAAGGCTGGGTGGGCAGTAAACTGCATGTAAGCAATCACTTGTTCCACGATCTTATTTCCGGCTGTGTAGTCTTCCAGGCGGAACATTACATCCGATGCCTAAAATTGTCCATAAATGTACATATTTGCGATTTAAATTGTGTATTAATTGAATATAAAAACTGGCAACTGGTTTTATTTGTGTAGTGTAATAAGTACGCAAGATGACGTCAATTGTGATTGATTGTGGCATTAGCCAGGACTTATAAAACAATTTTTCTCAATTGTGAATCTAATCCATTAAGTGACCAACTAAATCGTAAAAATGTAGTGTCCAATCGTAAGATGTTTTTTAACCAAAATCTAACTTTCGGGTTTGCTTTCAGTATCAGTTTATTTATTTTAAAGTTATTGTCCTTTCTTTTTTGAGGCTCTTACTTATATTAGATGATGTACTGTAATAGTCATACGATTGGGGCCCTGATTGATACGATGCATCCCGAAAGAATGTAAGACTTCTGATTGGTAGACGTTCTACTTCGCGATTTACAAATACAGTGTAAGCTCTCTGAAATGCCAATCAATGAGAGATGTTTATATAAGATCAATATCAAGGTAGTGCTATACCGTACAAAGTCTCTTGTATTATATATCTAAACTAATATATTATACTATACATTTCACTTCATTAACAAAATAAATATATTAATATTTTGTTATATCTAAACTAAATGCTATTACTATTCTTTATTGTTTCTATTTATTTTAATATTATCGATTCTCGTTATGGCTACTAAATGCTATTTGTGTTGTCCCCCATTTCCCTTCCGCCATGCAACTGAGTAACAGCTTCTTTCGGTGCTGGTTTGAAGTCTGAAAGCAGGAACAGCACTAACAACTTCCTCACTATTCAACGAAGTACTCCTTCCTGCTGCTTCATCAACTGTAACCTCATCGATTGTTCGTCGCATGTTTTTATCTTCAGATGGGTAACGGCACGAATTTCTAACCAGATTGCTATTGGACACCATCGTCGAGCTATCATTCTTTATGCAGTCGACGCTGATTGAAACGGAGATCAAGAGGTGAACGGCTCGTATAGTTATTGTATGATAACATGCAATACGAGCCGTTCACCTCGACTATTGCGGCGAGCTTCTCACAGTACATTCTCCTAGTGTTTTTTTGTGAACTTCTCTGACTTCCCTTGATTCGAACTTCTATTTTTCCAAAACTGTCCAGATAGTCGTCGACATTATGCTTCTTTATCTTCATAAAGTCTTCACTTTTGCTTCTTCAGGTTAGACTTCTTCCTGATGCTTGGCTTTGAAATTCTATTACTTGCTGTTGACCATCAACTTGATGCTTCAAACATTAGTTATATCATTCGATATTGTCGGCTGGTAGTCTCTTTTGTTACCTCTCCATAGATAGCGTAGTGCACCTCTTTTTTGTGCCAGCAACTTTACTTACATGAAAATCTCAAACATCTCGCTGTGACTCTATTCTCGATTTATTACACCAAATACTGTAATAAATCGAAAATATAGGAACCATCAGTGTTTTTCCTTACTTCTAAACCGCCTCACTCCAGAACCGAACACTAGAACATCCCCAGTTGACCAATTTCCCCAAAAGCCATAGTGTCGATCACTGAGGAGATCATTCGATACTAATTCTACGTACGCTAGGAGCCTGATATGAAGAACGAGTTCTATACCCTTGCAGAGTACGGACGTGACCAATATGGACCTGTAGTTAGCCTATTGGTCATTCTTGAAATTGGCCCATAATAATGTGCAAATTTCAAGAATGAACCTAAGGAGTTGTGTCAATATGGGAGCTATAAAATGAATAACAAAAAATTGAAATATTTTATTAATTTCAAATGATGATTTCAAATTTTACTAAATTTAGTGTTTATAAGGAAAGTTTTATATTGTACACTAGGAAAGGCATTACCTCTAAAAATCTAGGTTTATATTTTTTAGTTATACACCAAACGACATTCAATAATTTACGACACTCGATCTTCGGCGCGTCCGAAGGGTGCCGAAGCCGAAACTAAGACAAAATCTACTTTTAGAAACCGAAATTTCGATCGGTCACCAGAAATCTCATCAAAATCGGTCTAATCATTTTGGAGTTAGATGACAAACACACCTATATGAGATATATTTAAATAAAAAATCCCTATCTCATCGTCCCGTGAACCAAAAAAAAGGTATCAAATAAATTATTCAATAATAATAATGGTAGCCTTACCTCCAACAGCCCCTCAACGTGCATGTTCTTCAAGGACGTCTCGAATGGAGTCATAAGATGGGTGGCCCTAGTGTATTTAAAAGATACAAGTTATTGATTTTTAAACGCTATTTTAAAATCGATACAGCCTTAGAACGTCAACTAGTAAAACTAACCTTTGTGTAAGCATTAACATGAAATCTTTGTGCACGCTTTGGTACTCCCTATTGTGGTTATACACAAAGTACGAGATGCCATAATCACGACGATCCACTGACATCGATAGCCCTAAAAATACTATAGTATTAAACAAAACTATTTCATATGTAACAAAAAATAATAACTGTCAACTCAAAAATCATACAGATGATTAACTGTCAACAAGTGTGGGGATTCTCACAATTTTGAGCATGTGCCGGTAATCTATATTCTATTTTAAACCAAAATGGCAACCTAATTGTATGAATAATTAATATATAGAAAACGAACATGTAATAAAACATGAATCTACTGCTACTTCATTGATTTTGGAAAATGTGCAAATAAATCATGAGGCAAATCAAAGTTAAGTTGTAAAAGTGAGTTTATGATTATTTCTTATTCAGTATTCTTTGCAGATTGTTGACAATATCTTTCTTTTCTAATTCTTTATTACAATTTTTTTTTAACCACAACCAACATACTTATATATGTAAAATTATTTAAGAAAATGTAATAATTTTAATGAGTACTTTATTTAATAATTTTATTTAGTATCAATAGTACCAATAAAATAGTTTGAATTGTTTTGCAAGTGTAATTAAAGATGAGATATTGTTTTTAAATCTTACCCAATTTCTTAAAATTAAATTCTTGGGGTATGATTGAGTACTTCTGAATATGCTTCAGGTTGGGTTGACGCCCCTTGCTATTAAAAAACACAAATTTCAAATATAAAACTATGCAGATTTTTCTTAATATTAATTTTAATAATTTATTGAGATTTACGATCGTCGTGGTGTGTCCTCCGGTGTGTCGGGGCCAAACATTTTCAAAAGCTCATTAGAAACATTAAGATGTTTGTATTTTACTGAGAACAAAGCATGTAACAAGTCCGGCTTTAGTTTGGGTTCAGAGGTCTCTGGTTGCGGCTCTCCGAGCATTGCATTGACTTCCAATACGGACTTATCAATTTCATCCAACTAAAAAAAACCAAAGATTAATTTGGATTTTAATAGATAGTTTGGTGAAAGAAATTACACTAACCTTGCCAGAGTTAAGAGAATTTCTAGGAGATATTTTTTTTTTATCCTGTTTTTTCTTCTTCCTCTTTTTCTTCTTCTTAAGATCGTCAGCATCACAATTATCACCACTTACCAATGGCGATTCATGGTCTTCGGAGCTGGAGCTTAACAACAACTAAAATAAAAGCACTTATTAAGATGTTGCAAGATCAGCCACTAAACATATATGAATGAATGTTATAAATTGCAACTGCAAGATCAAAAATGACATACCATTTACAATTAAGATTTCGCAAAACACATGCACTAAAGGAAAAATAATCCACACTCGATTAAAATTGTTTTATTCTATTTGATCACTCTTTTACTTCAATTCGCATCAGCAGCAAGTAACAACAAAATCATTTCAAATGGGAATGTTTACTTATTAATTAATACTAACAAATATAGATATTTCATTTTTATTTTACACTTACCCCAGCATAAGCACTTTTTGCTGAATTTTTAGCATACAGAGGCTCATACTCTTCATCAGAGCTTTCATTTGGGGCTGGCAATGATGTTGTACCATAAAGCTTCCGCACATTACGTAGCGACATTGCTAAAAGCAAATCGCTCTTTTAATATTATTCAGTATATTTTATACTTATAAGAACAATGGACATAAGAATCTATTATGTTTTGCTTCCTTAAGAGTGTTTACTAAAATAATAGGCCATAAATAAATGTGGACTGCAAAACATTTGTGTATTAAAAAATACATTTTTTTCTTAATACATAAATGTTTTGCAGTACTAGTAGGTACTTATATATCTCTCTATTGCTTATAAATGTTAAAATTTAAATTGTTATATCTTTATTGACATTACATAAATAAAAACAAATCACAAAAAACATGATTCTTAAAAATGTTCTGAATCAATAAAAAATACTGAGTAAAAAATACTAAACTAACACAAGCCTATAAAAATGTTGTAACAAAAGAAAAATTTGCGATTTAGAGAAATACATATTGAGGAATAAAATTTTGGGAATTTTTAACTTACAGTAAAGTCCCTTCAGTCTAATTGAATTAAAGAAAAATTTAAAACAATTGTTATATACAATAACTATTTGCTTAATAATTGTGCATTGGGAGTTGTAACTCAGAATGAAAATATTTTATCTGTGACTACTGACATAGTTGCTAGTGAGCATGGCACATTTTATTGATTTGCATTTGATGCATTTAATCAATATGGTTCAGTTCGCCTTATTTCTATGAACGTAAGGTTCAAAATATATTTGTATTGTAAACTAAAAATAGAAATAGGTGCGATGCAGTTTAAGTTTTAAGGTACCCTTATCAAATCCTTTTAACACAATATCTATCTGTATGTACAATGCACTAAATAACTTTTTAACAAAAACATAACAGCAACATTTAGAAAATTATGAACAAGAATTTAAATAAATGTAATAGTTGATTTAATCCCGTTATCTGTATAAGGTATCGGTTATAAAATAACCAACATAATACTTCATTATTATTAAACTTACCTGTGTATAATAGACGTTCAAAATGAAGTAAAAGGTATCAAACACAATTTTAATTTCAGCATACAAAAACTAAAACTTGATTTTTTTTTAATATTTCTACTTTTCCAAATTCCAATATTTAGAAATCACTAATCAGTAAGATATTTCACATCCTTTTTAGTATGCAAAGAGCAGCAAATAGCAATAGAGATAGACAACTACGTCAGCGGACGGCGCAGATTTAAAAATATGTAATATTCAATACGTATAATATACTCTATAAGCGCAGAAAAGCGATCAATACAATCGGCATGTATGTCTATTACCTGTCTATACTAAAAAAATGCTCTATGGTCATTCAGTATCATTAAAAAATTCTATGACAAATTCTTACGAAGGACAATCTAAGCAAGTGGCAATCATAAAAGGTGTCAAAAACTCTCAACTGCATAATAAAATAAAATTAAAGTTATAGATTAAGTTATAAACGCTGAAAAGAAAAAAATAAGTCAAGGTAGTACACCTTTGTTTTATGCTAAAATAAAATCATTACTGGATCAAATGCTATGAGAAAAGAGTTATTCTTCTGAAGAAAAAAGAAAGATTTGTCCAAAATAATGTGCTTCTTAAAAGTGTCAGGGACGATGATGAACTTTATGGAAATTCTGTATCCACTTCTTAGTTCATCCGTTCACTTATTTTATTAAACGAATTAAGCAACACAGCATAACTCTCTACTCTGGTGTCGAATATCATTTTACCCCATGCAGGGTAACTATCATGTTAGTAAGGGAATATTGACGGACCACCTGTTAATTCTAAAGTTGTGCATAGCCTTGAACGATCATTTCAGAGGACAAGTTTCAAAGTAGCAATGCAGAGGTGGATTTTCGACGTGAACGCACGAATCCAGATTATTTTCGATTCTGGGTTGAAGTGTTTGTTACTAAGGATTTGTTAAAGACTTAGAGAATGGATTTCTTCAAAAGAAATATAACCATGGTTACAAATTCTTCAACCGACAGAGTGCCAGAACAAATGGTAAAATATCCAGAAAGAAGATTTATTTTTATTCAAATGCGCTTCGAATGATT
Organism: Mechanitis mazaeus; assembly: GCA_959347395.1. Lineage (NCBI taxonomy): Eukaryota > Metazoa > Arthropoda > Insecta > Lepidoptera > Nymphalidae > Mechanitis > Mechanitis mazaeus. The sequence continues at coordinate 17,442,557 of OY365748.1, read as the reverse complement.
ATGATATTACACCGTCTCCCATCCTGCGGTTTCAAAATACAATGATGTAAATAGTGTTTAGGTAAAAGATTTACGACAAAATTTTTTCCCTCCGACGATTGTGAGTCGAGAGGATCTATTGGCATTTTACCAATCGTGCTCTAAGTATGAGTACCATACATGGCTTTGACATACTTAACCGAGCAGATGCAGGTCTAAGCTTCAAACGGAGCACTTTTCCAATCTCTGTTCCGGATCCTCTCAGTATCAGGTTTTACTATTTGGCCGCATAGAAAAACAAGCGACATAATACGACCTTTTTATAAAAATACTTCAATAGAAATATTATATATACAATATATAAAAGTAGATTTAAAATAAAGTTATTATATTATAATTATATAAAAAGAAGAAACCTGTAATTCTCAACTATCTGTGATTAGTTAATAGTTGGCAAAATATGTCAATGTCAAATAATGGTCAAAACATCTCGATATGGGTTTGACGTTTCTTTAAAAGTTCAAATAGTTTTATAAAGTAATGACGAAGATTACAGACGAGTATCTCCGAACTGACCGCGAAGAATACACATACACCGAAATTCAACGTCGTTATGACTTATGACGTATTATTCCTGGCGATATCAGACGGATTAAATCAAGTGATTTCAAGTTCCCTTTTGAAGCAAGTTAAATCTTGATAGTAGTGTAACATTAATGAAAATGTACCGCTGGCAAATTATTGTGATATCTATTTGTTTTTTTTATAATCTTGTAAATAGTGCCGCTGTTATAGACAGGGATGATGTTGATGAACAAGGACTGTACAGTAAGTCTGACCATGTCGTGGTATTAACCAATAAAAATTTTGATAAGAAAATATACGGCAAAAAAAATGCCTATGTAGTACAGTTTTATAATAGTTACTGTGGTCATTGTAGAGCCTTTGCACCAAAGTTTAAAAGTTTGGCCAAAGAAATAAGAACCTGGAGTGAGGTAATTAAACTTGGAGTTCTAGATTGTTCCATTGAAGAAAATAATGAAATATGCCGGCAATTTGAAGTCATGGCTTATCCTTCATTACGTTTTATACACGAAAATTATGTAAAAGGAAATTCAAATGTAGGTGAGAGGTTCCATACTGCAGAAAGTACTTCAAAATTAAAAGACCAATTGATTCTAAAACTTCAAAATGAACAATCAGTGGGACACTTAATGCTTGGCCCTCCACTGGATATTGCTTCTTATTCCAGTATCCAATCTCTACCATCTTCCCCCAAAGTTAAGTATAACTTTCTAATTTTTGAAAGTGTTAATTCAACTCTTGGCCCAGAAATAGCTCTAGATATTAATGATTATGAAAATGTCATCATTAGAAGAGTATATGACACAAGTGAGTTGGCACAAGCTATTGGTGTTAGAACATTCCCAGCTATAGCTGTTGTTGGACCTTCAAAAACCCCTATTGTCCTGCAAACAGTGACACCAACCAAACAGAATTTACTGAAAGTTATTAACACATATTTAAAATCACAAGATTTTGTTTTTCCCATCAGGGAATTTGAAGATGAAAATGGAAGAAGCGGTTCTAAAAATCAGAAACCTAATTCATTGGATTCAGATGCTGTTTATTATGTTGATCTAGAAAGAACTTTGAAAACAAGCTTACATACTGAAATAATTAGGCACAAGGTTTTAAATAATGAACCACTTCAAGCTCTTCTGGAATATTTAGAAGTATTAATAATTGGCTTTCCATTTAGAGGAAATATCAAAGAATATATTATAGATTTACACACAAATCTTAGCTCAAGAAGTCAGTGGACTGGAAATGAAGTGTATGAGATAGTAAAAAGACTAGAAGTGTCTCATGCACCAGTCTTTCCCAATGACATGGATTACATACACTGCAAGGGAAGCCAAAGTAAATATAGAGGCTACACATGCGGCCTGTGGACTATGTTCCATACTTTAACTGTGAATGCAGCACAAAAGCCAGGAAATGAGGGCCCACGTGTTTTAAAAGCCATGCATGGTTATGTAAAACATTTCTTTGGTTGTACAGAATGCTCACAACACTTCCAAGCTATGGCCACCAGAAATAGAATATTTGATGTAAAGGATAATGACAAAGCAGTACTTTGGCTATGGATTTCACATAATGAAGTTAATTTAAGATTGGCTGGAGATGTAACTGAAGATCCAATGGCTCCAAAAATACAATATCCAAGTGTTAATAATTGCCCGGACTGTAGACTTTCTCGAGGAGCATGGAATTTGCCAGCAGTTTTTGAATATTTGCAAAAAATTTATGGAGTCAACAATATTCGTGACACAAGATCTATTGCATCTGCAGCTGCCTCATCTAGGCCACTCTCCAGCCTGGACATTGGAATGTTAAGCCTCTTGTACTTATTATCTTTCTTTTTGCTTATTATAATTATTAAATACTTTATATCTAGACATCTAGTTAGAAAACGTAGATACAAGCATGCATGGGGTAAAGTATAGCAGCTATTCATATAATATTTTTTTATAATCAATATCCAAAATGATAATATCGTCCCTTATTATACAGCAGACAGAAATGTGGAACCAATTTACAGAAACTTCCAAAATTGAACATTTGGTATTATCTTATTAGAACCAGTATTATATTTTGTAATTGGTGCCACATTGTGCATTTTTATGGCTTCATTTATTTAGTGTGTATACTTTCTTTTCGAGTAAGTTGACATGCAAGAGTTGATTCTTTGATCGATTTTAGGTCAGGTAATCAGAAAATATTTTTTTGCAAATCGAAAACTATAAAATTCATTTTGTTCCGTATTTATTATAAGTAAAAACAATACTATAAGCATAGCAAAGCTTAAAATGCAAACACAATTCTAATTTCATAGTTACATAAATATTAATCTTTTGTTACTAACTGCTAACTTCAATTAGTTATTTTTTTATTTCGAATATTTATTAGAAAATTGTTACATTACTTACACGACTTTATTAAAAAGGTATCACATGAGGAAAATCATATTCATGAAATAAATACAAGTGCCTTTGCTAGTAATAGTAAGGTTATAAACACTTGCAGAAATTATATAAGTATATTGTTAGTAAAAGTCGGTAAAACCCGTTGAACTCAATGCCTTAAAAGAATGGTGACGTAATACATTATATGAAATAACTTGCCAAAATGAAGTCAATCACGATAAGAATCAACCTACTAAAGTAAAAGTTAGGAATCGAAACCATTATTAGGATATATTTTAATTATGTAGGTAGCAGGTACAATACGCGTAAAGTGGGGGGTTTAAAAATATTTTATTTTCTTTACGTTTATTCAATTATGTTTAGTCTATAAAATAGACTGTAGTTTAAATGACGTGTAAATAAATTTTGACTTTTCGGCACAATACTTTTTATACGTAATAAAGTCCAAAAAATATATATTTCGACGACTTGATAGTATTATCTTATTTGAAATGATAAAGAATATTAATATATATCCTAGGAGTACCAGAGGAAAATGTCATTATATTATTACATTAATTATATTGTATTATAGCTGCAATCTGCCGTCTTTTAAAAAGATTTAAATCCAATTATATTATTCATTTTAAGAAATTTAGTCAATTAAAAGTTCACATCTTATAAAAAAATTGGTCCCGAAGGAAAGTTGCATTTATATATTGTCAGTCTGTATTATTAGGTTGCATTTAGATATTGATCATACTTTATATCACAAGATGAGTTTTTAATTATTTAATACATAATTATTATAATTATTTAAATTGCTAATTTGTAAACATCAACAGTTGCCTTCAGCGTTCTTATACACGAAAAAAATATATTCTACTTCGTATTAAAGTTAAAGAAGGAAATAGGTAAAAAATATATATGAAAAGTTAAATAATGAAATAATTAATAACAATGGAAAGCAACAATAAAACATGTCGTTATAAAAAGTTAGTCCTACCATTGTCTGAATAATCCATCATTTGAATAGTTAAGAAAAATTACTCATTAGAAATCTTTTGGATAAACTATTATAATCACAAATTAGAAAAATAATAATGAATATTTGTAGTTTTTTAATATTTAGAATATATTTTAAGAAGAATTTTTATTATTAATGATAGGTAATTTTTATATCTTAAAATATTTGAAAGTTAAGAGAAACTGTCAAATTCTTCCATTAAATATAAAAAAATTAAATAGATAGATACTATTGTTAAATACCCACAAACGCACACGTAGTACGAAAGATAAACTGACCAGTTCTAAACAATCAAACAATAGACAATTGAGTAATGATTTAATAGAATACGACCTCCATGAGTTCTAATTCGTGGCTGGTCCGACTGACGATCTAGGGTATTTTTATTTATTATAAAATTTAAAAAAAACAAATCTTGCATTTCACGTTAAGTAGAATTATATCTTGCCAAAGTCTGAGTAGATATTTTAACAAATATGACCGTCCAAACATTGGACTAATTGGATGAAAATGTGTATAACATATATACGTACCACAAACGTATAAACAAGTGTGGCAGAGTGCAGATGAGCTTCTTTGATTCAGATCACAAGGTGTTACAGTTTATTTCTATATACATTGGCGCTCATCTTCTCTCTGCCAGCTTAGAAATTAGTGAGCTCCCACCACATAGGCTGTCTACTTTTGTTTTTGGCGTAAAAATTATACCTTTAACTATTTCATATATTTTTTATTGATAGACTCTTATTTAGTTCGTATTGACTAGTCAAATATGTGGATATGTTTGCTGTATCTTTCTCTCTCTAGAAAATATATGTAGTGTAATAAGTAGTTTTCTTAGTAAGATTTTTTTTCCGAGGGTATATAAATAATTCTAGCACCAAAATATCATCTTCGTCAAGTAGGTTTTTGCATAAGTATGATTTTTCAAAGTATTAAATATCTAAAATTAGGGTTTTTTTAAATGTTTCTTTATCTATAACAAATATCACGAAGGTTAAATTAGTATCTGCTTTGAAATGTCTTTCATCGAATTAATGATTTATGAATGTTCATGCCATTTGGATTTTCCCCGGTGAAGTAATGAGGTCTAAAATAAATATGCAGATATCTTAACTACGTCTCAATTCACAACAATATCTCAGTTATCTCTTATTTAAGAGCTATCCTTATAACATAAATATAGTTATTATAAGTAGTTAAAAATGAGAACTATAGAATTACAATTTACAACATTATATTTTTAGCATTAGAATTTTATTTTGAAATAATATTGATTTTATATACAACGATTAATAATAAATATTTTACACTTTAATATTTAAATCGACAGAGTTTGCGTTAGTCACGTAGGTATACCTACTGTTTAACTATAATAAATAATTAATAGACTAGAATCATATCCCCGAATGTTTTTCTAGATGTTATGTGTATTAAAAAAATATTACAATTTATCACAATTTTTACTAAATAAATATTTTTTATATAAACTATGGTTACTGTTAATCTAATTATTATCGTTAGAAATAAACTGTTAACTAAGATAAATTTTATTGTTACAAATAGATTTATATTGTTATATTTACACTCTATATTATAGTTGTTAAAATAAACGTTTATTCTGTTCAGTAGCCGCGATATATCTTAATAAAAATAAATTTGTCGTCGACCTCGATTAACTCTGCTCTTTTGTGAACCTATTTTATTAACAATCACAAATCTTTCAAATATTCTAATACCTATCGCTTTTATCATCCATTTTGAACGCTATTTGTCAACAGGCCACTAATTGTTCAGAACCAGATGATAAAGTTGTTAATAATCTGTTATAAATGTCAACTAATAAATTTGTGTTATATTTAAGCAGTTTGATTCACCGCATCTGGAGAGAAAACGACTTTTAAAGTAGGCAAAGGTCAGTCCAAATTGTTTTCAAGCTTTTCGGTGGCGGGCAGAGCAGTAATTGATTTTTACACACTAGTTATTCGATTCTTGTTATTTTTGACGCTCTGACGTGTGTTGATATAACATGGCTTTTATAAGTACGAGTAGCGAATTAGTTTTACTATTGTTTTAAGATATATTACTACCAATGTAAGTTTCGTTTCATGCATTTCACTGTTTCTAGCATCTCGCTTTGGTTGAGGTTTGTAGGTTTTAAGGTTAGAATGCTTGGTAGGTACTGAGTTACTTTTGAAATAAATCGCTGTTTGTGTTTTGGGCTTGTTATTTCATTGTTAGTCAAATGCTATAAATTTAAACTAAACAATTAGGAAGCACAATTATATCGTTAGCTTTCTGTGGGTTATGTAGAATATGGTTTATACACACAATATGTTTTGATAATATCTGTATACATCTCTTTCAAGAATTGAAGTTATATTTTACGTAAAATAAATGTGCTGGCTTAAGAATGTGTTGGTAAAAAAAATAAAAAAGCCAATATAGATAACCCACAAAGGTGACGATATTAAAAATAAAATTTTGATTATTTTCAGTACATTGGCTATATTGAGCAATAAAACGAGTCTTTTTTTTCAGGTACTTGAAATGATACAAGTAGTGCCGAACAAGATTTCAAGAATCGCCAACTAAGTTAATTAAGAGGCCTTATAATAAAATAAAAATGTATATTATTGCCTTAAATGTTTTATAATTGTTATAGAATCTCGCTATATATATTGTAAATGATAAGTAAATTAATGTAAGAATTTTTATGACCTATAGTGCCTAATCGATTATAATTCAGCTCTGCTAATAATACTTTAAATATATCGTTTAATAATTACAATGATTTTTATTTTAAGCTTTTTGTATGGTAATTAAAAAATGTGAAGTTTTATAAACATATACATACATGATTTTGATCCGACTGAGTTTCTGAGTGCAGATGTAACGAAGATAAGTAAATATATTATGTTTGATTGCAGCATCATAACTTTGAAACGCATGAACCGGTTTAAGTGTGCTTCTAAGGATCTCGGGCAATGCCTAATGAAAATAATAAATCCGAAATTTGTTTATATATATTTAATTTCAGTAGCATTACAAAAAAGTCAGGAATTAATAACTCTGTTTCAATTTATGTAGTAAGTACTTAGTTTGAAAAAAAATTCGCAAATAATGACAAGACAACCGAGAACTCTAAAAGTTAAAAATAGTACTTAAAATTAATTTGGTTATTATAAAAAATAAAAAAAGACATCAATTCGAAATTTTATTGAATATATATTAATAAAACCACGCCAATACACAGATACATCAATATTAATGTGACTCACACAATTATTAATAACACTCACAGTGCTCATTACTTTTTAAATATTTTAAATATATATTTTTGGCAAAACACATGTATTTTTTATATTCACACGTAAATAAATGTTAGAATCTTTCACCGCCTCAAACCAATCACCGAGAACTGTCGTTTTGACAACTATCAAACAATATTTCACTTAAAATATATACAATATTGTTCTGATACACTTCATAAGTAGTCATAAGTAAAATAGTAATATCCATTACTCTGCTATTAAAATAAGTTAAACATGCATTTATTTCTTGTTATCTACAAAGGCCAACATTTCACGATAACAACACGTTTAAACTATAAATATTAAGTTTTGTAACACAATAAAAAAAGAAGATATACAAAACTTAAATTTAATTTAATTTTTGTACATCTAATTTTCAATTAAGTCCGTGGCAAATTAGTTTGAAGGCGATACACAGACTACCTTAACGGCAGTGAAAGGGAATATAGGTGGAACATTTAAAATAAGCTTATCCTAATTATACATTTAAAATTAAATAAGCAACGTTACAAAAAGCGTTTAAAATATTTGTGCTAATAAAACTAAACCTATAGAAGAAACTTATACAGCACCCGCGAAATTTAATATAAAAAAAACTAATAATCCTAATTTTATATTTATATATTAGGTAAGTATGCGCGAGGCATAAATAAAAATACGATTTAATTGCTTTTGTATATTTATGGCACAGAGCCAGCAAAATGCTGAGGTAAATATTGTTATCTTCTGATTACAAGTAATATCAACTTTAAACTTTGTGCGAAACAATACCAATACGATAAGAAAAAAAACTAGACATACATACATATGAATTATCTACTAATGTTAGTAAGTGCTGTATACAATAATAAATTAACAGATCTTAAGCAAGCCAAGTAATATTCGCATATATTCTTGATAGAAAAAGTAAAAAATATTGTTATCTACTGCGACTCGTAAAAACAAAAAGACCGTTAATCAACAGTTGTAACTATATATAAAAATATACATTGGCATGTAGCAGTATCTAATTTATCTGAAGTTATAGCAAATACTAACAAAATAATATTTTATAATAATCTATCATAAATACGTTGAAAAATATTAAAATATATTAATTTACAGAAACACGAATTAGCTTTATGGTAACCTTATAGCATCCACCTACAAAATAATAGAACAACCTCTAGAATATCAAAATGGAAACTTTATTCAAGAACGAAGTTATACTCTTCACGAAAATTAGCATGTTTCAAAGTTTCTGTTTGATAAACAATAGCCAACTATTTTCGTATTTAAACTTTCGTGATCCAAGATTACTATTATATATAAATATCCGGATATTCTGCCTGGAATGGTTTCGAAACTAGCCGGGCAAATCCTAATACTATTGACGTGAGAACAGACAGATAATTATACATAATAGTCGACTAATAATAATTATGCAGCAGATAATTTTAATAACATACAAAAATACACAATTGACTAATTGATTGGTGTTAATAGAGGTATTATATCATGGAGTAGATTACGAAAAAATCTATATTCCTACAAGATTTATTGGATGACGTCATTAAGGGGCCATCTTTAAAAGTCACAATGTAGAGGATCTCTCTTTCCCACAGTTTACTACAATAGGCTAGACAAGGTAAGCAATCTTTTACTTTGGTAGGCTTTCTTTTATATTCTTGATCAGTTATTTTGGTAGCCCCCTCCCCCCACTCTTTGTCCAGGTGACGTATTTATTGATGACCCCAAACTACAAACTCGCTAAATTTACAATTATTATTTTTCTACACTGTACTTCATGAACACCAAATATTTCAATACTCCTAAGACAGTTTAGCTAAATAAAAAAATATAGATATTTATTAATATAACAGTCATTTGTAAGCTACTTCGAGAACATTAAGCGATTGGTCAAAATTTATACATTAGATCAACGCTCCGATTTGTCGCAAAGCTAATAGTTTTGGAGAGTTTTGTATTCGCAATTTTCGTTAAAAAAATCATCGTTTAAATCATTTGCACCTACTGTACCACTATCTTGTCTCCAAGATTTTGCACAATAATAGGGAAAATAAAAGAAGTATTACTGTAAACAATTATGGTAGTTGTACTGATGCTTAGCGTTTTACCTCCGTGAAAGTTGCGGCTTTATACGGCGCGTAGACCCTGCGGAAATATTTATTTATTAGAAAATATTCAATTAAACATACTGTTATCACTCCCCTATACGTAATAAATACCACGCAAAATAATGTTACAATGCCGAAAAGTACTATAAATAGTTGATAATTTTAAGTTTATATAAAATGAAGTGATATAAAAATACTAAAAAATAAACCTTAAATATACATTCATAATTAAATATAATAATCTCTAACACAAAACACAAGGTCAAGAAAACGACATGACTTTAAATGAAATGAAAGATAGTATGATACGAAGACTGACGACGACTTACTGCCTACTCTTCTTAATCAACATCGTTTAAGATACAATCGTAAAAATACTTAATATATTCATTTCAATTTTGTTTAATAGCATTCGAAAACCTAGGTTTCATTTAAAGTCGCATTGTTGTAAATATATTCATAAAAGTATACATCATCAAGGCCAGAGTTAATAACAATTTAAATATAGTACTAATTAAAAAAATATATTTACAGTAAAAAAATAAAATACTTCTTATATAATAGAGAATAAAAATTATGTTCATACATTTTATAGGTAAATATGAAAAATGCACAAACTACTTCTAGCACGATACTCGCCTCTGTAGATTTATCGTAACTTCCTCGCGGAGTCCCCTCGCGCGGTGGGTGTTGGGATCGTGGTGATGTCAGTCACCGTCTACCGTGGTAGTGACACGGTGGGTTAGTATGTTAGTGATGCATGTACATGGTAAGTTAATGAGCAACAATGATAAATAATATCTAATGGACATTTAAGTTATATAGGTCTGTTGACACCCATCGTAGTTTTTATACTGTTATTATACCAGTATTTATTTACACAAATATTAATATTTTTATTAACGTTTCATAGCTAGAAATAGTGTCGTAATTGCTATGTCTTTATTGTATTGAAATAACTTTTTTTTAATGTAAAATTTAAAAAAAATATTTAAAATTGTTTAGATGTCATCATACCTATTACATACGTTTAGTTAAGATGAAATTTTAAAATGCAAAATGGTACAAACAAACAAAAAACAAACCGTAGATAAATTATAAGACTCGTGAACAGTGTCTGACTATCAGAAAATGTTAATTTATTAATAAGACGATACTTATAATTAACAAGCGTAAAATTGATTTAATGGCGAGAAATCTTTAACAATAACATCCACTGTGTTATTAATGAGGTGACTGTGTCTAACAAACTAATTGTTACCTAGAAGTATAATACTTAAGATAAGATATTACATAAGAAAAAAAAACTGTATAAAAGTGAATTAGAAAAAAATATAATAAAAAAAATAACTCTTAACTTTTATATCTTTTATAACACGAGTACAAAACTTATCGTTACTAAATATGGATATGTAATATATATCGTGCGCCACAGTAGTTCTATTTATCAACAAGAAAATCCATAATTCTTTGTAGTAGATCATTGTTATTATTGTTACACATATATATTTAAGAACACATATAGTGCACTATATGTAGTTATTATGTAGGTATATTGTGTAACAATACTAACAATGATCTACAAAGAAATATGGATGTATTTGATGATAAGTACAACGTCAACGAGGCACGATCGTGACCTCAGGATAGCGCTATATCTATGTACAGAAAATTATACCTTTCAAGTTTCTAGTACTGTTTTCCTATATGAGTATGAGTATTAATTATTTGTACTGTAAACTAGAGTTTGATAAGTGTTATCCGGTGAAATAGAGTAGAACAAACATAAGTGTACATACACGTGTACAGTATTATAATATTATGAAAATCAAAGGTAACGCGTTATACGCTTTACAAAAAATATTTTATGCTTATTAAATGGTTTTGGAAAATAACTGCTTCTTGGCATTACACTTTTTTTAATAATATCTTCTATAAATGTAGTATTATAATAAAAGCTCTATTGTTTTATATTTAATGGACGACTCTTGTAAATTTCTGTTAATTTAGAATGTTTTTTGTGATTTCAAAGATTGAAAGCAGATCGTTCTCAATTAAAACTAATGATACTTAACAACTAAAATTAAAATATAAAGTCGTACATACACAAATAAAACAGGATGTCAATTACCTTTATAAAAATAATGTCATATTTCGAAATCTAGGGAGCATAGACAATATTTTATTTCAAACAGATGTCAGTTACCTTGATCTTTGCGATGTCAACACCCGTGACACCCTTCACGAGGTCGGGAATGCATTGCACAATACTCAGCACCTCGCCAGTGAGCTTGGCGGCTCCAACCTCACCACCACCACACGACACCATTGTCACCTTCCGTGCTTGTGACAGAGGTGCAGCGACCTCTGCTGCCACCTGGAAGAATTAAGATATTAGATTTATGTTATAATATGATGTTATATTTTATATTAAATTTATTTGTTATTATTTTATAAATAATACATATAGTGTATAAATCATAAAATAATACAATTTATATTTTATATCATAATCAACGCACGAACAATATGAAAATTGATTTTCACGGCTCCGATTGGTTATATTCACGGATTTTTAAAAAAAATATTTTCTTACACAATTAGCAAAGAAAACTTACAATTAAAACATAAAACAATAATACCATGCTAAATATTACGCAATGAAATAAATATCACAAAGTAATAAATCAAAATAACTATAAACTAATTTAAAAGTCATTTATATTATTATATAGTTATTATTAACAATTAACATATATATATATTATATAATACAGTAAGTACTAGTATTGACGTATTATTGATAATTATGGTGTAACTGCAATCAACTTGTTATCACTAACATTTAACGCTTGAACAAATTTTATATGCATTACATTCTTTTATTTAATTTTAATTATAAAGAATGGATTTGATACACATTATATAAGTTTATAAAATAATCCATAATTTTTGTTTTTTTATCCATATTTCTACTTTGTATAAGTTTTATTTAAAAACTGATTGTTATTCCGGTTTCAACCGCGTACTAACTCTTTTATTTACTATTAAGATAACTAAGGGAAGCCTATAACCTTCTTTATAAACCTGCCTATGAGAATCAGAAATATTTTTTCAAAATTTATCTGGTACTTTCGACGATATAGTGTTGTTATAGAAAAAAATATAAAATGTGCTCAAGGGAGATATTTTTACTAATAAAATAAATAAAATATTTAGTATTAATTTTTTTTAATTAGTAAAGGAAATGACCAATATATATATATATTGTAGGTCATAAATAATTATAACAGCCATTACTTAAAATACAACAAAATTAATTGAAAATATATTTTTTATTCTATAATCTAAACAAAAATTCTATAATCTATATTAAACATATTTTCAATTCTTTAGTTGTGATAAGTCTTGTTATCCAGTGATATTGTTAAAAAGGGATTTATCTGATAGATTATCTTACTATACTGATGTGAAGATATCTCTTAACACAATGAAAATAATATTAAATAAAATACATATATTATATTTAATAACCTCACTTAAAGTTAATTTATCTTGAAATTACCATATTATATATTTTTGTTATTTTCCTGTTTATTTGTTAAATTCCTATCAATGTCTTTAATGGTCTAGAATATGTTCTTTTTTTTGTATAACTGTTGTTTTTAAGACATTAATAGATATGATATTTTAATAACATTGTCGTTTAAAAAAGTGAGAAGATAATCGTTTTTATGAAGGTTATAGTCGTGGTGGTAAAAAATGTCACCTTGGGCAGTGTCTCCAGCATCATATCAATCATCGCAGCTGATCCGTACTCCTTCCAAGCGTCTGCTTTCTTCGCCATTTGTTCAGCATCCGCTGCTGCCTTCGCCTTAATGGCGAAAGCTTCAGCCTGAAATAAAGAATTTGAGTTGATACACTATTAAAATAAATATACATATTTAAATCATCATATAAAAAGTCTTAAGTAACTTCATACAATTTTTCATTCATATAATTATACATAGGTAGGTATAAGTATAAATTTATATTATTTAACGTTGTTTGATTATCTGTCTATCTCTATATTTTAATGCAATAGATCTAAATAAAAATGAACTAGAAATAACCATTTAATATAATGACAAAATAGCAATTCTCATAATAATATATAATGACAGTCCTATACAACAACTACCTGTTTCAAACAACTCCAGCCGCATTTACTAAAGAGCTTTATATATAATACGGAACATAAATTCATATTGACTGAACATTAGTTGTTACTGATTGAACCAGAAAGAAAATAGCTATAGAAAAACAAACTGAATAACTTGTGGTGATGTAATATAACCCTATAATTCTCCAAACATAGATATAAGATATATAGACAGATAACATTTCATCGCACCTCTCCTCGAACTTTGACAGCCTCTGCTTCAGCTTCCGCCTCCAACACGGTCTTTAGTCGGTGTGCTTCAGCCAATTTTTCCAATCTGAACTTCTCTGCTTCTGCTGGTCTGTAAAAAATTATTTATATAGTTGAAATTATTATTTGAAAGTGATTAAAATCAATAACAATTTTTTCTTTTCAAGGCTTCTACTTAAGTCAAGAACATTACTATTTTCATATAGAAAAAAAAAGAGTGATAAAAAATTCTTAACAGATGAATATCTCATATTTATCTATAGAATGATTATTCAGTCCATATTGTCAATTTTAGTAATTAATATTAATTCTGTACTTCGTCTTATGAGTTTATCAGAAAAGATAGTACCGTCCTTACACAGAAAGCTGTTTCTTTTTTAGTTAGAGACTGGAAGCCCAGCTTCCTCCCTACTATGTCAAAATATCTAAAATATTTTTATTATTTTTTGTTGACCACATCCTTTGTTTGTTAATTTTTTCCAATTATAAAAATATTCTTATAATATAAGACGTTATAAACATTTCGCACCTGCGTATAGTAGCCTCCAACTCCCTCTCCCTTCTCTGTACCTCCCACTTCTGTACACTGATCTCCTGTGTACGCTCCACCACCGCGATCTGCATCTGCTCTTCCTTTATACGCTGCTTGGTCTTAGCGGCTTGCAACTCGTACGCCATTTCAGCCTCAGCCTGAGATAATAAATATATTTATTTATTTATATTTAATAGTTTATAGAATATAATACTACACCATATATTGCATTATTTGACCCTGTGGTTGTCTGTTGGGTACTGGTTGTCTTGCAAGACAAATTGCAATATTAATTGATTAAAATATTTAGGCATACATATAAAATTGTTTGAGATGGCTCTTGTGTCTTGTAAAAAAATATTTAATATTATGAAATTTATGAAACAGTAATCACAATAAAAAATAGAATTCGTCGTTGGGTTCTTCTCAGGCCAGGGGGCGTTACCCCTAACTTTAAAGTTCGAAAGTTTCCAGAAGTGCTTATTTAAATAAATATGGTATCAAAATAGGACGCTTTAAATGACCGTAAGCATGTGAGCACTGTTACGGATTCAAAGTGGAAAAAATATAAATAAATAAAAACCTAATAGTAACAGTCAGTTAATAATTATTATTGTTAAAGTTGTAATGGTAATAAGTACTATTTACTTTTTTAGTTTGTACTTCTACGTCGTACGCTGCTTTCTTGAGCTCGAAGTCTCTTTGGGCTTTGGCTATGTCAGTGTCATTAAGGAATCTCGCCGCCATTCTTTGTTCTTCTGCCATAGCCTCTTTGATTTTGGCCTCTGCTTGGGCTTCAGCCTCACCGATACGTGCGTCTCGCTTAACTTCCGCAGTCCGAGCCATACCCAGTGCTTTTAGATAGCCCTTTGGAGTAGAAATATTTATAATTAAATAATTGTTAACATATTTAATCATAGTTATGATTAATTCATTCACACATTTTAAATGTTATAATAATATATAAAGCATCAAAGATAACATATATTGTTAGATATAGTGTCAGAAACAAATATACAACATATACAGATATTAAACAACAGTCATAACATATCAGATTCTAATAATAGAAAGATTAGGATATACTTGCAATATTTATTATTATGGCGAAGTGATAAATTATTAGATAAATAAATTCCTTCAATTCTTCATATAGATATATAAGATAGACATATAGTATATATATATATATATATATATATATATATATATATATATATATGTATATTGTGAGACAAAATATCATCAAACTGTGCCAAGGTGACGTCCGTGGGGGTCAAAAACTCGTGATATAAGGCAGGGCTAATAGTATTTATACTAAATTCTACTGTATTGGTTTCCTATTTCAGGCTTCGAAAATATAAAACCGATATTAATGTTAAATATTTATATGCTTACGTAATTTTTTTTTATTATTATTCATTTATTCCATACATTTTCCTGTTATTTTTTGTTTGAAAAACTTGTTTTGTTTAAAAGTTAATTAAATTCGATCATAAAATTATAAAAAAAAAATAAATATTATTCGAAAATAATTGATAATTATATACTATTCCAGGAAACAGTGACACAAACATTGCGAAATTCTATAGGACATTGTGTAAAATACTGATAGCGCGTACACACAACAAAATCAAACTTCAGAAATATTTACGTGTACATAATATGTGAAAAATGCTTTAATCTATACTAATAATGTATTTCATAATGAATACATTTATATTTTATACAAAAGATCAAACAACATCAACAAGTGTTGCACAATAATAAATTGAAAGCCAAACCTATAAGTTGCCCTTGCAATTAATAATTCAATTTACAACTAATGTAGCGCTTATATATAATCACGTACCTTTGCTCCCTGTCCATGTAAGAAAAACAATAGATAGATTTAAAAACATGCATGTTGCTATACAACTAGAAATAGTAAACATACAGAACATAATAATAATTATATTTAAATTTAGTAAAGTGCTAATCTTTACAATAAAAAATGTGATTTAATTTATTTACTTGCAAAGCTGCTAATATTCCACAAGCAATATAGACTTAAAAATTAAAATATTTTTTTTCTATACAATAATTTTTAATTATTTGTTAAATTTAAAACAAATAAGCCACTATAATGATAACGTTCTATATTAATAGCATTGATATCTATATTAAATCCTCATTGTAAGTGAAAAAAAAGATAACACAAAATAACCTACCTCCTCATCTCTGATATCTTTTAGTGTGTATGACACCACGGTAATTCCCATGTTAATGAGATCACTTGAAGCCACTTCAAATACCTGAAATAATATTGTTTCTTGTTAAACATAACAATAACTAACTTAGCTATACTAAAATCTATCTAGTGAATTTTATGAAATTTAGCTGGTTGAGGATTTTGCTGAAATAAATAAAATTATTTTATTGTTATTATATAAATACTAATAATTATACCTTTTTGGAGAAGACTTTTCTGTCTTTGTAGATTTCTTCAACTGTCATGGATCCCATAATAGCACGCTGGTGACCTTCAAGGGTTACTAGGGCTATATGTTGGATCTCTTGCTCAGATTTACCAAGAAATTGTTCACAAGCTGACAGTAACATTTCAGCATTTTGACCTTGAATCTTGACCTAAAAGAGTATGTAACTATGCTTAAAACACTGAATTAACTTCAATTGGATAGAATGTAAAATTTGTTATGTGGATGACCTGATGGATGTTATTTAACTTAATACAAAAGTATTTAATTTGGATAATATTAAAGGAGTTGCCTGATGACAATTAGTGTAGGTACTTTCAAATGTTCAAGCTTTGGTCATTTGATTATTATTATAACAAAATGTATCAAGTTACTTTAATTTAATTATATGTATGTTTCAATGTAATTTAGATACCTTTCAATAATAATAACAAGCAATTCTCATAATAACTGTTATTTTGAAAGATAGTCTAATAGGCTTAATTCATTATCCCTCTAAATGGGATGACCTCATGGATGAGTCATACTACCTGTGCTATTCCCGTGACTGATATGGGCACGCCCTGGCTGGTGTATACAGTGGGCGACTCAACTTGTAGCGTCATAGTGTTGAGTGATATCCGCTGTACGCGCTGTAACGCCGGCCACACGAACGCGCGACCTCCCGGCACAAGGAGGGGTTTTGAGTAACAACATCCTGAAGAAATTTTTTTTTTCATATAATTTTGTTCATGTAGTTTGATTATATAACAATAAATTTACTGCTTTTAACTTACGTTTCAGTAAATCATTTGTTTAAATGAACAACAAACACTATCAGAATATTTTGTTCAATAATAGATTTTAATAGAAATAAAAATTTTAAACATACAAAATCGCTAGCATCTAACCCTGTATGGCATGTATGACAATAGGCACATGTAAATTGTAGCATAAACTTCTATTATATCTACAAAATATCTATCACCGCAGATTCTTGATTACAATGGAAGTATATTATTGATAAATTGTTCAAACATAAGTTATTATATAATTAATTATGATAGTCATAACTTACTTTACAACATTTTTAATTATATTTTTGATAACTTGCAATACTTTAAATAATACTAATTAACTATTTCTATTACTCAACAATATTGACAATCGCAAGCGAGTCATAATTAAAAATTTATTTACACATATAACTCAAAATTAGTGTACAATTTTGAGTAGTATTCTAGATATTAATATATTTTTAATCATATCATTTTCTTTTGAGGTTTTATTTTCTTTATAGAGCATAGCATTTTAATAAGAACATAAACAAATAAATGAATAACAGCAGATCATAAAAAGTTTAACAAATTTGTCTCAAATAGTTTTTATACTGATTCGGTCAATATTATATTATAATATTTAGAATTTTTATGTACTAAATTACATCACTATATTCTTCAGTGTTACAAACAATCTTAATCTTACAATCTTATATCCTATGATGAAACAAAAAAATGAAATGTATTTGTATTGTCTTATTTCTAAGATATATCGTTATACTATTATTTAAAACAATGATAACAATTATTCGATAATAATTATTCTTATTTAATTGGTGATATTCGGGCTAATACCATTGAGGAAAAAGAAATAAATATCAAAATGAAACCAATAGCCTTGCAAATAAAATAGTTTATATTAAGTTCGCAAGTTAGGGTTTTATAATAGAATGATTCCGAAGATAAAATTGTTTCAACTATACTAATTCTAAACAAACATTATATGTATTTAAAGGCAACTTACCAGACACCACAAGGGCCTCGTTTGGACCACAAGTAACAAAACCCCAGGTCATTTTCAAAGATCGATATATTAACTAACTAATATATTTTTATTAATAAATAAATTTATCAACAGAAATAAATAATATTGAATACACTCGCATTCAAAACATAAATCAGATACTATTAAATGGAAGGGGAACCGCGGAATACCACAGCCTAAATAGCTTGATTATATCACAGACTACAGCTATTCCACAGATTAAATTCGTTGTACTGGTGATGTTTCCAGTGTGTAAAAGATGTAAGTCTGCTTTTCAAAGTAAGCACATAAAAATATTGAAAAAATAATATTTCCATTAAATCTAAAATATCTTTTTAATTATCAGTTTGTCTCCTGCAATTATGGGACTTTAAAAAGCTTTTTAAAAAAGAGAGAGTATTATTCTTAAATCTTCACCATAGTATAGTATTTTAAATTATAGAATTCTAAATAATAGTATAACTAAACATTTGTTTAAGGGGTACAAATATTATTATTATTTAGTGATACTCTGATATTAATATTCTTTATTTTATTAACAAATATTGTTTTCAGGTTTTTTGTACCCTTTAGCGACAGTAACGCTATTGTAAAAATAACATATTCTTCCTTCATTCTTCTTACATGTGACAAATGTTATCAACCTAAAATTTTGGTATGCTTTTTTAAATCTATAAAATGAAACACAGGCTGGGATAGAAATAATAAAAATAGAAATAAAATTTAAATGATGTTTTTGGAAAATACTAAGGACATTATATTTTAAAAGCAAGAAGCTAACGCTTCTAAATAATGTCTTTTGACGAATAACATAAATGATGTAAATGAAATTAATATGAAATACATTTTTTTATTTACTTTGTTATGTTTCGATTACATCCAGATAACATACATAGATCCATTTATTATTTATTTAACTTTTTACTTATAAGCTTGATATCTTACTTCTGACTATTCAGTTTTACTCTGAGCACGTGAAATGCATTCGCGTTAGACAATTTATAGTTTAAATTCGCGTTAGTTCTACATTGGCTATAAGGGTTTTTTACCCGGTTGTATGACAGCGGCTTTTCCTTTGGTCTTTCCTCGGTTAAAGTACTCTTGGTCGTTCTTTGTAGTGCAACACAGGTCCTCCATACCAGGAATTAGCCAGCCAGCCAGCCATTTAACGGTCGTTCAAGAGTCAGAACACTTTTATTTTTTAAAGAATGGACTGGGTAGTGGTTCTGTCGATAAGGAGTTGGGTTTGGATCTCCTTTTGCCGAGCATGTTGAACAGAGCATGCCCGACGAGGATATCACATCGTAGAGCTGCTAAATTATTCAGATTAGTATAATAAGATTGCTTATATTATTCGACTGCGATACCACAATTGTACTTGGCAAAAATTAGTACGGGCCTGATGGGTTCATCATTTATAACTCATGCATCAATACTGCAATATAATTAAGCTTAGTAATAAAACTTCTATTAACTCTAACAACTTAAAAATATTTATCCTATTGGGTCAGTTTACATTAGAGTAATATCTAGATCCGTTTAGAAATAACTGCATTAGACCTACTCCCAATGTCCGTGCTTTTCTTTGAATAAGTTTGAAAAAAAAAGGTTTGATATCCTCAGCAATAAGAAATTCTTTTAAATATAATAATAATTCGTAGAAATAATATTTAATTTTCTATTTTCCACAAAAATAATATGATATTACTGCATTTATTCTACCTATGCCATAATTAAATAATAGATGAATTGTTTATTTGTTTCTTTTTCTATCTATACATATCTAATAAAGCAGAAAAGTTTGTTCGTTTAAAAGCGCTAATCTTCAAAAGTATATGTTGTATTCAAAAAAAAAATTCTGATTATGACAGACGGGTTCATGCGGAAGATTATAGGCTATAGAGCATTACGCAACTATTCTTAGTTATTTTACAAGTAAATAAAAACGTTTTTGTGTTTGTAAAATCGCGGGCAACAGCTAGTGAGTTCATAAAATATCATTAATAATAAGCATCCGCAGGAAAAATCTAATTAGTAACTGAAGCAAGAATACTGACATCTAATAAATAATGTTATTTATTTCTTTGTTTATATTTTCTGGAAAAACACGATAATAATGTTATTATTTTTATTAATGTATTAAGAACATGCTTTATGGTTCAGTAGAGCTTTATTAGCGAGAGGATGTTATCATTATATAGAAATCTTCACACTCTAATAAATAATAATAATATATCCTGTTTTGCTCTCACAAGACCTTAAGATATAGTTTTAATATGATCATTATTGTCTTATATCTTCCGGTATATAGAATTAATTGGATGATCTCAGGATTTTCGCTACAATAACTCTGCAATTATTTTTCAGCGGAAATGAACACGGATTACCAAATACAAATCAATTAATTATTTCTATTTTTCTTATTCTTTTGTTTTTCTTAATACTTCAAGTACAACCTTGATAATTAATTATCTCTCACTATAATGTACTTGTAATATGCATGTTTCATACCTACCACTCGGGTAGGAAGTGACTAGAAAAATCACTTAGTCATGGTAAATCTACTGACCACGCCTTTTGATCACAACAACAATAATTAGCTTTTTAATTTATGCAAACTTACATAGTAAGATATAAATAATAATAATATTGTATTTATTATTTAATGAATATTAATGCTTTTGTTTCAGACAAACAAGTAATCATTTATGAAATGTGTTCTAGACTTTATTTATATTTAGGAAATTCAAGTTGAAGGCTTTCGTGTAGGCATATTTTCATTATTAGTACAGCATGTGCAAGACATGGGGTGCGGCCAGCAACTAGTTGTTGTTCAGTTAATGGTTATCCGAAAAGTTTATTACAGTTGTGCGCTGTCATTAGTTATTAATTAAAAAGAATTCTTTTTAAGGTAGTATAATGCTTTCATAAATTAACGAAATGAATCATAATCATTGTCCAGAAAAGGATACCGGAAACATTTTCGCGGAAGGATACATATTCGCAAAGTTAATAATTATCAAGCGCACGAATCGATGCGAGCCGCCGAGGGGGGGAGCTCCCAAGTCGTGAGGGCGGGGCAGTGGGGGCATCGAGGGACGCCGCGACAGCGCGCATGTCGCCGCTCGTATCGACCGGCCCGGATGTGCATTGCAATGCCGCCGGAGAGATCAGGCGACCCACCTAAACGCGAAACTCTAAGATCGCGTCCGATTCGAAAACCATTCAACACCGCGGACACCGCCATCTTCAAATGGCTGCCCTCAATTCATCGCGACTCATATTTCTAACGCGTCATCGTGTTTTCGTTTGTCACTTTATCTTCCCTAATTTCGCGATCCACCTTGCTGGTTTCCCGGATGAGCGAGCCCGCCGAAGTTCAACTTGAAGTAGGTCGTCCATTTTCTTATTACGCTATATTCATTTACGCTGACGCTTAATGTTTGTAGTAGTTTCGTAATATATTATTTAGATTATTTTTAGTCTTAAAATGGGTATATATATATATATATAGAACCCCTATTTATGTTTAGTTTTTTATATCTGTATGAAATCAACATATAGTTGCTTCCGTTCAATTGTAACTTCAATTAAATATTTCTCCACGTGGGTCTTTCGTATACTTGTACGTTAAGTGCAAGTGTTCTGTTAACTTCAATCTTAGGGGTATAAATAAACCGGTTTATTAATTATAAACAACTCTATTACCCATGTGCTCAGAAAAAATATTTACATCGATATTTAATTATCTTGGCTGTTTACTGTCTGTGTGTCCTTAACTTCTTTATAAAATTTTTAGTCGGCTTTTTTTTTCAACTCCATATTGAATTGTCGGTTGTATTTAAAACAAATTTTTGCGCAGCCTTTATGTGCAAGGTTACAAAATTTTAAATTCAGTACGTGTGTTGTCTGTACCGGAAAAGTATGGGAGTTACTATATCCGATGTTCGGTCAACGACTTCTTTTGAAAAAGGGCTGAGCAAATGGCACACGCTCAGTAGTCAGTAGGCTGACTTACTAATAACTACCCACCCATTAATTTACTTCTTTCTTATGTTCGTAAATAACTTATTACTTTACACTGATTATTATTATTTGCAACTTTTTGGTTTTTAATATTGTATGTGTCTCTTGTATTTAATTATCGATTAAGATAATATCTAAATTGATACTGTAGGTAGTAAAATGTTGATTTGTCGGAAATTTCATCTGTGGTTACGTGCACTTCAACACATCATAAATCAGCACGGAACATGTCTGTTCATTCATTGACATGGCGGCTTTATTGACAGAAATTGAAACTGCTATTTTAAATTGTTCATCTTTGAAACGTCACGAAACAAACGAACGTACCATGCTTTGCGGACCTTCATTGGTATTAGTAATTTAAATATGATAAATCAGAAATTTTATCATAAATTACAATGTAAGTAGTGCAATAAAAGTATGTCATTCATGACTACTGTGTTAGCTTCGTTCTCTCTTAATAAGGTGGTGAAATTACAAACAAAACTCTTTATATTTACAACAATTTTATGAAAACTTTGTTTTTCAATGAGGAAATAGGAAATATATGACTCGTCTTACCGCTTTAGAAACATTGATCTGTTGATATAAACTTTAATTTTTGTTGACATACGTCATATCTAAACCCGAAAAAAAATTCGGCGATAGGTATGGTCAACAAATTAATTTTATTTTATGAACTCAAGCTAGATGGCACTGTTGTGCTACTGATATTTCCTTATCCTTTATAATTTTACTACCTATTATTCGCGGTTCCACCCTCGGACGAACGTTTTTTACACTATTAGACATTATTAGATAACCAGGAGTACTAGATAGCCTCATGAGTATCACAATAAAAATAATTTCTCAAATGTCTCCGGTAGTTTCAAACATTAGCACGTTTAAACAAACAAACATTTCCGCTTTATATTAGTATGGATAAGTTAAGATACTATTTTATGTTATGATAATAAACATATATGTTTATAAAGATATATTATAAACATGATATCAAAATACTTTAAATAATATGACAAAATAATTTGAAATGGTTCATGTTAAATAGTAGAAATATTTTTTAGGCTGTGAGACATCTTGAGTTAAGTGACAGCCGGACGTTCAAGGGGTTAGTTAGTACACGTACATACATTATTACATACATTAGTAGTAAGGCCTCCCCTCACCTCTTTTTTCACTATTACGTAAAATAAAATACATTGTTGTATATAATTAAAATATTAAAGAAGGTACATAATTAAGCCTTAAAAAGTTTGTTTATTACATATTACTTGTACTGCAATAAGTGTTACTTTAACGGAATTTGTTTCTATTCCCTATACGTCCATGTGTTTATAGATATTACATATATACATACATATGGAATTGTAATTCCATTTAGGAACATTAGTGTTATTTAGAATACAAAGGACTCTTTAAAGCTATATATTAATTTCAGTTTAAAGCAGATTTGTATGTTAGCTTACTAGATGGCGTTAGTATCCAAAATGAAGTCTTTATTTTTTCTTTTACAACGCGTTCATTTCAAATTAAAGAAAAAAATTTAGAAATTAGCATTCTTAATACTTTAAAATAATATATATAGATAAACGTTTATGTAAATTATGAAAAAAAAGTTTTTTTGGAGGAAGCGACGGTTGTGTGAAAAACATATTTTTTTTATTTATAATACAGAATTTAAATAACAGTTTGAAATGCAAACAAATTTTATAACTAGCAATTCTTAGAATTGTTCATGAGACTACATATATAATATGTCCATCGCATAGCTAAACATATATAATATAGTTAACAAAAAGTATTATATATATAAAAAATAAGAGAAAAAGAAAACCACTCAAAAGTTAATGATTAGTTCAGCAGACAAGTAATGCTTTTAGTAATTTTAATATTTTCGTTAAAAACATGAAAAACAAAATTGGTGAATTGATGTTTTTGAAATCTGAGTTCAATGGCATTAAGCGACTGGTGTAAGCATCCCAAATTGCAAAAGGCGCCGCAAAATTTGGCCCTGGAATGCGCGGTAACGTCCGCACCTCTTTGTAATAAGAATTTAGCGCTTAAAAAGTTGATTTCCAAGAACACGATCAAGAAAGGGCTTCTGAGAAAGGGAGAGGGACGCACATCCACACGATGCGTACGTTATAGCTTACATTGAGTGTTAGACTGCTTCTAAACAACATCAACCTGTCTTCCTATCAAGAATATTGTTAATTGTTTTTGATATTACATTAGTTTCATATTTACTGTATATTTTTTTTATTTTTAGGTATTTTGTATATGGCCTAGTAATGTTTTTAAATAATTGCATTACAGATAGATTTTAAGATATTTTTATAGTTCGATTATTTTTATTCTAAACATAAACGAATCAAAGGAATATTTAAGAAAAAAATATTCTTATTAATATTTATATAGGGAAATTGTAGTTTTGTCTTAAGTATTCTTATACATACAGCCTAAACACAAACAGACAAGCACACTACCTCAGTTAGATATGTAATGCAATTTTTTTTTTTTTTCCTTTGGAAAAACCCGTTACGGGTGCTCCGTCGGCCCAGGGGGGTGACGGCCGAGGGGTTATGTGGGACTTCCCGGCAGCATTGAGGATGCTGCCATTTTTAAGGCTACCCACTAAAAAACCAACGGTTGCCCTCTGCGCCGTGATGGGACGTCACGGGATCGCGTTAGCACACACCGTGATGCCCCGGCGAGAGGTATGTAATGCCTTAAGAACCCCAAACAACAACATGATTTTCTTTGTATTAATACTTGGTTTAGAAAAGGTTAACTTTATTCCTAAAAAATAGTTTTCCAAACAATTAAAACAATTTTTTTACGGTAGTTCTTTTTACTTATAGTAATAGTAATAGCAAACTGGATAAAGACATCGCTAAAAGTATAAATATACATTATTATAAACACATGAATTACGTTGTACAAACTCAACAGTAACCAATGACCAACTTAGAAATTTAAATTGCAAGTTAAACCATAAACCAGAGGTTTTATGAAGTAATATAGTAGCTATTGAGTCATAAAAGGAAGTAGCGAAGTAAAAAGTTAAAAAGTAATCTATTTTAAGTAAGTATATTCTTTAGTCTTGAAAATAGTTGATAAACAAACGTAGACAACACGCCATGTGTGTAGTTCCGTTGGTTCAGCGGAGGACGGGCGAGGCGTTTCTTTTTTGTCTCCCGCGGATTCCATTGCCCCATGTACATTGTACAACCTGTAAGTCCGGCAGTTTGCCGAGCGTTGACCGTGCCTTGCCACAAAGCGAAAAGCCGTTGGACAACCTGTGGACGCTTTCGAAGGCTCCTTTTAACCATTTACAATCGCCCTTGCTTGACTTAGCATCCGTGTTTGTATGTTTTCGTATAGCTTTTTTATTTTTATATTAAAGAATTGAAAGCACTTGAAACATAAAATATTACATTGGAAGAATATACTACGATTATATTTGTGTTTGAAAAAGCAAAACTAGTTCAACAACTTGATGTGAAAACTTTGAGAGTATTTCTTGTGTATCACCAAAAGAACATAATTCTACATCTTAGAATAATGTATAATATATATTTGTTTTTTTTTACCTATGTAGTTCATACACATGTAATACAATATGTTAGTCACATGCCTAATATATTGCGAACTGTCGTTCTTCGAATAATTATAAATTTGGCAGGTTAATAATTATTATGACAAGACCATTAAGTAAACATAGTTCAGTATCTGAAGTTACTTGTATGGATCTTAGAAGATACATCCTTCATGTTAGTAAAGTTCAAGTGTGAACACATGTGTAGTAGATAGTTTGATGACGTCACTCTTCATTAGTTTCAGACTTCAGACTTAAGACTAAATACTTAAGACTTTAGACTTAAGACGATTAGGAGTTCTAGACTTCAACTGTAAATAATTAAATTTTAGATTTTCGTGTAATACCTTACGAAAGTTACCTTTGATATAACTTTAAGTTAATGTGTTACTAACTATGCTTAAACTTCTACTAAATGCTTAATTGTATATACAGAATAAGATGAAAAATAGTGATTTAAAAATATATTTATATACAAATTTCGAATGCACTCTGTATAAAAACAATGTATTTAAGATAACTTAAAAAGTAATAGTCATTGTTTCAATTTGTATAATATATTTTAATTAATAAAATTGTTGTTTTGTATTCACCATTGATATATGAAAATAAAAACTTGTTTCGTTGCCATTTAATCCATATATTGAATCAACACGATCACTAAACATATTTCATCAAGATATCAAGAACAAAAATAACATTACAAAAAATATATATTAATGAATTTTGTCGCCCGTGAAATCTTATCTTGATCTATAATATTGTTAATTAATTCTCTCACTAATTGGTTGTTGTCTATGGCTATTCTCTACTCAAAATAATTGGTTATCTACAGGATGTAACTGTTTTGTTACACAGATAACACTAAGCTAATATAATAAATATATACCAAAAATTTAATTTGTAGTTTTAGTTCAGTAAATACGAAGCTCTTGAATTGAATTGGGAACAACATTTCCAATGTTTAGTAGTTACAAAGTTAGGGAGTTTTATTATTTAATTAATAAATCATTATAATACAATATCATGATATAATAATAATTGGGGGAGCGGGGGATAAGTTATATTTTTCATATATAGATCAAATGTTATAACAATTTAACATTTAGCAATGATTACATTATCAAATGTTCTAAGCACTGTTATAACCAAAAAATTATTAGTTAAAACTATATAAGTATATAATTAGCGCAATAATGGCTTTTGCGATATTATAAGCCTAGTTCATGTATTATTATTGTATTATTATTATGTGATGGCTGGTTAAAACCGTTTTAACGTCTAAAGAATACGATATTAGAGGTATGTATATGGCTTTATAAAATAAATGAAATCTAGCCTTCAGTTTCAATGGTAAAAGCTTAAAAAAATGTTTGCAACTCTACAATGAACGTTATATAAGTCTCTTGAAATTTTAACCGTCACTTTACTATAAAACAGAGACACAAAAACACAATAAATTATCACAACATTTTCAATAATTCAACATGTCTGCCTTATTGTTATTTTTTTCTAAACTATGTATTAATATCTTGTTATGACTGGTTTCTGTTCTCACGCTTTAAAAAGCTTGAACCGATATAAAGGATAGTATTTAAAACAACAAATAAACCAATATATTTTAAACAGTTAATATGTTATAAAGTTTTATAAAGGTCTTTATCCATAAATAAAGTTTATTCTGAATGCGTGCAGACCTCGTCTCACGTAAACAAAAGTAAGGATTTGGTGACAATTTCTTTCTGGGTTTTAATGGATTATTTTAAATAGTAAAGTATGAATACCATAAGTTTAAAGTAATTTTGGTAATTATCTATAATTTTTGTTTAAATTCTATCGGTAAACATGGTTTCAATTGAGTTCAGTAGTGTATTTAAACAATTATTATGGTGGGACAGGAAGGGCATAATCGGATTGCCGCGAGAATGAGATAGTTGCTAGTGGACGCGAGTGTGCGCGCGCGCCGTTCATTGATGCGCAGGCGCCGCAGAGGACCGGCGGGAGGGGGCGAGGAATGCGGCCGCGTCGAGCAATGACCGCGCCAGGGTCGCTTCCTTTACGAGAAACGCAGGCCGTCGTACTACAGGCGATACCGCGCCCGCTCCCCCGCGGCCGTACTACATGGCCCTCTCGGCTGCGACGCGCGCTTTTCGACCCGCAGTCCGTTAGAAAAATTAAGTGCGCCGCATTCCGCGACCGACTGTCTCTATCGCACTCCAAGAGTCCAGTCATTGCTTTTCATTCTATGTAGCGTTGTTTCTAAACCACAACAGACTCGCATATTAGTGCGAAGTCTACGCTACAACGCGTACACGGTACGCTAAGCGCCCTAAAATACGATATAACGGTTGCAAATTTCAAACTAAACGGCAATACACTTTTTATGGTTATCCAAGTCCTCCGGTTGAGTAGATATTTAGCTTCAGCTTGTATTTGCATAGTACTGGTCAACAGTATTTGTCAGAGACATGTTAGAGATAATAAGTTAACATAAGGTATATTACAGATAAAATGATTCATTTTTACTTTTTTATTATATTTTTTTTAGTTATTTTTGCCGTTGGTTATTATTGTGCACATTTTTTTTTTTGGTTCGTTCTGGATATAAATGGATTTACTGATTTAGTATCATCGTTTTTTCCAAAAGTAGTCGTTTTTAGAGCGTCATAATCATCTCGCGATGACTTTACAGTTCAATACATATCCAAAATTCGTTCATTGCTCGGGTATACCAGATGTAGTGATAATGGCAACGAGATAGCATAGAATCAGATTGAAAAATATTTATATTTTCAACTATGAAACTACATGAATTTGGGAGTTAATTAAATAATAATAAGATAACTTTCTATATTACATTTTATCTTAATTTTTATCGAAGATTAAAAAATAAATATCCTTAATCTTATTTTAATAGGGAAATAAGGGTAATTATGTAAGAAGCTACCAATTAGACCTGTAATACATAAATTTTATAAGATATCACGTATTTTGGGAAAGTGT
Organism: Mechanitis mazaeus; assembly: GCA_959347395.1. Taxonomy (NCBI): domain Eukaryota; kingdom Metazoa; phylum Arthropoda; class Insecta; order Lepidoptera; family Nymphalidae; genus Mechanitis; species Mechanitis mazaeus. The sequence goes on along the minus strand of OY365748.1, from coordinate 17,413,301 downwards.
TTATTTAAATATCTGTCCTAAATATACAAAAGAGCTATTTCATACTGATGAATATATTATAACGCATCCATCCCGGCTGTGACACACATCAATCAATTAAACTTACAAGCCTTTGTACTTCAAAGCAATAGTAAAAGTAACTCAATTACAAACATTTTCATACGAAGCCTGAAAGTCTAGTCTGTGAGGCATTTTTATCTTGAGGATGTAAAGTTTCCTATCAAACATTTTTAAATACAAATGGGTAATATTTTAAATTAATTTAGATAAATTAAAGATGTCTTCCCGAATAAGGACAGCATATGGTTTTTAGTGTATATATTTCTTATTTTATTAACTTAATTGTCTTTTATTTAAGTTACAGATGCCTAAAGAAATTCGTTACGTGAGCTTTTTTTAATTATATTTAAAATATATATTTTTGAAATATCCAGCATCTGTCTGTTAAGTGTATACAATTATACAATAAAATGGCATCGAAAGTCCAATCGCCGTTATTATAAACTACTATGGACTTCAGTATCTTTTAAATAATAAAACAGTGTACATTTATATATTATTGTACTCTTTTACATACAGTTCTTAAATACGATCCAATAAACATATCAAATGAATATTATATAAATAACCTATTATTCAAATGCCCCAATTAAATATATTTGAAACATATACTTTTAATAAATTTCTCAATACCTTAAATAATAATTGAAACCCACTCTTTGGCGCCAACGAACTCAGTGACCACAAAAAAACACATAGTGCATATTATAAGTGGTAAAAGATCAGGATTCATAATAGGCCTTAAGAGTACAGTGCCGTCCTCGGTTGATCGGAACGCGACGAGCCTAACCGGACGCTGGCGAGCGTCCTGCATACCCGAACCACTGTAGATACATTAGCATTGTATATGTATCTTGTTTGTGTCGGACTCGGTGCAACGCGCGGCCCTGACGCCTCCGACCGATGCGCTCGACGTAAACACCATGCAAGGTCGACTGCATCGACACCAATATTATATATATGCTAGTATTTTGTACTTTATTGGATTTTTAGTACATTTTAAGAAGGCTCTTATTAAAAATATAATCATATATAATAACGCTATACGTATAACAAAATGTAGCGCAATTTTATTATAAGATCTGTTTATACGATGTTTTCCTACATTTCGAATAATTAAACTAATTTGAGGTTGAATAACATTTGTTAAAATAAGTCAAATATTAAAATAATTAATTAGTCCTACATTCAAATATTTTACTAATAAGTTACATTTAACGGTTCAATGACAATATATTAGTCAACTAAATAGTTTTTTCTATTGTTACTTAATTTAGGTTTTCAATTTAATACTTTTATCATAACTGTTATTTCATAGCGTTTCATAGCGAAGTATGAACTTCTAATATTATCTTACATCTGTCCATACTCGGTGCCATTCACACCTCAACAATGAGGGTTTATAGACTATAGGACATAAAAATTGTTGTAAATGTACTTTCACACAGTTCATTCTTCATATACTCTTTAAAGACTCTCCTTTTTCTCCTAGACTTCACTTTCTAATTTTTTAGACACGTGTATAGACAACGAACTAATATAAACTATAACTAAATAATAAATGCTTAAACATATAATAAACGTTTAAACATAAAATAAACGTTTAAACATAAAATAAACGTTTAAACCATAAATTATTTAGTAATTGGTATATTGAAAACGAATTCAGTGCTCATTGGTGGTTCGCTTTTATATTAAAGTAACGGTAAATACGTGTTTTGCTTCTTCTCTATGTTAAAGTTTCCCTTTTTTTATATGGATAGAATGGAGTTATATTTAAAACATTATAAATATTTGTAAGGAATGAGGTTAACACATAATAAACCAAAAAACCTTAAAATAAATTGCCTAAAAGAGCGCTTTTTATTTTAAGTCTATTTTTTAAACGAACACATAGCTTTTTTACGCTTTTCGTTTCAAATCCAATCTCATAGATTTTTTAAGTTTTTATATAACACTAGCTTTTAGCGCCACTTTGACTGTTTAAACATACACATACTACAACGGCGTAAATTAAATAACAACAACAATTGCTAACACAAAAAAATTATAATTTTTACTACTACTAACTTACTGAATTAGATTAAAATGTCTATAATAGGTATTGTAAGAAATACAGGGCAATTACAAGCGATCTACTTTACATACTACCATCATTAATAAACTACAGTACAATTACATTCACAGAGACAATTTTTTTCATTATGCTTTTCAAACGCGTTGCTTTAAAGTGTCTGTGTTCGAAGTGGCTCTATAATTATATCATTATAAACCTTCTGTGAAAACCACATTTCAATCATTTTTAACGTTCTTACGTAATGCGTGAGAGACAAAAAGATTATTACAAAAAAAATTTTCGTGATGTACAGGTTTTCTCAACTAAATGTGTTTTTTAAATATTAAATAAATTATTAAAAATAGATAATATTAAAAAATACTTCACAAACGCTACTCGTAAGCAGAGGAATGGTAAATTTAAAACGCACTTAATTAGTTTATAATTATGAAAAATAACTTAGTTGATAATAACTTAAATTATAAAAAGTAATAGTTCATATATCTTTCTTGAAAATATAAAATAATAATAAAGAAACATTAAACCATATGAAATGCGCTAAATGTATTATAATTATTTAAATATTTTTTTTTTTTTTTTTTTTTTTTTTTTTTTTTTTTTTTAGTCTCACAACTTAGTTTGTAATTTATTTATTCTTGTTTTTTTTAAAATTTTTATATCCATTGTTGACTGTTTATTATTTAACGGGTCCATAAACATCCATCAGTGTATAGTTACTATTATAAAAATCAGAAGAAAACTGTTATTGGCTTTATGTTTGTATATGTTGTAAACTTATCATATGATTGTTAATTTGCTGTTGTTTTCTCAATAAATAAATAAATAAAAAATAAATAATGAGATTATGACCCGTTGAAACTTTGTTAGAATTTCAGCAAAATCAAAGTTCAAGTTGAGTTGCGCTGTTGTTTTAAGGATGGCCTCACATCAAAATTAAATTGTGCAAAACAGACTTTAATTTCTTTTATATATATATAATGCATTATAACTTTTCAATAACTCAGCTTTTCTTCATTAGTACCAAAAAAGTAAATTTTTAGCCTCTGTTGTATAACAGAGACAATTTATTGACTGTCTGTATGACAGTCAATAAATTGTCTCTTTCCAAAATAAAAATAGAAATAAATAAATACAATTGTGTCTAAAGAAGAGTTAATGGGTTGGTTTTAAAAATTTTATTGTTTAACGTATACATTAGTTATTTGAAGAATTTCTGGATTGGTTTAAATTTTTTTAACTATTTAATATATTAGGTAATTGAAGTTATAAAACAGCGAATTGCTGTATTAGTGTATTTTAGTTTAGTGATAGCATAACCTGTGCTAACATTAAGTTCGTTTGTTTGTTTGATTGAGCGCTCTACCTCCGAAACTACTATCCAGTAATTATTATTATTATTAGTATTACTAATTCTTTCTGATTATGATAGACAGGTTCACAAAGAAGGCTTAAGTCTATATAGCATCTAATTTTCTTATTAATTAATAAAATCTTTCATCCTCGTGAAACTAAATAAATTATTCATATTGCATTCTAAATAAATTAGTAATGTTTAATTTCAAAATTTTATTAAAAACATCGTATAATGATGCTGATAATAAGTATGTAATTTTTAATGTGAAATTCTCCAGTCTTGGTATCATTAATATAAAAATATATAAATTAGACAATGACATCAATTTATTTATTTTATAAACAAACATAATAATGTTGAAGTATTACATTTAATTCCTGCTTAAAAACAAATAATAGAGTGAAAATTATTTATATTATACTTACTTATATTATATTAAAATAGAGATTATCTAAGACCAAAGGAATTCAAAAATCTTATCATATTTTCTTCGTAATTTTTATTCTCGATTGTAAAGTGTAGGGTACATTGTATAAAAGTAAGTGTACGGAACATTGACAATTTAAAAACAATTGCGTAGCTTGACTGACAATGTCTGTTTTTTACCCATGTAAAGTTTCTATATATTAGTGTGTATGTATTTAACATCTACGTTATATGAACATCAACTTTGTTTACTGAAATCTATGTCGTGACCATTTCGTTAATAGTATTGGCTCACGCAGCCGCAGACAGCCTCACGCAGCCTCGCTCTGCAAAGAAGGCACGGGGCACTACCGTCGAAAATGTTTTGATATTAGCTTTGTGAACTGGAACAGTTTTTTATGAAATCGAATAATATAAAGCGGAAAAGTTTGTTTGTTTCGAAAAAATCTATAGTGTAATGTAACATTAAGCTATTTATCATTACGCTACTATCTTTAGAGATTTTAATATTAGATAAAATCCTTCGTCCATGGGTGAAACCGCGAAAAACAGTTAGTTCGAGATTCATCAGCTTCTAAATATTTATTGTTCAATTAATATTTATAACAATAATAAATGAATTTAGGCTAAACACCTACATATCATGTGAAACTGCGTCAATTACTTCATGTCCAAGTAATCATACCGCCTCTTCCCACGCTCCACTTCCCTGTCTCAGAACATGCAAGATATAGACATACATTTATAAGTAATATTAAAATATACGTAACATATATTATATATCGTATAGCTTATTCCCTTGGGTTTAATTCCTAACCGAATACCACTGTGTGTTCTCTATCCTTCCAATCATCCAATACGTTTACTCAATCAGACATCTTTGTGTACTCGATTGTTTTTTCATTTCTTTTTTGCAATTGGTTTTATTAATGTTATATTTATTTTTCATTCGTCTATGAACCTTTCAATTTTACCTATTTACAAAACATTATTATTTTGTTTTCGTATTTAAATAATATTTAACCTTAAACTAATTTCATATAAAGAGCAAACGCAATCATTGATAATACGCTATATTGGTGGGATTCGTATCCATGCTGTCATGTTAAACCGTGAAATAGAATTAAAAAACTATTCTTTACATTCTCTAAAACGAGAGATTAAACGAAACGCTTTATTTATAATGTTAGTTATTTATACACACATGGACATATATTACACACATAGTCATTACCAAAACAGATTAATATAACTCTTATGAAAGGAATTGATAACAAAAAATACTTTTTAAAACACAATTATTGCAAATTTAATAAATTTTATTAGATTTTGCTTTATTTTGGTAAACCACGAAATTGGAACACCCTAAATAAGCCTTTATTACTATAGACAATTTCTACGGAGTCATTAATTATAGTTAATTTTTAGATTTATTCTCTAAAATAAACAGGATATGAAGTCTTATAACTTCGTTAAACTATAGCTTCTATATTTCAAATATATCAGTAAGGTTTGTGAAGTAAATACACCTAACATAAGTGGGTTCGTAAAATCCATTGGTGGAGTGGTGGAACCGAGAATGCTGCAAGACCAGTTCGGTGTTCGGTGTAAAATATTTATACTATACATAGCGGTATTTATATTAACTTTAAAGCACTCGTACTTTAATAATATTTATTTGTATAATTTATAATATTATACTTGTAATTGAAATGATAAAAAGACAAAAATAAATAAGTATTTAATAATATAGTTTTATGAATATTCAATCGAAAACGAACGTCGTTGCAAGATATATTTATTTTATCCGAGAAAATATGATTGACATCTGTAAATCTAATTTATGTCTGGACTGTGTAATATCCTCCGAAAAGTAGCAATTCATTCAGCTTATTTGATGAAATTGAATAGCGAAAACAGTTTGTATTTTTGCTTACAATTTCCCATTGAAATGATGACAGAATATATACTGTTATTATTATGAATATTCAAAAATAAGTCGAATCGAGTCGAGTTCCAGTCCAAATCCTAATAGTATTTAGGATAAAAAAAAACTGAAAATAAAATTAAAACTGAATTGAAATGTAGGCTTTATTCTTTTTAAAATGTAGGTAATCATTTGTAATAACGTAAAATGCATTCTTATAAGTGGCATCCAGACCACGTTCCACATAACTGTTCTCGGTTGGTTTCACATCGAAATGCAAAGTTCTTCGTCTCAGCTCATGTCTTTGAGGCGGTATTGGTTATTCTTTTCCTCGAAACCTATACCGTTACAAATTGATTGCCTTTGTCCACTACTACTAAAACGGAGTGTCCTCAAATTAATATGTGACGCGAGGTGATGATTAGCATTCCATTAGTATGTGCCACTAGTTGTTTTTGCCTGATGGAATTGTTGAACTGGGTTTTAACAAATGACTTGTCTTTTAATTTATACCGACATTTTGTTGAATGTCACCACAACGAATTTTTTTAAGTAATGAAACATCTGCATTGAAAAATATTCAAACATAGCTTCAAATAAAGGGTGTTATCTTAAATTGGAGCATTTGTCACATTTTTATCATTTTTCATAATGATTCATGAGAAAATCTAATTTTAAATCTAACCTACGTAAATTTCAACTTTTCTTAAGGTGTCTGGAATATTTGAAATAAAATTACAAAAATACCAGAATTATAAATTACATCATAACTTTTAACATTATTAAAAGGCGTTAAATCGTTGAAATAAAACCACTTTAATAAAGTATACATAATTAAATATTCTGTAATGTCCGAAAATAGTGTTTTGTAGATGAAGATGGTCATTCTTGAAACTCAAATAATTATATAATAATTTCCTATTTACGTGACCGGTCCCAAGCTGTTGCAGTTAAAGGGTTTACTACGTCTTTTACGCCTGTCACATCTGGGGTTCCTCAGGGCTCTCACCTCGGTCCACTATTATTTAATATTTTTATCAATGATTTGGGTAAATATATACATAATTCAAAATTTCTTCTATATGCCGATGATACAAAGATATTTAAAATAGTAAAATCAAAAACGGACTGCATCGAACTCCAAGATGATTTAGATCGATTAAATCTTTACTACAAGAATAATCGATTAGCATTAAATATAAATAAATGTTCAACCATCACATTTTCACGGAAAAAAAAGGAAATTCATCATAAATATTATCTACTTGGTGTTAATTTGCAAAGGGTGTTGGAAGTGAGAGACCTGGGAATCCAGTTGGACAGTAAGCTATTATTTAAATCTCATCTGACTAAACTACGAGGTAAAGCTTATAAGATGTTGGGTTTTATTTTACGTCAATCAAAGGACTTCAAGAATCCTAAAACGCTTACTTTGCTTTTTGATTCTCTTGTTAGATCCCATTTGGAATATGCTTCGACTGCCTGGAATCCATACTATGATGTTTATATTAATATGTTAGAAAGTATACAACGAAAGTTTTATAAATTTCTGAAGAAAAGATTTGAAACTGAAAATACTTCCACTAGTTTGATTTCTTTAGAACAGAGGTGTGAATACAAGGACCAAATCTTTTTATACAAAATCATTAATGGTTTGGTTGAGTCACCTTATTTGTTAAGCAAAATTTTACTACGTTGTCCAAGAATCAATAAACGAATTAATAAAATTTTAGAAGTGCCAATAGTTGGAACCAAATATGCGAAGAATAGATTCTTAATTCGAGCTTGTAATATATACAATTGTAAATATAACAACATTGATCACTTTAGATATAATTTAAATCAATTTAAATCTCTAATAAGAGCTAAAAAACAATTAAATTAATATTTAAAATTATAATAATATGTACTTTTCTATCTTAGATTTTGTGGTAATACTACTCTCATATTACTGAGTGTAGTATTACCATGAAATCTTACGATTAATGATATTAAGAAATGTTTACTGTTTATGATCCGACTACTACCCGCTTATGATGTATGTATTAAATATATTGTGAAAACTTAATTGGCTTATGTATGAATTGTTTGTGATGTTTTAAGTTTATTATTGTAATTGCTGTTTGTTTTCCTTAATAAAAAAAATAAATAAATTAGAATTCTGAACATTTAAACATCCTGAAACAGAGCGAAATAGTAAAGTCTCAAACTTTCCGAATCGCAATTTAGTGTTGTTTAAAAAATTCCTGTTTAATTTGTCTGTTTAATCTGTCTAATACGTGAGTAAGAGCATGCCTTTCTTACGTAAAATCAGGTCTCCTTTTAAACGCTCCCAAAAACTTGTCTGGCGCAGACGGTGGGGTCGCCGGTTAAGTCAGAGGCACTTTTGGTGTATATCGAAATAAAATTCATTCGTGAATATTCGCATTCCCTGAAATCAGCGACGGCAATTCTATCAAATAAGATATTTATCATGTTCAAGCTAGGAGAGGGGTTAGCTTACTAGCGAGATAAAATTTTTACCTTGCCTTCTGATTCTAGCTTCTAAGGGCAATCTCGTAATAGAATAATATTATAAAGAATAACAAAACAATTAAATATATTGTTTATCAATAACAAAATTACGTAAGATTTTTCAATCGTACCCACAATATAAACTTAAATACCATATTATTTAATCGGTACGTCTCAACTGCAATGTAATACGAATTCAAAGTAGAACATTCCCCGCGGGTCTTATTCGAAAATTTTAAGTTATTCAGCGTGCTTTCTAGCGAGCGATGCTTGGAGTTTTCTCTTTAAGACAATACGCAACGAGCTTGTTCGCCACAGAACTAGAGCAACGTATAGGATAGGCAAAGTATAGAAAACGTCTGCTGATTGAACTATAGTTGATGTAAATATTTAATAGAACGGTCATTTCGTTTTAACAACCGCCCCGGACGTTTAAAGTCTAAACTAGGTATATATATAATATATTTTTCATAGCAATCAAAAGTCGTCAGAATAATACAGAAATGCTCTACCACCTGTATTGTCTTCAAAAATAACATTATTTTGTGCGAATTTGGAAGGTTAATTAGTTAACAATAAAATGCTGAAAAGATACAACTCGTTACTTAATAACATCCCAATTTGAAATCCAATATTTACGCTAACAAATACTCACCTGCCATTATACATTTTAAAAACCCAAGAACAGGGTCGACTTATTAAAACTTTTGTTTAATAATCCTTAAAAATTCTAAAAGCCACAGCAGCTCTAATAAAGATACAATTAGTATTAATTTTTCAGTAAACCTTTACAGTCGTTCCAGAGGTAGTAAAGAAAATTTAAAACTAACATCACAATACTGCACCCTACCGACTGTTACTCAACAAGATTAAAACTTTACGATTTTAACGTTCACTAGTAATGGAATCTCCGATGATCACATGTCTATTGATTAGTGACTGACTCATTACGACGAGTGACTGAAAATGAAATGAAATATCTTGAAGGAAATTACTATATAGTAATTATTAATAAGAAAATTGGGATGAGAACGACAATAATACAATGCTATGCTTTCGATTCGGTTAATCAAATTATAGAAGTTAATATACCTCATAAAACATATAAATGTGTACTTAATATTCATTTACGGGGTTAAATAGAGGCTAAAATATTAATCCTTAATGTACGAAAAATGTGACCGCAAATTATGATACTGGCCTACTTGGTTTGGTAATCGCAGATTTTGGATACTGATGTAGTAGTACTGTAGCAAAGAGTTATAATATATTTCCACTTATACCTTTAAGACATTAATTAATATATTAATGGAAATAAATTTCCAGAAAATTTAAGCATCCAACACAGTTTAATGGAAACATTATCATTTTTATAGGATTAGACGACATTATTTAGGAATAAGTCCGAAAGGATTACATTTAAAAAATAAGTAAAAAATATTTTAAATATTTTTTTTTTTATAAATCAATGAAAATATTAGCTTAACTGATAAAACTTGAAATGCTAACTCACAAAATTCATCACTTTATTAAAGTATATTAAATAAAGTCATATAGAGTCTGATTATTATATGTAAGCGTACTAAAGGTAAGATATATATATAACTATGTTATCTAAATTACTAGAGCCTGCTTACAGTATACGATCATGTAGAGAGTACTAAATATTAACATACAAATATATATGCTATGCGCTCAATTTAAATGTTAAAAATATAATCTAAACCAAAGAGGTTGCTTTACTCAAATAGTACAGTTACTTACTAAATAGTCAGATTTAAAAAGTACAAGCATTATTAACCGCCCATCTTGTATTTCCTTAAATTTACAGAAATCTTTAAATTTAGAACACATTTTATGACAGGTACATAGAAAGCCACCTTTAAGGTCTTGCAAAAAAACAAAATTCTTCAAAGAATGGGTTTTCTTAAACGGTAAATTCCAAAAATCGATTTTAGTAAAATTTTCTATCAAAATTTAAAAATTTCAATTTTGAAAAAAGTGTTCTAATTATAAAGAAAATTTAAAATTAATAACGGATGTTGCCGCCTCGGGCTCTAATGACTTCTAAAATTAGGACACGAATTAAGGGTATAAGTGTTTAATTTATGGCTAGAGTACCCACTTCACAAAAAACAAAACAGTTGATAGACCAAAAAAGGGCGAATGATAAAGGGCGGTTAAATCTGCCTGTGAGTGTATTTGTCAAAAAAAAAAAATGTATTTCATACTGCTCTGTGGTATTTAATAGTATTAAAGTTATATAATCGAATATAATTCAATTATATCTGACATACATACAATGTATGAACAGTAATTTATTGATAAGGATCTTTATATTTTTTTATGCTTTTATTAAATCAAAGTCTTCAATACTAGTGTACTGTTTTTCGTTTTGAGTACAGAATGGTTTTTACCTTTTTTTTGAACTCTTCAAACTGATTCAATATAGCTAAATTATTGAGAGGCTGTACTCATGTTCCGTACATTAATTTCCGTACAAAATTAACCAATCAGGCCGAAATGAATGCTTCTGATAAAGATATCGGAACTACTAATACTACTCAAATACTACTAAGAAGTTGAGTAGTAAATAAATCATAGAAGTTGTTAATAGTTCGGAACTTGTCGGGCTTGTTAATGAGCTTAGAGTATTGCGAAATCGCGGCGAGAATTCACACCGCGATTCCCGGAACTAGTATAACACATCTCGAAAATATTTACGTGAGTAGAGTCGGATAATTATATATAATAGTAATCATAGATCAGGAAAGTTTTAATAAAAGAAATAGTTAAGTTTGTTTGTTAAAATATAACTAAAATATTTCGGACTCCGAAGGCGTGATCTTAAGAAATAGAGATATTTCCATATAAATGAGTCGCGAGTGACGAGTTTAGGAGCTAGAACCGGTTTTTGTTTATCAAATGTTCATTTAACTATGAGCTAGAAGAATGCGGTTCTCATGCAATACTTGTTCTGTCTTCTGCAAGATAGAAATCCTAATAATACCAAATTGTAGCAATTTCAATACTATATTGATTATTCATGAGTTTCTAAAACATAGACGAATTAGCGGATGGGAGATAAGAAAACAATTCTTATGCTTTGTTATTTCCGTCACAGTTTGTGACGTACTGTTGTACACTGTACGCTGTTGGGACACCGGGTCCATTGTCTGTGCTGAGTCACTGTCGGCGCTCGCGCAGCTATTTCTGTGCGTTCTGCGTAGGCGTCAAACGTCCATATCTCTTACTTTTCAGACCGCATAGAGACTACACAATATCTGATCGAAGTATACTGCTGTAATAAGCCAACAAAAAAACATAACATTGTTCATTTTAGTAGATTAGTATTGTTTTTTGATAATATTTACTTCAAAAGTATTAAATTTTTTATATGTATGTATCGTCCAATCAAACATGTTCATTTATTGCTTAGCTATATCATATTCTATTTGCCAAACATACTAGTTTTTTTTAGTAATATTATATTTTAAATCTACTTTATAACAAAGTGCCTTTTTTTCTAAGTCTTACACATTTTACTAATTGCAATTTAATCATGACTTTTACAATAAACTGGAATTAATTTTTTTTTAAATTATAAACTATTAAAATAGTATTAAATTCTATAAGATTCTGTCAAAATCTTTTTTCATGATAACTTTTATAGAATACCGATTAAAATATTGTTAACAAATAAATATTACTGACTAGGTTAGTGATATGACAGAAAGATGTATAAAAAGGGATTTAAAACAGCGCTTTCATTATCGAACTCGTCATGTTTGTCTCAGTGGGACCGTATTGCAACATTCACTTCATTTAACCTTACTACGAAGGAAGTGGCACAAAACATGTCTATTAAAACGAGAGAATAAAATCCAGATGCAAATAAATGAAGGTCCATTCATGAATTTGCTTTATACTTTATTAATATCTCAGTTCTAAAAAGCTCTGTCGTACCTTTGTTCGAGTTACAAACATGTCTGAACAATACACCGAAAAGAGTCGCTCTTTGACTGGGACTTCAATTGGATTCCACACACACCCCTTGCTATTGTTTTATTTTAATATGAATTTCCGTTACACATAGACAATTAATTATAAATTCTATTTATACATGTGGTATTATTTATGTTATTAATATATTATTAATAGAATATGACACTTTCTAACGTAATAATAGGTGGCTTTAGCACGTACGATTGTTGAGACTTCGTATCGTAAGAGATATCAGTGCGTCGTGCGTCGTAGACGGTACGGGCGCGGTCCGTCAACGATTCGATAGCGGGCTTCGATTATGTGCAGCTTGGCACGTCTGTGATAGGTACTTTGAAATACGGCGCTATATCGATTTGCACCTAGACGTTAGCACATTGAGACTGGTTTGTAGTTTTTTTTTTAAAGATTTCTTGTCATATTTGCATTAACTGTTATATTATGATATAAGAAATGATTATTATTTTTTGTACACTTATCTATTTTTATGATATATTATGACATAATTGTTATGTGACTTCATGTATTACGTAGATCTTTTGACCTACGATCTTAGTAATATAAGAAAACATGATATTTGATAAATGTGTAAATGAGCCGAGTGAAGAGTTTATAAAATGACAATGATTTGATAAGTAGCTGTGCGTTCTTTTATTAAACGGTAGACGACTGCGACAAGGGCAAAAATGTGTTTGGTACAGTACAGTATTCATAGTTGTGTGCGAGAACCGTACCTTGGCAGCAGTACCGAGTACCGAGTTGTGGCATGCCGTGGCGGCGAGGGCGAGAGCGGTCGATGAGCCCGACGTAGAGGGCAGCACGGAGCCGAGGAGTGTGGGGAGACGCTCCCTCGACCCCGCGTCCGCTATGCCGCCCCGTTTACTTGCGCATACTGTAGAGCCGCGCCGCGCGCTCACTAATGCGTCATACCGCCATCTAACTTGACGTGTATCCGCACGCTCCGGAACAACACCTCGCGCGCGCCATGTGAACTTTTGTGTTGACTTATGTATACTATACGATATATATTGAAGCCGTGAACTATCAATTATATTTTTTATTTTATACTTTTGCTACATGGACAGTGAAAATGGTGCCTGTGCGCAGAGACATTACTAGTGGTTGCCGAGGTTGACGCACGTGTTCAGTATGGCTCCTGAAATTGAGTAAGTTTGAGATGGATTATTTTAAAATGTGACTCGTTACTGACGTAGTGCGATCGTCAAGATGGGTTTGGGCGCGTTATTTTAGCTACGCCCGCCGGGCCCCGGCGCCGGTCGCCCGGAATGCGGCCTCCGCCCCGCCGCGCGACGCGCGTTGCCGGCGCCGAGCGCACCGCGCGTAGCGTAATAAATAAAGGCGGGGCACCGCTGCGTGCGCGCGCACCCTCCATCCTCAGGTCATTGACTCGAAACCCACCGCTGCCGTCGCCATCGCCGGTATGACCGCGGCCGCCGACGCTGCCTAACATAACGTCTCGAAATCGACTCTACCACGCTCTTGGCCTCAACTTTGACAGGGTCTCGGCACGTATTTCCAATGTCAATGCCGTTAGCTACGCGTCGCAACAACGGAAGTGCTTCACTCGGCGTGCGTGAGACATCTCGATGACGACAGCGCGCAGTTAAGTAGGTACTTACTATATTGCAGAAAGGCTATTGACCCCAGCGTTCGCAAGTACATAGCACCTGGTCGTATATTTGTACAAATCCCTTATTTTTTTATTAGGGATAATGTTGTTCACAATACTTTGTCTGAATTTCGTTAATGAGTACTAATTGTACAAATATTTTCCTGTGAACCACAATTATTTAATGACTTTAATTAGTGACATCAGTTTCCACACAACTTTATCCGGAACAATCTTAAAAATATACGTAATATAACGTATATTTTCAAATATAATTTTCAAAATTAGATAATTAGACAAGAAGTCTTAAAATATTATAAATGTAATTCTTACTTAATTCTGAATATATAAATATTTAAACATACTGTTGAATATAAATATGTCATTGCTTGAAGTGTTAGTGTCGAAAACAGTAAATTCCGTTATATTTTATAATATCCCGCTCCATGAAACTAAAAATAAAGCGTGAACTTCCCGGTTGAATGGCGTCGTCGGAGCAACGAGCGCGGGGAGTGGCGGCAGCCATTGCCCTCGCTCGGTTTGTTTACAACTTGCGGCCCGGGAGTGGCGCATCGCTAACTGCGCCCTGCGCTTTACTAATAGGGTGTAAAATCGCTACCATGTCGTACGAGCGCGCTCTGCGCTCGCGCCATCTGCGCGCGTTATTAAAATAAACTACCATTGAAAGATAGATAGCTGCATAAAAACGAATGTCGGTGCGGAGGCCAGGTGCAATGCGACCCTCGATTGCGTCGAACATCCGTCTAGTGTTAGGTCAGTTATTGCCAAGTTACGGCTCGGCCGAAGACCTCTCACTTCGTGCCAATGACCAGTTCGTCTCAAACAGGCCAAAATTAACGGCACCCCATGCATGCTCTTATTGTATCCACGCGCTCTTTACATTAGACACCTGTTCGATCTTTTTATTTTATTTTAATACTTTGCTGGAGAATAATGTACTATGAACTTGATTCTTTATTTGGTACGTTATGAATAAACCAGCGTTAATTTTAAATACAACAACATAAAAACCAATTTTCATCGAAATGTATAAGTGGTCACAAAAACGTATTTATGAGTTTTATTACGATTTATTTATTTTGTAATGCAAAACAATGTGAAAAAACATCTGAAAAAAGGAACCACATGATGAATAAATTCATGTTAACCATACAAATATTTAATTTCCATAATATTATCATTGAGATAAAAAAAAGAAATATATTGAAGCTCCACTTCGCCGCATTATTCTTACCTAAGGATGAGAACGCAGGTAGATCGTATTTTAGCGCAGAGCGGTTACGTAAGCGACTGCGTTATTCAGAAGAAATATAAAAGCCTTCTTAAGTCAAAACAACCAAGGGTCAATCAGAGTAAAGAACTAAAAAATTCGGTTTAATAAGGCGAAGGTATAACTGTGAGAGGGCGTAGACGTAGCGATATCGACAAGCGACGTGGCCGGGGTGATGGTGGTCCGGGAGGGCAACAAGTTGCCCGCTCTGTAAATTGCGCGCGCACTTTTCGTACCATAATTCTCTTTCTCTTTCTATTCTCAAAAGTCACGTCGAGGCGGTGCCTCTCAAAACTGTGTACATTGAATATAAAGCAATTAGAGCTGGCGGTTGTATTTCAAATATATAGTGCGGTGTTTGCTTTTTAATTTTCGTTATTAATTAGTGAATCTAAACTACTAATTCAATTATTTAAATAAAGTAATTGATTAATTGGAGAATACTGCTCTAAAATCAAACCAATTACATCAAATTGATGTACGTAAAGGATAATAAGAGTCAATAATGTGCGGATGCAAGCGTGTGAAGTGGAGTGCATCGCTGCGACACACGCAATGAACGGCATGTGAAGAAAGCTCATCTCTGCGCACTAATGCATCTGAATATTTGATGGCGTTTAACCGACATCCGATACGCAAGAGGTGGGCTTCATAAAAAAATTATGAGTTATAATTTTCATACTTTTACAAATACCTATTATACCAAATTACAAATTAATCAATCAAAAATAAATAAAATATAAATTTGATAATTTAGCGCTTTATTAAAATAACATTTTTTTTTGTTGCAATTAAAAATACAATAGAGACGAGCCAGACATCTTTAATGCAGAATATACCGTTAATGTTTGAAACTACTATAAAATGGTTCTCAATTTCACTTTCAGAATTGTTTCTGTTATTTACTCGTTATTATAAAATGACTGCCAGATGTCTGGTGACGTAAATACTATGCGAATTATGAGAGTTCATTAGCGTTAGAGCATAATTAATTACTACGTGTACGAGAAATGTAGAGTTCATAAGGGTCCTGAGACGGAAATGACTTTGTGACCTATACAACGCCGCTTTCTAAATAATTATATTAAAATAAATATTTAACTAAAATATGCAGGGTTGTCATTATATTAATTTAATTTTTTGATTAGGCAAGATATTACGTGACTTGAAATTATATAGACCTTTTAAAACAAATATACTTTAAATTCAAAAATAGATACCTATTTATATTCTGTGATCATTTTCAAATTGCTATCTTCCAGTTCGTACAATGTAAAATGTAAAAATAATAAAACACGATAAATAATTACATAGTCAAGATGAATAGATTACAATGAATTAGCAAATGATGTATCGTTTCTGCAAATGAAAAGAATTTTGTAAATAAAACAGTAAAACTTGTAATTAATCGATTTTATGGATGCAAGGTCTCAAAAAACTGTACGAAAAGCCACGCAGTATAGTTCCGTTACACCAAGTAGAGCGTCTCCACACGCTATCATAGACCAGACGCATTGCCTTGTCTGTAACGGTTGTTTACCCCAACCTCACATTACAATTAGTTAAATTTGTATTACAATCTTGTAGTAAAGTTAATGAGAAATTTATTTTTTCACAACAGTACAATGAAATCAGCGTGTTTGACTTCACAAAGGGATTTATACAAAGCGAATTTATTAGATTCAACCCAGCTTGATTGTTTTTTTTACGTTCAAAAGTCAGTTTTTTTATAAAAGGGGATGCGAGGCTACCAAAAGCATGCCTCCGCAGGTAGTTTGGATCCACAAAGTCCCCCTCCCTCTCGGAGGTCACAAAAAAGCGGGGTCGATGTTATGCAATGCTGTTTTTCTTTTTGTCATCCTTTGTGTCTACGAGTGTTGGAGCGTGTTGGAGTGTAAAAATATAAGTTCACTAGAAAAAATTGAAATACCAAATATTCGGTATTCGGATACCGAAATATTTGTTCAATAGAAATAAATGAAATACCGAATGTTCGGTATTCGGATACCGGAAAATACCGAAATAATTTTTCGTACCAAGTTCCCAAAAAAATTATCAGTGAAACGAAAAATAAATTGATATATATATTTAAATTTAATTACAATTAAATAACAATGCGATCGTGTTAACGATAACAGAATTATAATTCTTTAGCTCATTCATAATTACTGTTTACAGATATGGCCTCCTCCGACGTAACACTGAACTTCATGCTAATTATATGAAAAACGGCTAACGTCAGAAACTTCAAGATGATACAATATTAGGTAAGATTTATATATTTTTTAGTTAAACCTATTCTAATAGAAACATAGACGGTATTTATTATTGTATCTATATATTATATAGATAATTGTTGACTCAAGGAAAATTAAGTTAAATTGGAGCAATTATTTTAAATAAATTTAATATTTTATTAAAAATACTAGTAATTTTGTTGAGAATTCATATATTGCTTAATAATATAAATATTTCGCAACATATGATATTTATCGTCGTAATACTTTTATTTTCGGTATTAGTACCTTGTAATGTTTTAAAGATCTAATGAAAACTTGAAATAGTACGATTGTGAATGTTTCTGTTTATAATTTTGGAAACATGCCAATATAGTTCCTCGTTCAATAACTGCTCGAAACGACCACATAGCAACTACTTCCTTGTTAAAATACAATAATTTTTGAACAAATATTTTATTTTAACTGTCAGAAATAAAGTTATGGTTATAATGATTACAATTTTGTTAAATTATAACAGTATCATTAAAAATTATAAAACATTTATAACTTAAATGTAAAGTGAGAAACATCATTTATTTCATTTTTGAATTTCAATGATGTTACAGAAACTAAACTGCGTTTAATTATGACAGGTTAGTGATTTCTTGAAGATCGAAATAAAGTATGACGTTGTTCCAAAGCAAAATACATAATCACGCGCTGCTTATACATTCAAAATAGATTACTATATTACTCGATGTCAAATAAAAAATTATCCTAATATATAAGAAGCACTAAAAATACAGTAAACA
Source organism: Mechanitis mazaeus (assembly GCA_959347395.1). Classification (NCBI taxonomy): domain Eukaryota; kingdom Metazoa; phylum Arthropoda; class Insecta; order Lepidoptera; family Nymphalidae; genus Mechanitis; species Mechanitis mazaeus. The sequence goes on along the minus strand of OY365748.1, from coordinate 17,394,989 downwards.
AACAGAAAGTCTAGAAATTTCTATACAAAAAGGTTCAAAAGTACCGCTATAAATACCAACATGTCTCAGTATAATAAATAAACCTAGTATACGCGCTTTCACTTTACTAAATCTAGTGACAAGCGTGACGCGGCGCGGCCGACGAGCGATAGCAATGACGTCCTTATCAGTGATGTCATTTGTTTATTTGTGTTTTTATATAGAAAACAATATTTATTAATAAATATACTTAAAATATTGGATACATTTTTTTAAGAAATACTTTTTTTTTCTTTCTTCGAAATGATTGTTTTCTGAGTAGAGTACAAATATATGATACGATATTTATTATTAAATATATTTAAAATATTTAATTTTATAAAACATAATTTAAATTATTGTTTTCTCCAAATTGTTTTTTTTTTAGCACAAAATAATGTCTACAAAGTATTAATAACAATTAAATGAATAGTTGCTGCTGAATAAAGTGAAAAGTATTTTATCATATCAGAGGTCATGGGTATTGTTGTCGACCGCGCGGTGTGACGATAAAGACAAACTGTAATAACAATGTCAACTGATATGCGTTATATTTCGTTATCTAAATGCATGTACAAAACTCAAGGAATACTATAATTTAAACAAAAATAGTTTGATTTATTTGTCGCCAATCTAAAATAACTTAAACAATGACAAATAAATTGAATGGCTGATACGAATTTGTGTACTTTAGGAATTTTGTATGTTTTTTTTTAAAGCTGACACACAAATGGTCTTCTCTAGATGAAGAAGGTCGTTTGTAAGAATATTGTTGACAATTATAGTAATTGATGAATTACCATATATTCGCATAATTATTTGTCGATAAGTTTAAATCACTTTCGTTATTTTATTGCTGTAGTAACTTTTTGCTGCCATCAATCGCGGCGCATACAACGTTTCTTTTACAACCCGGTCCATTTAATCTCTGAACCGTCGACTTGAATGGCGTCGCTTGTAAGAGTTTGCGAAAAAAACAAATGCCATTGAACCCACGGCGAATGCACTGCGGCCGTTAGCTTTATCCGAGGTCAGGTCGGATCGCGGATGAATAAACACTAGCAAATATGCATACAATTTCAGTTAATGCACCAAACTGTCTGCTTCATCAGGAATTGTTATATCCTGATAATACCATGCAAGTTCTTAGATTAATCTTTTTTTTCTCGTTATAATCGTCTACTGCAATATTAGTTTTTCTTACTCTGTGTGTTTTTTTCTAAGAGTCACCTAATATCTTCGGAGACATTCAATCTGAGAAGTAAATTAATTTAGGTAATTAAATTGCCCGGATCAGACAGACGGTGCCGACGAATAGGAGCAGCCTGCTACTGCGCATGCTCCATTTGATTGATTTCTGAGCTTTTACCGTACATGCGTCAACGGTCTGGAGTAATGGATTACCAACCTTATTGCTCATTGATAGTAATGCTTTTTGAATGTGTGTAGTATTAACAGGTTGGTCCAAATGGAGTAATTGTGATTTTACTATTACTACGCCTCATGAACGAGTTTGTCGGCGCTGCTCTTGTATCCGCGAACCTATTTTTTGTTTTAAGATTGAGGTTTTTAAGTATACATATACATAGTAGAATGTAGATCTGCGTTTTATAACTGGGAAGTTGAATATATATTCTTAACCTGTTTTGGTAATACGATTTAGCTAATATCATTAGTATTTTGTCATCTTTCTCAGCTTCAGTTACTATATTTATTTAAAAGGTTCAAAAGCATAAAAAAATTGGTAAAAGTAATTCCTATTCAAAATTTGTTTCTTTTTTTAAAATAATAATATGAAACAATTGTAAAACATGAATTTAAAAAATAAGAGATAATATTAGAAAGAGTCAGAAAGAAAAAATGAGTCATGACGGGATTTCTAGATTTAATCTTTGTCTTCCATCTAATTCTTTCACATTGATATGTTCAATGGTGATTCAGCGCAATGCCATCTGACTGCATGATACTCAAGTGTGCGCATGCGCACTTAGTAGTTGTCTGTTCAGAATCAATTGACTTTGTATACATGTGTGGAACTTTAACCTTTTTAGTTTGATCATCTATAATTGACATAGGAAGTGTTGGGTATTGCCTTTAAATTAAAGAAACCTGATAACTAATAAATTATATTCATACGATATATTGTGAAAAAAATAATAATTAAAAAAAATTTTTTTTTTAACGGACGGGTTACTAGTAATTAATGAGACAAAGAGATGAAGGTCGTGGGTTCAAAACCCAAAGTGGACAATTCTTTATCAGATACAGTTCCGAATCATAGTTGATTTCCGAGTATATGGGTTTTTGGGTGATTCTCAATTCTCCTTATCCCGGGAAAGAAGCAATTATCTGTCATGTTTAACTTATTTAATTTTATAATAACGAATTCTGTATAATAAAATTTCATTGTTCATAAATTCTATAATATTTTGTTATAAATAACATATTTCGACTGAATTTATAATCAATAACTAAATGTTATTTTCCTTATGTTTATACTATAATATAACACCATACATAATAATTAAAATAAATTGTACTTAGATGATTTTTCTGTCTTTACAGGTAATGGGAAGGCGCCATAATTGACGGTGGACCTGATTGGTAAGTTTTATGATTATCTCGTTGTACTAGTTTTTATATGACGCTGCATCATGCGAATTGTTATTTCATTGTGTTTTTAATGTCCCTGCGAAAGAGTATGCAATGCCAAATTTTATGTCTCGCTAGCGTTTTAAATTGGGTCATTTTAAAGAAAAAGTCATATAATGTTTTCTGTATTGTTACAGTTGAATAGAAAACGAGAACACCTTAAGAAAATGGCCGTTTCCTGAAATTAACAGAAGATTACAGCTATATTTAACAGGTAAATAGATCTCAATGTTGTTATATTTATATAATGTACTAGTTAAGTATTGTGTTTATTTTTAATTGCAATGCCATTGTTTGTTTTTAATTAAGCGATTGATTTTTGCTCCGCGATTATTTGATTTCCTTTGACTAATGAAACTAGAACCTTCTAGAATTCTAGAATGAAACTAGAACCTCTAAATGTTAAATGAATCAAATTTCTAGATTCAAGCAGATAATGCGATATACCATACACGTGTTTGTGATATTTATTTGTGTTTTTAAAAACTTTTTCATAGAGTTTATAATAAATTTTGGCAGTCTGCTGATTGGCGGTGCTTCTGAATGGCGCACTTCGCCGGAGTTGGAGAGACATACAATGAGGTAGGTGTCGTAAATATTGTGAGAAGAAAAATATCATATAACATACACGAATTACAAGTTGTAAAACTTTTTCTCTCACTTTTATGTTTTTTTTCTTTTTTATCATTTATGCCAGCGACATTTTTTGCTACCGCGATTTATTTAGGTATTATCCGTGTTAATTACAATGACAGACTATTTTTAAAGACGATTATATATAGAATGCTAAATTCATCGAAGCGGGCAGCGATAAGGTATCTCAATTGTATCGAGCGACGGGTCTTCCAGAGGTCGCGGGTTCGAACCCTGCTAGTATCGATAAATTTTTCATTCTAAATTTTTTTTTAATTTTATAACTTTAACATCCTTATACATGTTGAAAAACAATTTTAAAAAACACAAACACACTGGTTTTAGATACGTACTTAAAAAGTCCAGTATACGATTTTAATATATTGTTTAATTGATTTTTAATCATTTGGGAACTACTTACAAAAGTTCCGTCGATAATCTGATTTTCAACTTATTTATAGAACTTATATTTCATGTTTTATTTGACATAATAATTAATCTTTATTTTTCATATATTAAAACGCTTTTAACAAGATAACTTATTTTATATGCAAATATTATTAGTTAGTAAACCTAATAAATATCAAGACCTATTTCATTTATTTTGTAAATAATTGTGAGAAGAAGTTAAAAAGATGGGATTAAGAAGACCCATGAAATATTTACTGATTACTAAAATATAGGCTGTGACATAAAAAGTACCTTCTGAGATTATGCCCTACGTCTTTTTTAATCGACTTTACACAACGCTTACTACAGGAAAGTAGTAAACATATATAATAAGTAAAAATGGGGTATGTGCAATTCACACACAACAGAAGCGAAACCGTTAAAAATAAATCTACTAAAATAAGAGATATAAAGTAATAGAAGTATTAGGATAATTGTAAAGCTTATTATTTATATATTTATATTTTTATGTTATGTTATATTTTGAAGTAAATTACATCACATATATTACTGATAATATAACACATTATTCAGTTTCTGTTTTTACTTTAAACCAATGTTATAAAAGGCTTATGGTAGCTGAATAGGACACAAGAAAGAATTATATCCAATTCATTACGACAAATATCTAGACGCTAGATGGCGTTAAAAATAAACATATATTTATAAAGTAAAAAAACAATTAATTCGATTTAAAATACTAAATAGATTTGAACGACTCTAAATTTAGAACACTGTACTAAGATTTTACTGAAATGTTATTGGTTGTCTGTGATTTTAAAATTAAACCTTAGTTTGGCAATTCATGTCACTAGATGGAGTTGACTGAGTTAGCTTTATATTTAGATCGTGTAGGAAAGGTTTAAAAAAAAAATAGATCATTTGAGATGCTATTTAATTAAACTTGTTCGTCAATTCCTCGATAAATGGGGTTGACAAACATGTCTTATACTTAGATCATCGTAATTTAGGTATTAAATATCTGACTTACTCCGAAAAAAATTCGCGCTTAACTTTATTAAGAGGCGAGTCTTACTAAAGTTAGCCACGAAAATCACGAAGTTTTTTATCTATCGGTGGCTATATATGTTTAATCCTGTTTTAAATCACACCCGTTCTAAAGAAGTTTCACTTAAATGATGATATAAATTGTACTCTGTAGTTAGTGTCTGTGGTAACTGATAACATTAAAATATTTTTAATTTACAATTTGTGTAAACAGCTGTAAAAATAAAACAATATATTTATATACTGTAGTTATTAATGAAAAAAATATTTATTAATATTTATTTTTATAATGTAATATTTATTTTTGTAAATATTTGAACTATTTTAACCTTCAACTCTAAAAAGTTTATAAACATCAGAAAATAATACATCTAACCCAATTATCGCCAGCAAATAAATATAAATACGCAAAAAATATATAAATAGAATTATATTTTAAACCGTTATTCAAGGAAAATATTACAATCGTATTGCTACAAGTATTGTTCCATTTATTATCAAGCAATTATTATTTCATACAATTAAAAGCCACTCCAAAATATTTATTTATAATTCTAAATAGTAAAAAAAAATCGACAAACCTTAATGTTGGTTTTGCTATTTAAAATAAAAGACAAAAATATATTTATCCAACTCTGCTATAATAGAGAAACCGTCGGTCGGTTCGAAGTCGATAAAGCTGAGCGGAACCTTCTTAAGACATAACGCAACGGACGAAAAAGCTATGGAATAACTCGATATTTTTTTTTTGTATGAATTGAATAAACTCGGTTATATGAATATATTTTTTTCTTCTAAAACTTTTTAGTTAGACTAAAATATGAGTTCTGGTTTCTTCGTGTTTTTGGTAAATATTAATTTTATTGGAAAAAAGTCTTTTAAAAAAAGGCCTATTTAACATTTTTTTATCAATAATATATTTTTAAAACGACGCTTATAAAACCTTATTGTTACAGAAAAATAACGGGTTCTATGCAATAAAAAATATTCCTCGGTTAATTGTTAAAACTTTCACAATATAATACAGAACACGAGTTATTACGTACTTTGATAATAGAAAATAAAATACAATATAAAACTTAAAAAATTGAATTATAAATATATACTCGTAGTTGGCAACTGTGCAATTCTTGACCTTAACGTGCTCACCGACAGATTATTTTTATTAATCCCAGATAATCAAATGTCGAAAAATATAAATAAACTGATAATATTGTTTAAAAATAAGTGTTATCATAACATACGTGAGCATCTTTATAATACTATTAGCAAAACAAAAATAAAAATTATTAAATAACTTATCGACACGAACTTGTGAAACAAAATACGTATATAACAATTTTTTTGATCATTTGTTTCGATATTGGTATATATTTCGCCCACGGGCAAAAAGGTTGGCGCTTTAAATTCAAGCGCAGTGCTCTATCGATCGATATCCCTCCTCTACGTCCTACGGTTTCCACCCACACCCTGTACAGTTCCCGGTCTATAAAGTTCCAGGGAGTCTGATATGAAATTTACTTTAAAGCTAACTTTGCTGCACACCCTCTCCCTCCCACATACCTATTATAAATTCATTGGGAATCTGCCATTAATAATGAAATATTTTATATCCGATAATTATATTAATTCATTATACTTGATTAACAATTTTAATTTATATTTTAATTTATATTTTAATTTCAAAACAAGTTTTTTTGGCTTATTTGATATTTGCTTATACCAGTTCAGTTTTTGCATTCAGGGAATACAAAAACTGATATAATGGCATTACGAGTTTTTAATTTTATATACCCTGGCTGTTACCCTGGATATCTCCCGCACGTTCACTGCTATAGTTAAGATATTCATCATCACATACAATTGACATCACAACAACAACATCTATTTTATAAATCATCATCATTAACATCTGTTTTATTTCAAGATTTCATGTTTTGTTCCTAGTTTTTTTTTACTTAAATAATATCATAATCATCAAAAAAGATACATATACATGCACGTATGAAACGTAAAAGACTAATGAATGGTTCCTAATTGCGTAGTTCAATCTAAAAGAATAGATAAGTAACTCCAAAGATAGGAGATATTTAAATTGCTTCTCTAGTTACTGTTCAAAAATAAGTTTATAAATCTTGCAGAAACAAATTAGACGAAATTTTTTTTTTTTTTTTTTTGTTTCGTAAATAAATTAAAAATCAATATTTTACGAGCTGTTCCGGAGTCGGTCATATCATTATTGCTGTTTGAATACAATTGCTTTTATATAGAATTATTATAAGCATAAGGACAAGCTTATATACAATAAAAATAAGTAGATAAATAATATTACACAACAATACTGCATTATAACATAATACGTTAGAGCCCCTTGGGGTAATAACGAGTTCCAAGAAAACCCTGATTCTAAGGCATTTATATTTTTAGAAACTAATTTCTTCTTCTATTAGAGCACAATTATTAAACTACATACTAATTTATAGAGCAACCAATAAATTTGTTTTTTTTTTTTAATAAATTAATAACTTTATAATTTTATAACTGATATTATATGTTTTGGTATGATATAACTTATTTTGCCTAGAGACACTATGTCACTCTCTTCTACTCTCTTCTATCATACATAATATCAGTAGAGCTCTTGGGTATGTTATTTTTCAGTCATTCTATCTATTTCTTCGAAGGACCTCTTGTATATAACCATTATAACAGAAAATGTTGATAGATAGCACTCTATCAGACTCATCGTCACTCTATGACATAAGTCAATTAATTACTCTTAATTAGTTCTCAAAAAATAAATATTCTCTATTAGTATTTGTTAACCATGCTTTTATAGTGGTTTTTTAAAGAACTTTAATATTTCCTCAAAAAATAACTCTATAGTATGTCTTACCATGTTTTCTATGCTCTTTAGTGTGGTCTTTATTAGAACGTATCGAAGCAAAGTTTGATTGTTATCAAACTTTACCTCATTCTGATAGTTCTAAATATTACATCTTTTACTGATAAAAGACTCATTGTTATTAAGTTTAAAAATATATTATATAATATGGTTATGATTGTGTTATTTATTCCAAGTCTAGACGCTGTCTGTAAGTCATTAATTACGAACTGAATGGTCGTATCTTTATCGTTACTTCATAAGTAGGTCATACGAGTCTGCCATTCATGACTAGGTACGTATTATAGTCACTGACTGACGACTGATTTGAAAGAACTGTAATCTTAGTAATTTTTCTCAAATTTTCTGTCAAAATATGGGCTTCATCGCAAACACTCACAAACGATTTTGAAGGAATTGAAATCTTTGCCCATTATTTTAAATTTCCTTTCAAAATAAGAGCTTCAAAGCAAACGCTCACAAATGATTTTGAAATAATTGAAATCTTTGTAGATTTTTTCAAATTTTCTTACAAAATAAGAGCTTCATAGCAAACATTCACTGTCTATTTTGAAATAATTGAAATCTTTATCGATTTTTTTCAAATTATATTTCCAGAAAATTTCAAATTCTCTGTTAAAATATGAGGTCTATAAATTTATCTATAAATTTAATACAATGTTTTTTTTTGCCTATTAGCAATGCTTATAATATTTAATGTCATTTTATTCATCCAGAAAGTACTTTCTAAAATTAATAGAAGTAACATTTTTATATAATGTTTACACAGCATTCAAATAGCATATTTTATATATGTTTAACACTATTATTAACATTATTATTTCCTTATCATCGTGTTTAAAATGCTACATAAAAGTTTATAATGGTTGTTTTATTAGTTCATCTGTCTGTCTGTCTTTACATTGACTATGAAGATGACGATTTCACCAGCGCTGAAGTGTGGGAATATTAAAAAAAAAATTGTTGCATTATTATGTCGTCAATGTATTTCGATTACTACATTACTATTGAATATTAAAGTTTCTTAAACGATGAAGTATATTTACGTATTTAATAATAATAAGAAACAATATTCGTTTATTATTATTTACTAACTTAATAAATAGACTTATTAAATTCTAAAACACCTGTCCGGGATTGATATGAACAGGAATGTAGGTTTAACGACATGGTTTTTTAGAATACCTTTTTAACGAATAGTCCAGAATATTCCTTTTGAAAATAGAACAAATTTCTACAAATTCCAGAATGTTCCTATTAAAAATACAAAATCGGTGAATGTCAGTATCTTGTAGAGTAGAGGTTTTTCATGTAAAGTCCAACTGTAATAATAATCATAAAAAAGTGTAAGCAGCTTCAATATTTTTTTAATGAGCTCTACATTCAATGCTTTTAAAATCTATTTATATTTATATCAACCGTTATTTCGACCTCTTGCACTGAAATTAATTGAGAAAATTAATTAATTAAACACTAATTAATTATATCAAAGCTATTATATTTGAGTTGCATTTCCGTTAAGTTCAATTTCCCACTAAGAGCCTTGCCTAAAAGCCTCTTACATGTCTTGGTTAAACTACGAGAACTTCTACTACATTATTAGATCAACTAGCTTTTATACTATGTTAGTGTACTAATATTATTACTCAATTTCTAAATTAATTTTATTTAACAACTATAACATGGTAATATTTAGTCTTATATGACACACTTTTAAAATCTTACTCCTCTTAAACGGTTAGAAAATATTTAAACATTTGTGATATTAAAGTTCACAATGAATTATAGATAACACGGTTAAATGATGTAAGCTTATCAAATGTTCTTTATATGCCAATACATAAAATATTACATAACAAATAAAAATAATATATACTATATTTTTTCTACTATAAATAGAATACTTAAAAATACATCAATATTTAAAATAATATATTTTTTTATTTGGTTTCTAATAATTTATATTTTCTTAAAAAGAATAGATATCGACTTGATTGGTTTTATTTCATGGTCAAAGCTCACGAAGAAAGTGCATTCAATAATTATTTTTGTTTTAAATATCATACGCCCAAGATTCAGTCTAGACTATCCCTAGTAAAGCTCATTGTGATAGAAGCTATTTCTTCTGTTCTTTCCTTCATTTCTGAGTAGAGACTCTATGTCGCACTAGAGACTCTATGACTCTATGCACCGTCGTTTTCCTCAGCAATGAGCATATCCTTATTTCAATTTAAATTACACAATTGGTTAATGGATCAAATTGGAAATTGTGTTTTCGATTTCACACGACATTGTAGAGCTGATAAGAACACACTAGTACTATACTGTTTACAAAATACACCTCACTCGTACGATAGAGCAGTGAGTAGTTATTTGCATCCTGTTCATTTGTATGAAATAAAAAGCTTTACATTGTAAACTCTTGCAACTCTTATATAAATCATAGAGCTATGGTATGTTTATTCAAAATTTGTAAATAGATTATATGAGGTCGTCGACCTTATTATGCACAATTATTTTTATATAAAATTTGTACGTTTGTTTGTATTGATATTTAATATATGTAGCGAGCTTGCTGGAGTCAAACGCTGTTGTCCTTGCATCATGTGACACATCGAAGCTTGCTCTTTACCTCATGAAAGACCTGGGTCGTGAGATGTCTAAGACATCCAAATTCTCACTACCTTGTCTTTCATGCGGACTGAGCATATTTCTTCGAATCCCCGGTTGCAAAAGGAGAAGAAATCAAGATTTGGGCTAAGTTTTTTAATTTATATTGTTTCTTTTTATTTCAGAATTTATATATAAAAAATTATCGTGTGATTTTTATAAATTGGTACTATTTATGTATTGGATATGTTTATGATTTTTTTGTGTAGATGCTTTATATAGAATTCGATATTTACGCGCTAGAAATAAGTATATATAATATATATTTTATAGAAATGAAACGGGATCAATGAGAACATTACCCGTTTTTTTTTTAAATATTTTTTTGGTTGTTTTTTATATTTTATGCACCTGCTTGTAGATTATAAATTTGCTTAGTTATGAAATTAAGATTTTTTTATGTTATTTGATTAAAAGAATATTAATAAAAAAAACCGAATTTTAATCAAGCTTTTCAAAATTTTTTTAAAGAAACACAAAACACGGGTGTTTCAACTTATTCAGAAATATCTATAATTAAAAGACTACTGAAAGATTTTTTTTAAGAAAATAAAGTAAAATAAAATGGCTAATACATTGTCTATAAATAAATACTAGATAAAAAAATTAATAATAAATAAATAATAATTATTTACATAATATATAGACAATTCCTAAATTATTTTTTCTGGCTTCCAAAATGTTTATTAATATGATTATAAAAATTTATATTTTTCTTTATCTTACTAACTTGACATATGTACCTCATTACAAATCTTCATCTAAAAAATAATAATAATAATATAGGATCCATTTTTTAAACCAATATTATTTAATAATTACTAAAATTGTAATTATAATCCGAAAGTTCATACTCCATTGTAAGTTTCATAAGTAATATAATATTATTGAGAGAAATTTTTAATAAAATTTCGCGAAGTATGTGCACTAATAAATTATATTAGACTCTTGGAGCAGAAATTCCTTGATTTAGAAGACTTTGCAGCAGCTAATTATAAGAGACAGTAGATTCTTATACTTAACTAAGAAAGATGAAACAAAACATTACTGTTAGTGCTATCTCAACTTTATATTAAATGTTGGTTCATATTATTAGCAATATTATTTTATTTGAACAAATGAATCTGTTTCAAAATTTTAATTTCATTTAAAGTAAAATCCGTCGAAAGATATATAATTATTACTTATTTAAATCTCTTAAAAGCCTTTTAAAGATCAATGTTTCTTTTTTTCCCTAAATGCATAATGACATTAAGGTTTTTAAAAAAGATGGCTGACGTAAGCTCTTGAAAGCTCCTTTTAAATCCGGAGGAATCCTGTTTTTCATTTGCTTTATTTGGTTAGACTAAGTATAGAAAATTATATATACATACACTAAGCTCTAATGTTGATCAACCATTCTAATGTAACCAAGACATAAAAAGAATCTATCTTTGATTTATATATTTCATCATTAATACGTAGGAATAAAACATTAAATTATAGTTTCTCAAATAGTGCGATATTTTTTAAATTTAATATTTTAGTTTTCATTAAAAAAATATATATTTCAGAAAAATTTTATATCATAGTGGGGATTGGTTATAAACACATACATTTATATTAAAATTATGTTTTATAGAAATATGAATGAAGTTGACATTGCATCATTTCGCATCGGTACCTATCTATCTTTAGGGTTTATATTGTCTTAAGCCGAGAAAAGATTGTAGAATAAGAAGCTGTAGAAATATTATTTGATTATAATACTATTGTTTATAATACAATAATAATAATTTATATCAAATGTAATTTAATATAACTTTCTTGAAGTCGCTTATAAATGTAACGTATATTGTTTCATTAAATACAACAGGACACATGACGTTAAAACTCTTACATTTTCTTCTTATTCTAAGGATTAGATATGCAAAAAATTATATATTTTTTAAATGAATATAAAAAACATCTGACACGCGGCAATCGAGCTTGCCGCTATGAAAAACTCCTAATCGGCAAATTATAACTCGCAAATTAATTAACAAACAAAAGAAAAAAAAAATAAAATAATTAAATTAATTAATTAATTAATTAATTTTTAAATTTAAAAAACTTAAAAATTCGAAAATTTTTTTCCATTTTTCGGTAACTTCGGCGGCCGATCTGACCACCTTCCCGTTGGACAATCAACATAATTTTGAAAAGTGAATCTTACATTTAGATGCTGATTCCAAATATATCTTTAGTTTTTCAAAATTCGAAAAATAAAATTCGGCAGACACACATACAGACAGACAGATCGGAAGGAAAAACTGAGTTTTTCGAACATGACTTTTTTATTTAATGCATATATATGGAAATATAATTTTAAAATAAAATTTATAGAATACATAATTTTAAAATAAAATTTCATACAATTTTCAAATTCTTCAAAACTAAATGTTATGTTATTAATATTTGAATTCTAGAATACACCTACATACTCGGAATTGTCAACTATTCCACTTCTATTCTTAATAAATCTACCTTTTTCAAATTCTTTTTTCAGTTAATAAATGTTTTCTTCTTGGGCTTATAGCTTTTAAATCTTTTGGTTAGGTTTTGTGAATGATATCTAAAATTTAATCACATTTTATTAAAATATGGAGAGGGAAAGAGAGAGAAATAATGAATATATAAAGCTGTATAATAACTTTTATAAATTCCATTATATGTTCATAAAACGCATTGCAGTGCACTCAATGCGTTTTATGAACATGCATGCCTTACTTATATGTTGTTTTTTGTCTACACTGTATGTCAGTTCCTGGTTTGGACTCGAGGGCGCGGATGACGTGTACCGCATTTCCTGTAATACTATGCTAGAGGGTTGCTTTTATAAAGTTTCGCTTGATTATCTAGTTAATATTTGAATATATTGCATATTATATTGTTTTTTATCGATAAATATTATATATTTTTGTTATGTTTTCTTTATTCAATATTATTTCCTTTTATTTAAAATTACGAGCACTTTTAAAAGATAGACGCTAGGAAAAGGTTTTGCCAATTAAAATGCTTTTACTTTAGAATTCAATATTGAGCTCGTTTCTCGGTTAAATTGAATCAAATGTAGCTAGAAGCTACGAAATCAGGAAATGTCAATACTTGAAGGCGACGCAATTACAATTTCTAAGATGGCCGGTCTCTTGGAGTGTAGAATTTGTTTTAAATATCGATATATTGTTTTGTTTATTATTATATATATTGTTATATATGTTTATTGTTGTATATGCTTGCTATTGGTATATTTATACTACTCGATAGAATATATTTATTTTAATATATATTTCAAACATTAGGCTTCATTTATAAATATAGAAGAGAAAGTTTCTTTTTATCCGTCCGTTCACAATATCAAATAACAAAATAAAAATACAATGAACTGAACTACGTAGACGTATGACCCCGGGCACAGGGGTAGGTGAAGTTGTCTAGTAGGAGGGGAGAGACAGATGGGGGGGTTTCTGGCTGATTTATGGATCAATAGCTCATGTGAACCTTTGTTGTTCAAAACTTTTGATTTTTGTTGATTTGAACGAACAATTTGAAAAAGTTATTTATTCAATTTACAATTGAATTAAAAAATGTTAACTTTATTTAAATAATTATATTTTTATAATGATTATTATTTTAATGTCTTCTTCCAGTGTGTTACAAGCTTAATATAATACAAGTAGTTCCCAAAATATAAATTATTTTTTTTATAATCATATTTTTTCGTCTTTAGGATCATAAAATATATTATGATCTACAAATCACGTAATAATTTTATTAATTTAAATTTAAAAAAATATACATATCTTTTTAATAATATTTACCAAAACACTATTGTTATCTATAATCATATTAAATTATTAATAATAAAATGTCAACATAATGAAAAATTTGATAAATACATAGGTATTAAATTTACGTAGGTATTGTAAATAATATTAAAATTTCTCTGAAAACATTAAAACGTAGTTAAAATATTCCATTGCATATTTTTCGTTCACACCTGGCTTTGGTTCCACGTGAAATTAATTTAACCGAAAATTGGTTATATTAATAACACTAGAGTGCGCTGGTTTGAGGATCGGTTTTAAATTGTCTTCATCGATGATGTTATAATAGCTTAATTATGAAATCGTGTTCATCAATTTATTAATTAAATGACTTTGCGTACATTAAATATGTACGTAGTTGAAGTACTCTTGCTACGTATATTTTAATTTTAAAATATTTTGGTTTTATTTTTTAATTATATTATAAATTTCGCTAATTAATTACACAATCTTTATTTATTAGATTCATTTGAAAGATTCGTATTATATTTTATGATATTCTTATTATAGTTTGTTTTTCACCTTGTTTCTCAGTGTCAGCTATGATTTAGTCTAGAATCTTTACTGTTAACTAAGTCCAGCGCTATTTAGCTAATGGCCGGTCGCGAGAAGTAAATTACAGCTGAATGCGCTTTTACTTTCAATTTTAAGAAAGTATTTCATTTAAAATGAATATCAAAATATCTATTTTATTCATTCTTATACTCAAGAAATATATATTCCAATGAATATATAGTTTCTAAACCATTTAAAATTTAATGAAATCATATTAGACACTGTTCTTTAAAATACTACAGATATGTATAATTTTTTTGTTCATTAGAAATTGAATAGATATTTCTAGAATCGACCTTCTAGACGTTATAAGAACTTAAAAATCGCGATCCCAGTACGACTTAGTGAACCAACTATAGTATAGTGCTGGTAATTCGGTGATTAGTAAACATTCCATACAGTGTATTGTTCAGATGCAACTGTTAGAAGCCTGTCCATATAGTGTCTGCATTCTTAATGATAACGCATTGCTACTAACATTGCTACTAGAAGCGAACCTTTGAAACAATCAGTATAATTATTTATACTTACAAATCTTACGTTTTTCATTCTTTAATAATATCAAATTAATGCTTTAAATTCTTGATTGCTTAGTGCAGGACGCTGTTGTCACTTCATTTGAATAGAAGTCTAAGTTACTCCGTTTAGTACCGACTGTAACAAGTAGATGATCAATATTTTTAAGTCGTTGACTTAAAGAAACATTACTAAGATAAGTGATACCTAATTACTTAAATGATAATTAATAAGCAAAGTCGGAGTTACGAACTGATTTCTTCATTTCCAACATTTGCAACAAAATCTCCCTTTTCATCAAAAGATCAGTTATCAAATATATATGTCTCTTATAGATGGCGATAAAAAATATCCTACGAGGATGATTTTAGAAAAATAACGCCATCTATATTCAATAAACTGCAATACGTTGCATTTCAAAATAATTAAGAAAGAAATGATATTCACAAGAATTTCATAATGTCGTTTTGTACGTTTGTAATAATAATATATAGTAAAATATTTAGTCCTGTTATTCTTTAAATAGATTAAAGATGGATGGATTCGTATCAAAATAATAAATGCGATGCATGTCTATGTTACACTTTTAAGACCTATTTCTTGTTCAATTACCCAGTAAGCTAGGCGAAATATAGTTCTTTTCGTCTCTAAAATAAAGTTTAAAAGAGATGATGTTTTTTATTTTTTTATAAATATTATACTTAGGGACAATAAAGTAAGTATAATTGAACTCATTATATAAAGCTTATAACATTTAAAGTTTTATTATAGAAAAGATATATATTATAAATATCTAGATAAGATTGATAAGAATAGACGAACAAAATAAATATTTTCTAATGCAATCTACATATTATATATTTAGAACGCCATATTGAAAGTTCTTTTTTAATTTGATGAAGCATAAAAGTTACGAAGTAAATTGGTGCTTGTGAAAATATAAAATAACATGCATTTGTATTGTTGTAATATGTCGAGAGCTCTTACCTGCAGTAAAAATGCTGCCTTCATGACTTGCTTCATATACAATGTAGAATAAAATTATAACAACCATAGACAAATTAAAAACAATAGATATAGAATAATGCTCTAGAAATAGCAATAGAACATATATAGAATGAGTTAGTTTCTCATGTTTTGATATAAAATACAATGTATATAAATAATTATTATTTTTTGCTTTACGTTTGGTTCTAATTTAATAAAATATCAGCGACTTTTAGATGACGTCCCGTTGAGAAACGATAAAACCTATTTAAAAAAAATATGTAACAAAAAAAATGATTGACTTTTTAATTGTAATTTAATAATTATGTAATGTTGTTTTTTGTTTTGTTGAGAACTGAAACGTTTGAAGTTTTCTTCATTTGATTTTCATTAATTTCTCAATTATATATTATAATATATGAGCAACGTATTCTGTAATCAATGATTCCAATTTCGCTTAAGATTTTGGTCGTGCAATATAATTTAATGACAACTGCCATCATAATAAAATTAATATTTATTTATTAAAAAAAAACCCTACAGACACATTGCATTATATGAAATTGAAATCGTGAACTCTATAATACTGTTATAATGTTAAAAGCGTTTTACTCTGCATCAACAAAACAGCACACACACACAAAAACGAACACATACCTAGGCACACACACACAGACACACACACACGCGCACGCGAGTTTGTTCAACTAAATCACGTTAGCGTAAACTTCGATTTGTATGAAATGAGAGCAGTGCCATCTTACATCCACCAGATAGCGTTGTTGATATGCGTCGAATGTTAAAACATAATTTTTCAACTGTTTACTTTGTTGCAGGATTAATATAAGTTGTTAATTTTGTTAGCGAGCAGCTCAGAAGAAGTGTTTGGAGTTCTTTTTGAAGACTAAATGCAGCCGTGTCATCAAAGTGGTCTGTCATAGATCATCATGTAGCTATCACAGCCAGCTTTGATGAGCATGACCACATTTATCCCATCATGATTTACGAAAACATCTTCCAGACTGGATTACTTTAAAGTTCTCGAACCTAACCCGTCAAAGCGGCAGTGAAATGTCCATTTCTTTTCATATCACAGCCACTTTGATGTGGTCGGTTTACGGAGACCACCTGTCGTGTCAACCATGGAAGGATGCCGTTTCAGGGTCCATGGCCCATTCGTAAAAATGACTGTGTAATGTTATATAATCATATCACAGCCATTTTTGACGAGTTGGGCTGTGTGACCGATCTTCAGATGACAATGGAAAGAGGAGCTATGGCCAGTTTGGTCGAGTGTCGCTCTCGAAGTGGTTGTCGTATGTCTACCACCCATATCACAGCCAGCTTTGATGAGCGATAATCGCCTAACACGCAACATCGATTCAGCATTCAGAGAAAACCAGCTTCATGGACAAAAAGGGTGTCGACAAAGAGGCTGTGAAATGTCCCAGTCTCTCATATCACAGCCAGCTTTGTTGACTTCCTTTTGCCTTTAACGTCGAGTCAGCAAGGCTCTGTGATATTATTCCGGCGAGGTTTATTTTAATGTATCTATTGTCTAATTTATATACATGTTAGAAAAAATTTAAGGATGAGACTTTCGTAACCTATTCTCTTCGTCTCTTTGTTCTCTTCGGTCTTTCGTGATTGATAAATGTTGATGTGCGTTAGTATTTTCCTATTCTTTTTAAAGCTCCTTCAAATATATAATCTAAAAAGATTGCAATAAAATATGTGTATCATGTTATGATTTATATCTAGATGTTAAGTTATTTAATTTTCTAGTTTTTACGCGTTTCAAAATGTTTATTGCATTTTAAGTGTCTTTAGAAGCTTTGTAATTATGTAACGGTTTTAATTCTGTTTGAAAATATCAAATTTTCTTTAAATTATATTTTTTTATTTACTCTTATTATTAGCTATCTCATATTCATTAATATTGAATATTCCATTGAAATAAAGCATATATTTTTATAATTACAGGTATTCGTAAAGGACGCCAGAGTGGGAACTGGACTGTTTTAAACTTTATATTAATAAAAAAACTTAATCTAGAATGTTCTTTTTTTGCCTTCCTTTTGTCCGCGACCTCGTTGAAATTAACAACCACGATATTAAAAACACAAACAAATCAAGGGTATTTACTAAGTATGTCAAGTTAAGTCAGTGTCAAGATATAAACATGTTCAATCTTGATACTACTTATTAATTAAAATCGTAAGTTTTTTCATTCACCACTTAAAATGATCGTAATGATTACAAAGTGAATTGAATAAATGAATGCATATTTTGAAGTGATTGAAAATTACAGTTATTTTTAATATAAGATTTTATAATTTAGTAAACATTGTAAGTGAAGCAATTTTGTGTCAATAACATTAAACCAGCATAAAAGTTTGAACTATATTGCGAATAACTCAATAAATCGACCCCGTGCGTTGTCAATTGCGTTGTTTGCTTTGCGAGGTATGCTGAGGCGAGAGCTATCCTGTTGAAGAGAAATTATACTATAAAAGAATATATTCTGGAGATTCCTACCACAACTACTCTGTCGACTTTGAAATAACTATTTCTTATATTTTATTAACATTATTGTATTAAACGGACCTCAATAAAACTATTTATATTAAATGAAATGGACAAAAGTCGAATTAGTTAATTTGTAAACTGTGTTCTGTGATCTTCGTACATGATTAAATTAATTTCGATGAATTAGTATCTTAGAATCTTAGATTAGCTTGATAGATTGATGAGAGATGTTTAAAGGTAAGTAATCGTTCCCAAATCTTAATAACCATCACTGTTGTACGTAGAATATGGGTTATTGTTCAGATACCATTTTTTGATAAAAGGCAGGACACTAGTGCCGTTGCCCTTTTATTACTGTCATATGAAAGTTGCTTAGACGTCGTCGAGGAATGGGTAGGAGTGCAGGAAACCAAGAATCAGAAAAAGGGTGGTTGTTGATTCCGCCCCGACAAGCCAATGAACCAGTCTTTTTAAAAAATACAGTTTACTTTAATATAAAAATATAAACACTCGAAATCGCATTTTGAAATACTTTGAAGGTAATTATTTCAGGATGGCTGTTAGTGAATGTCTTACGATTACTTTAACTGTCTCATTGTAAAAGAATAATACTGATACAAGACGGATAAATAAAAAACACGATGGAAAGCATACTTTGAATATAGAAAGGAACTAAACTAAGCAAACGATCATTTTTGATTCAATATCTAATAGCTGATGGTGCTTCTTTACCAGTTTTTTCCACCTTTCGGTATCTTGGTTCAGTTTCTGAAGATGATGATTGAAAAAAACGAATGTTCAAATGTAAGATAAGTGCAACGTGAATAGATGTTAAACATTGTTGTGATAGCTGTGTGATGCCAATGGATAAATTTATAAATATGTAAGAATTAGTTTAAAAATGGCACCCGTGGTATAAAAGATGAAAATAATCGTATGTATCGTAAAGGATCAAATGGATCTTACGAGAAGAGTCTTAAATATGAATAGAGATAGTAAAAGAAGACAGCGACCGAAAAGACATGAATGGAGATGGGTGATAAAAGTTATTAGGACCCCAAATTATTAGAAAGAAAGACAGAAGATATTTATAAAATATCTTGATACCTTTTAGAACCGAATTATCTATTCAACACATACTTTTAAAGTTTAGAATATATGTACTACATCGTAATATTAATGTATTTTGGGACTGTTTAATGGAATAAATCAACTATGCAACTTGATACCTTGAAAATATGTCGTCGCCGATAAATTAAAATGTAGAGGAAAATTAAAGTCGAGATTTTTCTTTCGTAAATTGCTATTAATAGTACAACTATGTTGATCCGATTGACGTAAGATTTTACTGGACATCATTTCGTAATTTTTTTTTTCTTATTTAAATATGTTATGTTATTTCTCCAGCAACTCCAGAATAAACTATATTTTATATTATTCATCAATGCTCATTATTCATTTTTAAATACTGTATATCTTGTCCGGTTTAGGGTTGCGTGATAAAAATTCTGGCTATTAAAGAATAGACGCCACTCGAACTCTCCTAAAGTTTGACAGGTAATTACAATGAGTTATGAGGAACCTGCTAAATTTCAACACAGGAAATCTATATGGAAAGCTAAGGAACTATAATTATTAATTGCTTCATGGAACGATTCTCGTTAGGTAACGTTTCTTGACCTACAAATCTTTATTTATGTGCCTATATTATTAATAAGTAACTTTTTTTTTCTTAAAACGTATGAGCAATTTTGTTCAACTCGACATTAAAATATTTAGGTTTTATTTCATTTATTTCTCATTTATTTTAGGATTTGGATGGATATAAGGGCTATACCAGTGACGAAATGTGAACAAAGACTTTGCCATAGAATTACTTTGTTTGGCCATAACTAAAGAAATAATGAAAAATAAAACATAATATAGGTATATCCATTTTGTTTATTTATTTTCGCCCCAAGCGGTATTAAATATTTTTGTGATATTAAAAGAGAGTGGTTTAAAAAAGAGAACCGAATCATTACTCAGAGTGGATGTGTACAACTACTATTTTTTTAATCTCTCCATCCGCTTCGTACCAGTCAAAAGCTTGTGTACCGCGCTATCGATAGATGAAACATGTGGCCACATCCACGTAGTGTTCGTACGAAATAGGCGATCTAAGGAGTGAAGGAAAAACTCGAAGACATTGAATGATGACTTAGGGCCTGAAGGCTATTAGAAGAGTACTGGACTTTATGTATTAAAGCCATTATGCCATATGTGTGGAAAGTCAATGGAGATAAATTTGAATGAGCTTCATACGTTTTTAATTTTATTAAATTAATGTATAAATTAATAATCATTAAAAGAGTAAATACATTTACATTTACATTTTATGCAATAGAAAAAAATACCATTATGCCATATGTGTTTAAAGTCAATGGAGATAATTTTGAATGAGCTTCATATGTTTTTAATTTTATTAAATTAATGTATAAACTAATAATCATCAAAAAAGTAAACATTTTATGTAATAGAAAAAAAAATATTTTTCCTTGTTAAAATATTTATGGCAAGTTAGAATAAAATTGAATTGATGTTATTAGGAAGGAGGGTTGCAACAGGAGATTGCAACCTAACACACGACAGAGAGGATTGGTATAATAAGGATAGATTTAGTATAATAGGTTTTTGATAATAATTTTTATATTTATATACCTAACGACTTTTATTTAGTGTTTTTTAAGTAATTAAAAGATATTTTTATTAGGATATCTGATGTAATAGAAGGATAACAATTTTTACCAGAGTTGTATTTGCACAAAGAACCACAAATATGTCACAAAAAATAATGTATGAAATGTCAAAATAAAGATTTAAATTAATAGACTAATTAAGAGTATTAATAATAAATGACTTTTTATTGTACCGTGTGATGTAACGTAAGATGGGTAAACGGTTAGAAACTTACAAAAATTGTCATGCCTTTCCTAATAAATAATCTAACCATTATATTTTAGGACGATTTCATAATTTATACCTATATGTATCTCAAGTTAAATTAATTTTCTTTGAGTTGTATTGTGTATAAAACATCATTAATATCTATTAACTACTAGTAACTACTAGTACTATCTACTATATTGAAGTCGTTATATAACAATGACACGATATCTATACAACCTATCGTGACCACCGGGGAAAGTGCTGTAACCTACTGTCATTTTATAAAATGATGCACTGTAAAAATTATCACCTAAATCTGATGCTAGAAATAGGCTTTTAAAATTATAGTTAAATTATGAAATTTCTTTGTTTTGTAAGACTTATCAGAACACGTGTTTAAGACGTCGTGTTTGAAAGGACTAAAGATTTTCAATTTTAGGGTTATTAAAGTGACTATTGTAAATCTGAATATAATATATATGTTATTAGTGTATTATGTGTGGTATTTCCTAGTAAGCGTCTAAATACCATTTCTATATTTTTTTCAGTGTTTAGTTTTAAACCTAATTGTTTTATCTGAACATGTTTATTCTCTTACTATTGTCCAGAGATCAAATGCCACTACGTCTTGTAATCTGTTATCGTTTTATATGTAGGTATGGACTATTGTTTTAAGTGCTGTGTATATCGGAAGGTCTACGTAATTCTGAGTGAGTGTCTATTATTGGACAGAACTACGCAAACTCTAAGAGAAACAGCGTACAACTACTGTGTACATATTTACAGTCTACGTCGTTGCGCAAGTTGAACGGAAGTCTGATTTAACTAGTAAATAAATTGTATATCCAATTTAAAAGTTTTTACACAACTCTCTTAGCCAAAGTATTTATTTTTTATTAAAATTACTCGGATACAATTTCTAATATACTAGCAACTCATACTGACTTTACTTATAAATATAATAAACACATGTTTCATTTTAGACAGTCTTTGATTTTATTAAAAACTTCGATCTTTTTTTAAATATTTATTTTAAGTTGTTTTAGAATTTAACGTAGATTCTAAAATCTTTCTGAGTTGTGTACTCTACTAACGACTTCAATGAGAAGCGTGCTTTCAACACACCTTAATTTTATTATTAAGATTTTCAATACAAATTTAAGTTTCGATAGATTTTCCAAAAAAAAAAAATATATACAAAACCATTTTAAAATTACGAAAGAAAAAAGAACCCTTAAAAGTTTAAAATCCTTCATATCAGTTACAAGTGCAGTCGGAGGTGAAGTTGTATATAATTGACTGTCGAGTTGTCGACATTCAATTATATCAAGTTTAAAAGCGCATACGATGTGAAATAAATAAAAAAATACGAGTCTATATTTTTAAATTGAACTTAATTAAAATTTTGTTTTTATTTTGTATATACAATTAGTGAGAAAGTTATCATTATATCAAAAAATATATAATATATGATCCTGTTGTCTGATATAGAATATTTTTTAGTATTTATATATTAATAAAAAAAATAACTTTCGCACTAGAGAAATTACATAGAAATAACGGTCACAAATAACACCCAGACTTGAAACAGCCTTGCAAGGATTAGACAAAAAACTGTGCCATGTGGGAGTCAAACCCACGACTCAGAAAACAGTGCCAATACCGAAGGTTTCGTTTAGCAATGATAATAAAAAACAGTAGTCTTGGAATTCTTTATTTCACATTTAGATACTTATACAACATTTATTAGGCAACATAAAGAAATGTATGAATCTGTTGACATTTGAGCGTTTTGTTCATTGTCCGTTTAAATTAAACCTAAGAATAACCAATAACATTTCACAACACATAGGATTTAAACATTAATACATATCAATGAAGTTATTTTCTGACACAAACATATGTCTCTATCACCTAACATTAATTATATATTGATTATTTCATATTAGGTATACTAATACCGTGTTATAGACACAAAGTAATTTTACGTTATTAACCACTACATCTAACATTTTGTATATGTATATAGTAAGTTACGATAAAATTAAATCGACACAACACCTGGACATTTAATATATTACTGTAGACATTTAATTATTATATAAATACGAAGAAAATGCTTTGAAATGACAGTATTGTTTGCATAATATTAGTCCTGAAAACATTGCATTCAAAAGTTTAAAACTAATTTGAGAAATATATCAAACTGGATAACAATATTTAAAACTAGAATAATTCGCTCATTTAAAGCATCAACTGCGCAGTGAGTAGTAAAGGAATAAATAATATACATATGATAGAGACATAATACAAACTATAATAAAAATGCTTATAGACATTTTCTTTTTGATATGACATAAAAATGTCTTAAATATGATGCCAAAATATTTTGTTATAATAAATTAAAATATCGTTAATTTGAATACATATTTGTTTGTTAGGAACATACAGAATCCAGAATCCCATAAAACCACTTTACTAAATACTTAATATTCGAGAATTTTACTTAACAATAATAAACAATAAGCTCTTTAGTATTACAAGATATAGTTGCAGTCACATAAAAATATACATATAATTCGGTTAAATAGATATTTATGTATAAGTCGAATTCGTAAACAAAGTAAAACCTGTGTAAGTCATGAGGTCAGTCTAACCTAATAGCAATTGAAGTTGTGACTAGATAATATTAAAATTAATGTTAGATAAAAATCATGATTACTTAAGTATTCAAATAGACCTAATTATATCGATCACAGTGTATCATCACTCCTTATAACGATATCCCTTATCCATACCAACCAATGAAATTAGTTTTAAGTTCGTTTGGTTTGCCCTATCAGTTAACTTATAATGTAGGTAGGTTTTAGCTTTCAAATCAAAAGAAAGGGCATTATTCATACAATTAATTATTATAGGTTTTCTAAATTTGGACCCAAAATTTCTAAGATAAGAAAAGACGTCTTTTTGTTCTTACCAACAGTGGTTATGAAAAATGGTTCGTGTATAGAAAAAAAACGGGTAGAAAATATACAAGACTGTCTTTGTTGGCGATAATTTCAATAACCCTATGCTTCGTTAGTTTTTAGGCCTCCTTTAGTGTCGCTATAAGGAGATTTGTTACTTTCTTATTTCTCTTCCAGATAAGTAATACTGATTGGCGCCAGGAAACTTATCAGTGTCATATTCAAAATTTAATTAAGCTGCTTTGAAATTAAATCATCCATGATAGCCAAAGATGATACTATGGTTTTTTTTATTATTATTTGTTTTACCAATTTGCTGAATAAAAATTTTACCTTATTTATTCTAACTTTGACAACTAGCCATAGTATCATAAACAAGGAGATTGTAGTATCCAATATATCATTGTTTTTCACCAATGTGTATAGACCTTCTAAACACTCAGGTAAATATTTTTCTGTCAACTATCTCTAGAATGTACTGTCAAAATATGAGCTGATTTTCTCATCGATAAAATATAATTTTCGAACGTTTTTTATTACGATAACAGAATTTGTTCTTATTACTTTAATGGACAGACTCATATATCGATCAGATTTCATCTACAAAAAATGTGTCCCCAAAACCGTTTTAATTATTCTATAGTTTTTATTTTTATGTAATATATTGTTTATATCTTCCTTCAGTTATAAATGGAATATTTAGCGAATATAAAGCCCTTTCATAAAAAACGTGTTTTAAAACTTGTCTCAAAGACTGGAAAAAAAACATGGAGATTGGTAATTATTAGTTTCAATAAATATCTAAGATCTTAGTTATATTTCTGTCATTTAATGAAGAGACTTTAGCGTCATGTTAACTTGTCAATATTATATTACTTAATAAAAAGTACGGCTTCCTTTCTTAAATACCCTGTATGTATTTGTAATTTGATTTAAAATGTTTAAATGTACTAATATATAGATTATTTAATTCGCAATTTTTTTCTTCATATCGAACTTTGTGAAACTAGTTAAGGTAGGTTCAATACTAAAGTAATATAATTACACATACTGTTAGTTTTATTAATTAAATGAAATATTATTCAAAATAAAGAAAAATGTTATATTTAAATTATGGGTAACTTACATTAAGCTTTATAGGAAAAATGGCGCCAATTGACATTAACTATACCTGAAGGCTGTCCTTCTTGTAGCGTATAGATGCTTCTTAGAGAATACTCGAGGTTAAAGAACCACATACATTATGTATTATAATAACTCTTACTATCTATATCTCATTAAGGAGAAAAAATATAATTATATGTAAATATAAAATGCAATTTAAAGCTTACTTTTGTATATGAAATATCTTTCGACTACAAGCATTCAAATTAAGAAAACAAAGTCCCTTATAATGTAAATAATTCAAATTCTTAGTAAACGTATTCACGAATAATAAAAAAAATAACAAGAGTCTGCAATTTTAGATCCTTGTTAATAGACTTTAGATGAATGCAGAATAGTATGAATATTATATGTATTACCTAATTAATAATACGAATACCTTTTCACTTCTTTTGGCGTGAAAACCAGCTGAAAGTCACATGGTCTATTAAACTCTTCAATAATATCTAGCGGCGATGTTCTGTTAAAGGTTGAGAGATCAAGTGTGGTGGATGAACTGGCACCAGAGGATGGCATCCCGGCGTTATCTGGCAAATCATTAGTAGCAGAGTTCTCGCGACGAATTCTAGACGAGCTCTCGCGGTGAGATCTGTACGAGCTTTCACGGTAAGCTCTGGACGTGCCGACGCGGTGAGTTCTGGATGAGTCCACGCGGTGAGTTCTGGACGAACCATTATTACTTTTCCTGAACGAGTGATGACGATTATTACCCGACGAACTTGCTGAGCGTTGGCCCGATGAGCCGGCATCAAAAGTCGTCATGCTGACACCAAAATCGGGAAAGCGGCGTACGTGGTGTGACCTGGACTGTTGACTGCCGAACGAGGCCTCTCTGACAGCAATGGCAAGTGAGCTTGACCAGATAGCACTTGCAGGCAAGACGCCACGCTGAGTTTTGCACAAGCTTGCTTTGTGTAATTTAGAAGTAACCATACCAAAGGAGGTCTTTCTGGCAGCAATGGCAAGTAAACTTTTTTCAATTGCTCTGGTGGTAGAGACGCTACGTTGAGTTTTGAACAACCCTGTTTGCATTGATTTTGAAGAGTGCAAGCCGAGGGATGCCTCTATGGTGGCAATGGCGTGTGACCTTGTCTTGATGTTTTTGGGTACTAAGGTGCCACCTCGAGTCTTGTTCAATTCTGCATGGCGTGACTTAGAAGAGGCATCACCGAAGGAGTTCTCTTTAGCAGCATTCGTGAGTGAGCTTTGTTCGATGGCTCTGGAAGTAAAGACGCCACGCTGAGTTTAACAAGGCTGTCTGGCGTGTTTTTGAATTGCTGGCGCCGAGGGAAGCATCTCTCGTAGCAATAGCGGGTGAATTTGTGCCAATGGTCTATATCGATAATACAGTCCGCTGTTTTGTACCAGTTTGGGTGGTGTAATTTGGAAGAGGCTACGTCGGAAGAGGCTTCTCTGGCGGCAATGGCTAGTGAATTTGTCTCGATGGCTCATAAAAAAGAGACACCATGCTGATTTTTAGAAAAGCCTGACTTGCGTGATTTTGAATAGTGAGCGATGAGGAAAGCTTCTCTGGCAATAATGGCTAGTATATGGTCTTGATGGCGTTGGATGATAAAACCCTACGCCAATTTTTTGGACAAGCTTGCGTGTTTTGATTTAAAAGAGGAAACACTGAAAGAGGCTCCTCTAGCAGCAATGGCGAGTAGGCTTTTCTCGATGACTCTGGAGGTAAAGACGCCACGGTGAGTTTTTGACGAGCCTATTTGATGATATTTTGAGAAATGTTCGCCGAGGAAAGCCTCTCTCGCAGCAATTGCGACTTTTACTCGTCTTGATGGCGTTAGTCAATAAATCGCTGAGTTATCATTGTTCTGTGTGGAGTTAATTAGTTCATGGAACGTTGGAGGAGGCTCCTCTGTCAGCAATGGTGAGGTAATTCTCGATTAATTCTCGATGGCATTGGAAGAAATTATACAACACCGAGTGATTTGGATAATTGTTAATGATGCAATTTGCGCGAGGCAACACTGCAGAAGGCTTCTTTGGCAGCAATTACGTGTGTACGTGTAAGCTCTTCTCGAGTACTCTGGAAGTTGGGACGCCACATTTTTAGAAAAGTGGACACCGAAGGAAAGTTCTCTTTTAGTAAAGGCCAGGGAACTTGTCTTTGTGGCGCTGGTTGACTAAATGCCAAGGAAATTTAAAAGTGTCTACGTCAGAGAAGAAGTTTTGCACGGTAATCTCGAGGTAATTTGTCTTAATCGTCCTGGAGAGAAACACTGGACACTGAGCGTTAGACCAAACTGCATAGCCTGAATTGGAAGACACAACATCGAAATAGCCCTCCCACGTAGCAATAATGGGCGAGTTTCTCTCACTGGCCCTATAAGTAAAGTCACCATGCTGAGTTTTGACAAGATACCCTGGCATGATTGTGAAGATTAGACGCCGAGGGCAGTCTCTGACAGCGATGGCTAGTGAACTGGTCTCTATGACTCTGCCAGTAATTAAATCACGCCGAGTTTTTGGCAGGCATTCTTGCTCTAAGATAAATGGGTCAGCGTTGAAAAAGATCTCTCTGGCAGTAATGGCGAGAATTTGTCTTAATGGCCTTGGAAGAAATGATGTTATGCCGAATATCCGACAGCTACCACGCTAAGTATGCTTGGCGTGTGATGAAGGTGTTAGCACTGAAAGAGGCTTCTCTGGCATTAATGGCGAATGAACTTAATTTGAAGGCAATGAAGGAATTGACGCTCCGTTGAGTATTTGACAAGTGCTTTTGGCGTGAGATAAATAAGTTGACGCGGAAGGATACCAATCTGGCACTAACGGAAATTTGGATCTCCGCAGTAGAACACATGCCGTTACGGTTGTTTCTAATCCAATGTCTTACGATAGAGCATGGTCTCTATAGAGGCCGATCTGGCAAAAAAAAATTTGCGAGATTCTCTTATGACGTCGATATCTTAAAAAGTATGAGCAGCATTTGCTCAAGCCGAGGTGATTTCTGGTCCTCAAGGGTGAGCAGGAAGCGTTGTCGGCATTAACGTCGGTGCGATGTCGAAAGACACTTGTCGAGGCAGGAGTAACGATGGAAGAGTCGGTTACACACGGTAAATGTCTTCCATGATTTTGAAGTTGAAATTCGAAACCCCGGATTCGGGCATGGAATGCTTTGGAGTCGAAGTGCCATCTTGAAGTCTGACTCGAGCGGCTTGTCTTTGACCGTCATGTATCAACCCGTTTGATGTTGTAGATCTCGGCACGGCACAGTGGGCAAAACTTGATCATAGACGTGCACACTGAGCAGAAACCGCTGGAAGTTTTTGATATTCAGTGTTATAAAACTTTACTTTGTTTTCGGGTTGTTAGTTTTTGATATTAAATATTATTAGTACATTTTTTCATATTTTTATTTATTTAATACTGTAATAATATTTATTACAATAGCTGAATGTTTAATTTACCATTTTGTAACTGTGATTAAAAAAAAATAAAAAATAACAAATTATATTGATTCATTAGCGACAATACAAACAAATATTAAATAATAAACTTTTGATATTTCTTACCCATGTTGACAGGGCTCCAACACGCAACACGCTGTTTCATCATAGCAGACTTGACACGAATCCTCCTTCACACTTGAGCATCTTAGCTGTTCCAAGTAAATGCGACGAGGAATTACCTATCAGGAATGTATTATTAAAGTCAATAAGACTAAAGTATGCTTAATTTAAGGAAATATAAATGTTATTATTATTAATAATTACATGTGACTACAACTGCATCTAAAATGAAATAACATTATTTCAACTGATTTAAAATTTTTAATACCACGATTTCGTGTTACGAGTGCTTGCTTACCTTCTTTTCTTCATCAGCCAGTTCCCCGCATTCATTGAATGACGAAAATTCCCTATCAGTAGGAGGAAACTTAAAGACTTCCAAGCCAAAGTTGAAGAGACACTGCTGATAAGCCATGAAACTTGCGGCCGCGAAGAAGCCATATCTGTGAGTAAAAAAAATAATAAATAAAATTTAAACAAATATTTAAATACCTTAACTCCATATGGCACATCCATTTACCGCGTAGTATCGAATATTTCCCTGCAAGGACTCAAGCGGAGTCCATTAAGAGAGAAAACGACTTCCTTGGCTTCCAAGTCAATCAGGCAACCGAGAACATCGCCAGGCTTCCAGGCGGGGACCAACATCACATATGTTGGCTTAGCATTGTACCACACAAGTTTGCGGCAGCCGTCGTAAGATATTGAGTAAATGTCGTCACCGATACCATAACCCTCCTTAAAAATATCATTGCTTCATATTACTATAATTTTTAATTTTTAATAAAGACAATGATGATCTGATGATTAAATTATATATGTCAAAACTTTACATTTGAATCTATCTTATAATCTTATAAAGATTTATCACTTACTAACCGCAGCTTGCGAATAATGAAGTATTTTTTAATAAATTGTTTTCTTTTTATAAAATATATTTCTACAATGCTTAGTAATCGTCTTACAAGGATGCAGATATTATTTACAAAATAATTAAAACGACAAAAATTCTCTGTTAATGTTTAACACTGATCTAAATTATTATAAAATCCCTAATATTAGTTCCAGTGTAACACATTTTCTTATATAAATAATGTTTTTAAATTCTAGAACATCACCCACATCATTTAAAAAGTGACTATTCTTAGTAGCCCATCCGATCTGCATGACCCCAGAGGTCACAATCGTAGCTTCGTAGTACCAGCAACCTTTATCTATCTGGAAGGTGCATCGAACACTCTCGAAGGAATACGAGTCACATCTCGCTTCCAGACCGTTGCTGGATATTTGAAGATACTCGCTCACATCGTGAGAGTTAAGCAGCGCGTTGATCTGCGACATGTCTTCTAACAAGTAGGACAGTGTGCGACCTTCTAAAGTAACTGCAAAATGGTTTCAAAATGTAAAACAATTACTTCTATAATTCTATAGAACATTATTTAGATGGAAGACAGGAAATTTGGTATTATAAGTGTATTTATTATAATAGAGAATTATTTCTTTATTCATACGCAATTCCCCGAATACTTACATAGATTATCCAGCGCCCAGTTCGCGCAGAAGCCAACCTGCCGCCACACATAATGCTCGCTATTCTTAAACATTTCCAAATGAAGCAACGGATGCTCGTTATACTTTTCCAAGCAAGTTTTGATCGTCAATTTATTCTCTGTTGTATGAGCGAACTTTATAAGAGCTATCAGAGCGAATAGAACGACGCATGGTTCTTGGTCGGTTGTCTGTAAATATATCATATAACTACAACTTGTTTTCTATCTAAGTATACTCTAAGATTAATTAGCGTTAAAAAAATTTTATTTTTTTTTGTAAATAGTAAAAAAGCTATATTAAATTCTATGATAATGATATAGAATAACATATTCGAAGTGAAAGAAACGATATTTTGGAATTATTCAATTTAGTGTTACTTATAATAGTATCTTCATGTGGCTACAACTAATTATACTATACCTTGGATAGCCATTGACATAAATTGTATATTTTAATTGTATATCTTATATATATTTTTTATGTATGCTTATCATTGAACTTATTAAGCTTAATCTAATTGAAGGTTTTGTGTTTATTTGAATGAAACTCGAATGGTTTAAATTCACAAATACAGTAAGTGGCGCTGCAATCGACTTCTACGTGTTTTTTAAAATTTTTTCATTATCATGTACCTTTAGTATGCTTTCTTCTTTGCTTTAAGACTCGATAATATTTTCAGTTCACAGTACACAAAGGCATGTGTGTGTGTGTGTGCACGTGTGTTTGTGTGCGCGTGTGTGTGTGTGTGTGTAAGAGAATACAGTGAGTATTTACAACCTATACCATAATGAAAAAGTCAAATGAAATGTATCACTATATTTGAATCTATATCATTTTCTACTATTAAGGAATGAAAAAACTAACAAAATTCTAAGGGTCTTCGCAAACGATGGTTTATTCCAATAACCAGCTTATTGAGTTTTTATTATTACTAAAAATAAATAAAACATACTTTTTAAAGTGAGGGTATATGTGGTATTTATATTTCTGATTGAGGCTTATTTGAAACTTGGGAGTTACATTTATTCATCAATTGCGAGAAGGTCTTGAAAGGGGGACAGCACGAGGCCGTTTCAGGTAATTCTTTGTTTGCAGAGTTGACTGTGAAGTGGTTACGTGTTTGAGGGGTTTTGTGAGAGCTTTTTGCTTGGACTGTTTTCTCGTTATGCATGTTGCACAGAACATGCTAAAAGGAGAGATAGCCCAAGCAGAAGAGAGACCGATGCTCTGGATTCAGTTCAATATTTCAGAAGTTTAATCTATAGACTGGGATTGGCTAAGAGGGGGGCTTCTTTTGCGGTGTTGTTCGGGCGCTGTGGTTGAATGCGAAAGCGACACCTGGTGCCCCTTTGTGACGGTACCTGCAACCGTCTGGTTAAATGGTAACCTTAAGATGGCACTATTTTCTATGTTGCTGAGAGTCCGATAAACCGACTCCTCCTTCCCTTTGGAGGTGTTGTTACAACAAAAGCTTCCAGGCGTTGATAAAACAATAAGGTTAATCAGATTACAGATTTTTTATTTCATATTATTAAATATTTCCATGGAAGAACAAAGTCCATCATTCCGTCTCGTTTTTATAGTAGATTCGCGCCAGGGTCAACAACATATATATTGGAGATTGGACTTTTGTCGTTGTGTGAATCTCGTAAATCCCATATCTCAAACAAAATAATAAGTAATCTATCATCCTATGAAATTTTATAATTTCCATTCGGTATGAATATTTAAATATTTATTCACAGTATATAAAAACATATTCTGGTAAGCAATATAATAAACAATGTGTACATGCATCATACTCGTATATTGTTAGTCTATCTATTTGATATTAACATTTTATCTACTAGATTCCACCTGCAACTTCGCCCGCATGGTTTTCAGTGACCGTGAGGTTTTTTGATCTTTATAAAAAGTTATAATTATGATTATTATTTTGGCCGCTGGCCCAAAGATTTGACCTTATTAAGTGATGAGTCGTTGGTATCCAATCCAGTGGTGTATATTTGAGCCAATATTGGAACCAACTTTAGCACAAGCACACAAACAGACAAAAGGGTAGCTTTCCCTATCTTACTCTTATATGTAGTAAAGATAAAGATAGATATATAGATGTAAGATGGACATGCCCAGTGTCTTTTATTGTGTTATTACTTTATTCATTATTATCAAAAAATGTGTTTTTTAAGTATCTGTTTAATACTAATCTTTGAAATTAATATAAAAAGGTAAAGTTGAATTTATATGTTAGAAAAATCTTCTAAAGAAAACAGTAAGTAAGTTTGTTATGCCTAAGTTATATAGACTGTATAGACTGCTGTGTCCACTCATATTCTTGCTATATGCAAGGCGATACATGTGTAACAAAGGACTATTGTTAGAGGAGCTGACGAAGTCGCGAGCAACAGTAATTAATGTAGCATTCTTGAACGCTGTGCGCATTAGTGAATACAGAAACGAGATATAGGCTGGTTAGCTAGTAACGTATAAAAATTAAAATTTTAAATTAAATTCCCTGAATGTAACTTTTATGTTTTGATAATGTACTAAACTGCCTATTGTAAAGGATATTTTTAATTATAAATATAACACCTTTCACAAATTTGTCTCACTATCTCGGCCCCGCTATTCCTCTATTCTCTGAAGCATTCTTCTATTGATTTGATTGATTGATTGCTTGATTGCAGACGCGTAAGAATGTGTTTATTTACTATTAAGATAACTAAGAGCAGTAGCATAATAGAAGATAGTTTACTGCCTTGTTCTTATAGAAAAAAACTAATATAAATTATATGATAGAATTCGTTTTATTTAAATCTTTTAAAACAAATTTATCTATAAATATAATAAACCTAATAAAAGTTCAACCAGTTTAGTCTAATGTGGAAAATATATTCGTACTTACCAAGAAAGCGAATAGATACTCCAGTGTGTTGTCCGTGAGTATGGCAACACTATTCGGCCCAACCAACTTTTCTGCGATGCATCCCAAAATAACACATATGTTGCGCTCCACCCGGATGTCCATAGTTGGAACAATTGCACGCTCATGTGAGAGCCGGAACAGGTATGTTACCTATAAGCGTTTAGTTTATGTAAATCTTTGTTAAACTCCAATACACCGCATCCCTAGGTATATTTATGACATGTTGGAATTTGTATCTTTTTTGTTCGAATATAACAAAGAATATATATTTGTGAGGTCTAAACGACTCCATAAATTATGACATTCCTCTAAGTTTTTTTTTATTTTCTAGAGAAAGAGGTCAAGATCTGTTTTAGTTCTCTCAAGTAAAAAAAAGAGGATTCATTTTACACTCCCACTGTTAACTGTCTAGCGATTAAGGAAATTTAACTCACTAAGGAAAGGTTAACGTACTAAAGCTGTTAGTTCGTATTTAGACAGTCCCAGACAGTGCTGTACAAACATACTGACATCAAGAGACAATGTATTTAAATCGTAGGTCGGTTTAGTGGGGTTCTTGGATCTTTAGCCGCGTTGCAAACAGGTAGTCGTGTTAACGTGTATAACTGTCCGTAGAACTTCTCAATCTCACCCATGAACTCCGGTTGGGAAGATATAATCCTGCCATCCTTGGTTTTCAGTTTAATCAGAGGGCGTGTTACCTGACTTAAGAATTATCGTGTCTCCACCAGTCTACGGTCTTCAGATAATCCGAAGACTGGGGGAGGACCCGATAATTCTTAAGATACTGATGTGTTCCAATTCTTCCCGATTAAATGAATCAGCGTAGCCTGCATTCATTATTAACGCAAATTAAATATATGTACCATAACCTGCCTTTCAACTCCGATTTATCAACGGCTATTTAGTCTACGTTTCCAGGTGAAGACTCTGCGAGCCCTTTTATAAGCAGTTGTTAAACGTCTGCACCAGAAGGAACGTTAGGGGACCGTAATACCACAGACACAACAATGACAAATGGGGAACAAAGTTTCTGTTTCAGTCTTTGCAATAAAGCGTCATGGAAGAGAGCCACATTCTTAAGTCTAATTTCGTCTTCTTGCTTTCTCTGCCAGGTTCAT
The DNA here is from genome assembly GCA_959347395.1 of Mechanitis mazaeus. Lineage (NCBI taxonomy): Eukaryota > Metazoa > Arthropoda > Insecta > Lepidoptera > Nymphalidae > Mechanitis > Mechanitis mazaeus. The sequence continues at coordinate 17,360,032 of OY365748.1, read as the reverse complement.
ACGTATTTTCGGTAGCACTTCGGCCTGGAGTTAGTTCTTAGATCAAATAGTTGACGTGAAGTGTGGCCTCCATCCAGGAGACAGGGGAATAACAAAAGTGTCTTGAAATAATTTCTAAAATATGAAATATCCAGCAACAACCATGGAATTGTATAGAACAGATATCGCTGTCTTTTCCCCGGGATCGTCAGAGCGATGGCCATAAATGTAATAACATTCGCCTCTAGCAACGTTTTTCTGGAGTCAAACTCATCATTAAGTCGAAGTCCATTTCTGACGACTGTCTTTTCCTTCTTGGTAATAAGTCATCGTATAATACTTTTTTAATTTGATATAGTAATATCTTTTAACAATACAGATTTGAATAGTAATTTAAAATAAATTAATGTGGAGCGATGATGTTTCAGATTTTTTTATATAAAAATGTAAATGAAACCTTATACAATTATCTATGACTGTAATCCACGCATGATTGGTCTCTGAACACTAGTGCCAGCATTTAGATATCAGCCTTGCCTGTAATTATCGAGTTGAAAACCGCAATTATACAAATAGGCAATTGTTCTGCATGAATGCAAATTAACTTTCGTCACATGTTTTTAACATGAAGAGAATCTAAACATCTATTTATAAATCTTCTTTTTAGTTTATAGATAGATTTCATAAACTGCTTGGATGGCAATATAAAACCTCATTGGGTTGCAAGACTTTTATAAGTGACTTTATCGTTAGTATTGTTTGGACGTTACCATTCAAATGGAATGTAATTAACTCCCAAGGTGCAATATTTACATTTGCAACTCACTTTGATCACAGACTCCTTAGATGGCAAGGGACAATCATCTAATAATATAGAAATAGCAGTGGGTCCGAAGGGATCTTCGAGAGGAATGACGTTAACCATCGAAGTGAGCATCTGAATCCATCCTTCTTCTTTATCAGCTATGGCGTGCAACTTCACCAGCGACACCGGCGATTCTTCATCACTGAAATAGACATAAGAAATACAAATGAAAACCTGTAAAGCCAAGGTTTATTATAGTAGCATTCGCTAGCAATGTAATAATTATGTATTTCAATGAAAATCCTTCGCAAGCAAGGTAATCTGTAGCTGTATGTATATTTAAGTAATAAAAATACACTCCATTTAAAACTACCTTCATTATAATTTGTTATTAGTTTTAAATAAACTACAATCTTTTGATAACTTTTTAAATTTATTTATCACAATCGCAAGATTCGGGAAGTCCTATTTTTTTTATATATAGTACAGCTGAACTAGTCCGAGTTAAGATGATAGAATAATCCTAAACAAAATATTAGGACGATTCAGAATAATTGTAGAACATACAACCCAACACAAATATTTTCGTATCATTATTATTCGCAAAAGTTCAAATATATTTTAATTGAAGACAGTTATGAAATAACACTTATTGAAGAAATTAAATTATCAGAGAATTGAAAAATAGTTTCTTCTAGTTTTATTAATGATTCAGTTGTGCAGCTACTACAGTCAGAACAAACAAAGATTTCAAAGAATTCGCAACAAAATTATCACTTCAGTATATAAATGTTATGCAATGCATCATGTTATAGACAAATGCTAGCCGAGTAAAGTTTTTAAACAACATTATACACAAGTGTGCATAAAACATGGCGCCAGCAAAACAAAAGTCTCAACTTAGAAAAGGTCAAATTGATGTTTTAAAATAATACAGCATAGGCATCGCGTATACTCATTTCGTTAAAATCTAACATGTACCAAACGAAATTATTAAGTTCAAGAAGTTTCTTACTATTTTACTTTGACAATTCAAGGAAGGTATATAAGACTTTTACCAAGATCTAACTATTATATATAAATCGATATTCACCAACATTTATTCACTGGATTTGTTATTTTTTATAAGACGATTGAGTTCTATGGATTTTAAGACTACAAAGAGAATATAATAGAACCACATATATTACAGAACAGGTTTTAAGTAATCGCCACAGCCGCAAAATATTGTGCCACAATATATTGTTCATCACTATTTTCCAGGTGTTCAAAACCATTTAAGGTCATGATACGTGTTGGAAGAATTAGCACATATATAAATTAATTAGAAAACATCAAGCTCTCGTTAAAATAAATGCATTAAACTTACGTGTCTACTCGCGAGGCCGCCACTTTGAGCATCTCGAGGACGAGTTGGTCAACGATTCTGGGGTCTACGTTTTTCGGAACTCGTATCTGAGTCTCCGGCACCGGACCCAATCTAACTTCCGTTGGTGTCGCATAGGCTGCCTCATCTGGGGTCTCCTCTTTACAGCAACACCCCCCCATTATCTGCACAAATGTTCTCTTTATTATCACTATATATCAATGTCCACAAAACACACCACCTTCCGGACAAAAAAAAAGTATTTTGATAAATTAATCTTTTTATGTACTTATTGAAACTCAAAAAGTTTAGTCACTTTTACATTTGCCACAATGCACCACAAAACCCAAACAAGGTGTATATCGAATTACTCCTTACACTTTTCAACACGCTCATCCAACTATATTGATAACACACTATTTCATTTCATTATTCAAAGAATGATATAGCCTTCTTTGAAAAATGACAACACCTACATATAACAAGATAAGAAAGTTTAATGAAATATACAGTCACCTAATTGTAACGTTACTCACAAACTAATTTTTATTTATAAATAATAATGTAACCAGCTTTCTATATTTTATTGTGATTTTATACTGTTCTTATACTTTAAACTACATTTTCAATTATTTATCCTGTATAGGAATTAAATTTAAACAAATATATGAAATATCATTTTATTGAACAAAGACATTGACCATGATATTTGAACAATATAATTATTATTATATTGTAAAAGATTTGTTATAAATTCTTTTACTCTTAGAATGCAAATTGGAGTAGATATTTTCATATTTGTCTAAAATTTCACTTAATCTTTTTAATATTATTTTAGTAGTTTTGTATATTAAAGAGAAATACCGAGAATGAAATTGAGGTTTACTTTAAACGGTCACTATATTTATTTATTTATTTTAAATCAATTGTAATTAGCAATGAAAGAAAATGATTTAATTGTCAAAATAGAATAAATAAATCAATATAATATATAAAACATAAGTAATTATCATTAATAACAGTTTTACAATTAATTAAATTAACATAAAATATCATAAAATAGCATATCAGTAGGATTTTCAAAAAATCAATACTGAAAAAGGGTGGGGGTAATTCATATTATGAAAATGAAAATAATGCAACAGGTAAAAATGATAAAACAACAAACAGTAAAGAACAACAACATTTAATATATTATAAGAATAATATAAATGATATTTACATTAAAATATGATGTCCTTGCAGCAGACAACTATTCAAGTGCAAGTGCTAAAATTTTATGACCCAATCAATAAATCAGTGTATTTTTTTTTTGCATTTTGTGATCTGAATCTAGGATCATGCATCTAGGGACTGCCTCAAACACAGACCATACAAAAGTACTATAATTTATTACCATAAATATTTAAATAACTAAAACTTTTAAATATTATTTGTTTATATTTATTAGGTATTTTTTTTTTTAGTGACAATCTAAAATTATTTAACTATTCAAGTGTCAATATGGTATTGTATATACAACATATTTTATCAACATACATTAATTTATGTCAAAATATTTTAAACATTTTTAAATTTTATAATTATTAAAGAAATTATTAATAATTTTTTCAGTTTATTTTTTTTAGGTACTACAAAATTTTATTTGATCTGTATTCCAACCTACAGATTATAAACTAATATTGAAAAATGCAGTTGTCAGTATCTCTTGAGTGAAGGATATTGTTTTATACTTTAATTTCAAGGTTTTATCAATAGTTCAAAATAATTAGCAATTTGAAAGTATAATTGAATTACTATCAATGTTTTAACATTGAAGTTTTACTCATATAACAAATTAACCTATAAACTATTTTGTCTTATTTATTATAGAGCATGTAAAGTGTTTTTTTTTGATATTACGTAAATAAAAACGGCTGAGCCTATTCATACAGTTACTGTACAAATAATATATTTTTATTCATACAGTTACTGCACAAATAGTATATTTTTATTCATATAGTTACTGTACAAATAATATATTTTTATTCATACAGTTACTGCACAAATAGTATATTTTTATTCATATAGTTTCTGTGCGTGACAATGCTCACCCCTTTTTTTTACAATATCCGTAAAAATTCAAATTGAAAATTTTTCATCATAAAAAAAGCGATTACTCATCATCAAACTAGTGTAGTTATGGAAATTCGAATTGAAAAACAGATATTTAAAAAAAAAAAAATATATATATAAAAAAAAAAAAGGGGACCTAACATAACCTAACCATCCTACCTGCTACCTACCTCGTAACACGTTTGTGATAATTTTTTATTATTCGGAGTAATAATTATATATTATTCATACAGTTACTGTATTAATAGTCACGTCGAATAAAAACAAACATTTTCTTTAAATTTAATTTTTTTAATATATTCTCAATTGATTTTAAGATAAAGTGCAAAACTTTGTGCTTTAATGAATGAGTCACCAAAACGACATTGTTGAATTTATTGCGTTTAGCGATGTATAAAGATTATCAGAGTGATAACTTTTAATTTTAAAGTAAATTTTTTGTTACTAAAACTGTTCTATAGAACATTAGGGTGCCTTATGGTGTTTTCTATTATGTTGTTTTGAGACTTACCCTAAGACTTAACTCATTTCCTAGTCAAAATTTTAACATACAACACAAAACTACTTTTTAAGAACTACTTTATAACTCTATTTCTATTACAAACATGGTATAAAGTTCTATAAATCAAATTAAAGGCCTGTAATGAAGCCGTGCATGTCACAAAAATATCAATTCGAATTATATTGCCAAATGCCAGTTGCCAGCTGTTGGCATTTTGTGGTAAGCATAGAGGAAAGAAACTTCATTGTTTATCAATCTTATTCTATTCCACAGACTATGATGAAAGAGAAACCTTCTAATCTTAAGTTTAATTAATATATTACCGCAAAGTCTGTTATTGTGAATAATTTAAAATTCTAGTATATTGAATCATGACGATGTGATATAAAACAACATCTGAATTAACTTATCTCTAGTGTTACATTTATCTGTTACATATAAATACTTTCTTAGATAAAATAGCAGTAAAAACAATGTTGATTTTGATGTTTTATAAGGAAAAAGTTAATTTTCAGCTACTATATCTAATTTTATTTTAGGTGACCTCTCGTCATTTTTTCTTATTCTTTGACGAGAGACAAGTTGCATTATTTTAATCGTGATATTTTGTTTGACTTTATTATTACTCTATGATAGTTTTTTTAGTCAAAACACAAAGTGATCTCTCTGTAACGCTTAATAATCTGTGAGTCCAATTTAAGTCCTTTGTGGTCGGTAAAGCCACAGAGTACTATAAAGTGTATAGGCTTGTACATATTATAGAGGGTGAACCCGGTAGATATAAGGAGCACTATCCGTGAAAATTAAGTTGAAATGGAAGCGCTAGTATGTCATCAAGGTACAAATAATTGTATTATTTGATGAAGTCTTTTTATGACTCCTAAAATTCAGTGCTTAAACCTATTTATTTTAGTTCATTCATATATGTTATTTCTCATGCAATTTACAAATAATTAAACTATTTTTATTTTTTAGTTTTAGTAAAGAACAAATGTTATAGACTAATTTCTGATATTTAAAATGAACTGTTTTTAATGTAGTTGAATTTATGAATTTATTCGAAATTTACGTTTATTCATTTATAAATAAACATGTTTTACTTAATCATTTTTATATCACTCTATGTTTTCTAAAATACATAAAACCTGTTAAATTTATTTGAAAAATTAAATATTATTTTTTGCATATGGAAAGACGATTTTTAAGATATTTTAAAATTTTATTTGTACATGTCTAGTCTTGTGGTATAAAAGCAAAAAATAACTTATTTAACTTGTTTTTAACCATAGTTTTAGGCTTTTATTACCACATATTATGTTCTTCACTGTCCTCGCTGTCCGACTATGAAATTACCTTCCTTTACAAATTAGACGCGCTCGATGGCTAACGGTTTTTAAATATATGGTAAAACAATATTACCTTCAATTATGTCAATTTTATTCAATATTTATAAATATATATATGTAAAAAACAAACAATTGCGATATTTATTATTCTTTATTAGTTTACCAATCTACAAATACATTTGTACATGGGTAATTTGAAACACTGGCAACTTTGCCCTAACACACAATATTCGAATTAATAATTCTGACATTATTTCTACTGTAAACTTTTGCGTAATAAGACATTCTACATACATTTATAATACTGAATATTTTTGTCAGGCTTGATAACCATTACTATTTAACTAATGAGAACAAAACGTCAATGTATTTAACAATATTTTTATCAATCAAGTTTTAAACTATGAAATATTTATTAGAAATGCGTTGGTTTTATTACAATATATCAAATAAATTATTTTACACTACAGTACCTACTTTTTAGATCAATCTATGATCAATTGGTCAACCAAGATCAATATTTTAATTTCCTAATATAATAATACTTAATTCTTGACCAGATGTGAATTTTGGAATAATAATAACCTTGTAATTTATTTTAAATAAATTATCTAGTATAGATAAACTTATCTATTTCATATAAAAGTTACTTTGGAAATGTTACTTTACAAATATAACAAGTAAATACCGTTATTTAAAGTTATTCAAATATATTTTCATTTAAATAAACATAACAAGAATAATTAAAAAAACTCTTAAAATATTTCTATGACATATATAGAATAACAATAGAGAGAAACAAACAAAAAATAACACATTATCTCAAACTTAAAAAACTATTACATAAATATCTGATTTAACATTAAGATTTACAATAGACCTCTAGAAATATCTTGAAGATAAACAAATTAAAAACCACAGGCTAAACTTTTTGAAAGTTACCATTTTAATGGATAATGCCCATTTACCTACAATACGCAACAATAGAATGTAATCGCAGTATCTAATATTAATAAAACGATCCATTCAAGAATATTCAACTTATCGAATATTTATTCTGTAATACTGGAACTATATTTTTTATACCATTACCTACAAATCTTCATTTTCTTAAATATAGTAAACTAGATAATCTTTTAATTATTCTAATCATTTCTATGAAATTACATACTTGACATCAATTAAATAAAATGTGATTCTTACTTCGTAAAGTTTAATATTTATGAGTATAACTTAACGTAGTTCGAATTTTGGAGAATAACTTACGAATTTATCGCATTCTTTACAACTTTAGCTTTATCCTACAATACCTACTAATATGCAAAAACTCTTACCGTCTACATCTGTTTAAATATTTCGAAATACATTGACTAGCTTGGTGAAAATAATAAATATTAGTCTAATATTATTACCTAAATTTAAACGTACAAACTGCCAAATAGCCACCCAAATATTATTTAACATTTATAATTAACAACTTATTTTTACCTAAAAATTAAATCGAATGAAAGAATACATCACTAGTATATTGGTATATATAATGATAGCCACAAAGCCAATTCTATCCTATTCAAAGCCAATTGTGCCAAAAGCTATAAAGCTTTTATATTATAAATATATATTAAAATGTCCTAAAATTTTAAACAGAAACTGAAAAAAAATCGACTATTTAAAAAAAGTATCGTCATGACAGTGGCAATTAATGACAGTTATTTTTTTATTTATTATTCTCATACAATTTTATTAGAAAACTTTAATAGAATTTTGGTCAATATAAATTAACTTGTTACAATAATATACACTGCTTACTGGTTGATACTGTCACCGTACTATTAGGCACTGTTTCTTTATTCAAAGACTATTGTGGATAATTTTTCTTTACTATGTAAAATGTTGTGGAGTTTAGATTCTATGGTTATTTTTATTTTGTCTATATCAAAAGGTGTTACTTGTTTAGACTAGAATTTTCTAAAGATTGCTATTTGGGTCAAAATAAGTGTTTGTTAAATTTAAATTAATAACAAGAGGACTTTAACAGACTTTAACAGTAGGTAACAACCTACTTCTGGAAATAGAAAAATTTTGATAATATCTTGTAAACGTCTTAGTTTCGCCGCATAAAGAAGAAATGCCCTCCATATGTTAATGCTATACACAATATATATACAATATGAATTAACAGCTATTATTATTAATACTTTTCAAAAATACTTTTTAAATATTGGAATGAGGTTCTATTTTGGTCTCTTTTAGTGTCGTATTTGTGCGATTACTTTGCATTGCCTACGTAGTCTCAAAACATTAATACCACATTTAATTAATTATGTTATTTTTCAAATAAGCTGTGGCATAAAATATGAGCAAAAAATATCACTTGTGAAGCTAAGCTTTTCAAAAATTAGCGCTTAAAACTTACTTAAAACGTAGGTCTGTCAATATGATATTAACAACAATGTCGATACCAATTATAATCTAAAATATTAAATTTATCCGAAACATTAATTGCGGCTTCTCGTTAAACGAATTTAGTTAAACTCTGCTTCAAATGTTTTAAAAAGTACGACTTTTCTGAAGTTTTTAAAACTAAATTCATATAATGCTTATTTACATTATATGTAAGTCAAAATTATCACCAATGGCCAAAAACCCTACACAATACAAATATATTGTAATAATTTAATGTATACTATTGTATAATGACCTTCACAAATTCTGCACTTTAATGAACAAAAATTGCACTTATGAGTAATATTAATAAATTTACAAATTAGATTCGATAGGTTTAGGCCGATACAGGAAAATCCTATCTTGCACATGTAAATTCTGTGCACGCTTTATAAAACTATCATGTCGTTCACTTTTGGCACGCACGTGCAAACTAACCTAAGCGTTGAATGAGGACATTTCTAAAAATTTTAAAATGGAAGCATGTATATTGAACTATGACTATGTAAAATTATTGTGATATGATATCACAATGCACAATGTGGTATATATGTGGTCCACTTTACGGGCAGTTATAGGTTAAAAAACCTGATTTTGCAAGGTACGTTTTGTAAAATATGATTGCATAATCATGCATTTGATTACATATTATTATGCTATCTGCTATTCCGTGTAATGGCATCAACAATATGCATAACAACTTATTTAAATTAATACTAATGTTTGACAACAATTTTGATGAAATATCAACATAATATAAAATGGCTGTTTAGTTTTAAGTCGTTTAAAAACGGGGATTGTTAAATACTTTTTTTTATTCAAAATCTAGTGGGCATATGAAATATTAAATTATATTAATAACCTATTCAAATATCTTTTTGGCATAAATAACTTTGGTTATTTATTTTATAATACATTTTTGGTTTTGACATTTATTACAATTACGAAATTTCCTACACTTTATCTATCTAAATTGGTTACATAGAACATTATCATTAACGATACAGTCCGTGAAAATTTGGATTGTCATTTAACTGTTTTCTATAACATGCAGTTTTCTATTTTCTTATATACATTTGGTAACATGTGATTTATTTCTTTACTTCTGTCGCAGCTGGCAGCTGGATATTGATGCGGATTTCGTCACGACCCACTTTAATCTTTATCTGAAAGAACAAGACTATAATTATTACCAACAAAATATTGATATCATAAAAAACTACTTTACTTGATATATGTATACATAGTCGATGTCCAGCCGGAAACGAATGGTAGGCCAGTTTATAAAAGCTAGCAGAAAAATAAAAAAAATCTATGCCCTTATTATTATTATTTTTTTTTTATTTTATTTACTAATTTATAACATCATTTACTCAGGATTACATAACAAAACAGTGGAAATATATAGTCGTAGGAATTAAAAACTATGACAGGGTGAATATTTTTTTAAATGGAAAACTTTTTAAAATGCTAGACAGGTTTTTTATGTTATGAACTGGCCTACCCATTTCTTTCTTTGATTGTTGATATCGATTTACGGGATTTTTGTACACAATAGCTTTACGAATGTCGTACAATCTTAATTTTCTGACCATTTGTGTGTTTGTCTGTTTGTTTGCGCATTTTGTAGTATGCACTTACGAGGATAGATGCATACTTACTGAATGGTTGCAGTTAGAACTGTATAGGCTTTGATACAGTTTGGTATTATTATACGTATATACAACTTTTAGATCAAGAAAATTATATCAAAACCAGGTTAAAAATTTAAGGTTATAAAAACTAAATTAATGAATTTGCAGAAATTTAGATTTTGTTATATTTTTATGAATTTTTGATGATATAAATATATTATATCAGAATTCCCAGAGGGAGAGGGGTACGAAGCCCGGCAATAATTAATGCTTAATAAAAACAGTCACAACAAATCGGGACAGTTACGAAATGACTTGACTACAGTATTTTTTATCGTATAATACACCAATAGTAATATTAATAAAAACTAAAAGTAAAAATTAAATTCTTTAATGAAAATATACACTTTAAAACATACCCATTCTCCGTCTCAAACGTTCATAGCATAATAAACCGGATTCTGAGGCGGCGTCATGGGGGAGGTGACAGGCTGCGTGTGGCCGGAGGGAGACCCTTCAGGCGCCCCACGAACTGCCCGAGAGGGGGAGCCGGGAGCAGGCTGGTACAATGGCGCCGCTACCTGATGAAGAACAGCATATTTCATGTGGATGACTTCATGATTCGTGGGTGCCAAAGCCAGATATACAAATGCCTATGATTAACAAAAAATAATATATTACGAATTCTACTTGTATAATATTTATCATTATTTCAATTGACAGCTATATTTTTTCAGTACAGTACCACCTTTATAACTTATAAATATATGTTATATATTGCATTGTATATGTTACAGATTATACATGTTACGATAATAATACCTTCTCGGAGTAACAAATCATTTGCTTGCCACCGCCAGGCTGCGGCGCTGGGACAGGTCTGTATCGAGCAGGAGCGGGGCATAGAGTCTGCAATGAGGTAAGTTGAGTCTTTGATATGCCATAATATATTGATATATGTATCAAAACTTTCGTTATATATTATGATTATTTTATAACGAAAGTTTTGATACAAAAATAAAAGAAAATATTATTTTAGTTTTAAGACTTTCTTGATTACTATTGTATATAATTATCCGGAATTGCCACGTTAACTGATTCACAAAATCCGCCATGTTGCGAGCACACGAATAAGGGCTCCGGACTGGTTTGAAACTAGCACAGGCATCCGATAAGATTATTATCCGGATATTAATATATACTGTTATATTAACAATAGTATTTAAAAATATTAAATTTATTAATCTAGATAGTAAAAATGAAGATTTATGTAGTTATTTTAGACAATATTAATATGATATAATTAAAGACTTCTCATTATTTATAGTTCAGTTTGTTTAGTTGACATCTGTTTTATCTTTTGTGCTGGTTTTGATCAAGAGCTCATCGCACACTTGCTTTTGTCGTGTAATTAGTTTTACTACAGTTTCATTTTCTCTGTCTCAATTTTCTATTATAATTTATTACTTACAGTACAAACAGAAAATATACTTTATTATCATAAACAGACACAATCTTTGAACTAATGAGAGCCTCGTATATATTGTGTAAATTATTCCGACAAAAGTCTAAATATTACATTTTGTATTTCTCATTTTATAATGTTGGAACTCTATTTTAATTTAAAGCTAGTTAGTGCCTTTTTAACTTAGGTATTTCATAAATGTTGTTCCGCGTCTTATATACACTAAAATAGGAAAAAATTAGTTATTATTACACTTATTTTTATATATTACAAAGTGTAATTACACTTTATACACAGACGCTTCTAATAAACAATATTCTCTGTATATTAAACCAGTTTGGTTTAGGAAGTCACAGTATCTAGTTTTAGAATCTAATTCAAACACGCGATCGTGGTTTCATCCGGAGCGTGTCCGGAGTGAGAAAGGTATAGTGATAGTCGGTGATTGTAGAATTTCAACTAAATAACTATTATTTAAATGAAATACAGTCATAACACATTAAATTAATTATTTTATAAATTATAGAAAATAATATTTTTAAGCTTAATATAATTTTTCTTATTACATCTGTTTTTATTAAAGAAAATATATAACTTATTGTAATACATACGTACTGTACTGTTTGAAATTATACCGTAACTCGACGTCATACCGGAATGTAAAAAAAAAAACTGTCATGTACATTTTAAATATGGCCGTTTAAAAATATACACAATGTGATGTTTTTTAATTCCTATTACTAAATATTTTCACTGTTTCTTATTTTTTCTTGTTTAATCCAGACTAATGCTCCTGTAAATTAACATCTAAAATTTTAATCCCTCTGCTCTAGCTTAAAAGAAGTATTCACGTTTTCTCCAAAATATACTTGAAATTTATGCTTCGAACAATTTTAACTGAATGTAAAAAAGTATTACACTAGTTTGGCTTTAAATTTAAAAGTTGGCGCATTTAATAAGGATTCCAAAATGGCATGACACTTGCTAGATTCTTTTGAATTATGATCAACTTGCTTTTTGTAAAGTAACTAGGTTTTCAACTTTTCTTGAGTATCAAATTAAACCTAGCGCACCCACGATTTTTGTTGAAGCAGTAAATTTAATTCTAGATACTATAGATAGATTTGTTTTTTTCTAATAACTGCCGATAAATATTTAAAAGTCGAAAGTTTGCAGCTTGACGTCGACTTACGGAACTGTATATTTCAGTTCTCACACCAACTTAATTAACAAAGTTTGAAAACAACCACTTCAAGAGCTTGTAGTATAATTCAAGACATGAACATACACACACATTTATAGTGTTGTTATTACATAATATAAATATATTTATGACGTAATATTTTCTATATCCATAAGTTTATAAAATATTTTATATCGTAGTATATAGTAGGTCCACTGTGCAGGGTGTGTGGAACTGAGCGAAGCATTGTTGCTGAATGAGTTTGGCATACTTGTAAAATTAGCTGAGTGAATAGTGGCTATAAACTGAAGCCTAATAAGAACCGTGTGCGATTCCAAAAACTTCAGGACCTATCAGTCAGTGTCCTCGACAACGCTGCCAATTTTCGTCCTACCATTATTCGTGTAGGAGGATTAGCATTAGTAATGAAATACAACAAATAGTATATAACAAAAAAATTGAGTTATAGTATAGTATGCTTGCAGTTTTATAGTAATAAATGTGTATATATACAGTTTTAGTACGTTCATGCTACCTGTAATTGCAAGGCGTGCGTGTAATGCGCTCGCTGAGGCACGGCCGGCTGGGGAGTACTCGCTCCACTAATAGACTGCTGCTGGTAGTAGTGCATACGATTATCTGCAAATTAAACGCTCAATTTAATAAAACCTTTCCAATTGATGGGGAAAATATGTATCGGAATTGGTTATAAAAAAATACACATATATAAATTGCTTAAACGGTAATTTCAATACCTCACTAAACTGCTAACAAATTTCTGTTCCTTTGTTATAGAACAAATTAAAAAGTCATTGGTAACTGCAATTTTAATTCAGTGTTTGATAAAATGTAACTGATAAAATGTAAATGTACCTATTATTATTTTGGTTAGAATATAAAAATATAAGTTTAAATACACTGACAGTCACTGGTGCCCCAATTTTGAGCATAATCCTGTTGGTAGTGGTAGTGGTTGCTGTATGGCACATAGAGGAGCTGATGGTGGCTACGTATCGGTGGGGGCGACTCTGGTCTTCTACATCGACCGGAACGAACTGGTGATGTTTGTTCTGAACTCGTTTGAGAACTATACAACTCTTGGCTGCTATCTGAACACCTACAAGTTTTATATACTTAAAATATGTATAAATATTAATAATAAATTCTTAAACGCGAATTCATAAATACATTTTATATCAGTTCGTACGTAGGTTTATCAACAAAAGAAGTCGGAAGTTCAAACATTTGCAAGAATATTTCAAGATTTTTCTCCAATGACAAAATGGAAAAATGACAATGCAATTTAATATTATAATAAATGAAATTGATACTATAAAATAATGTGTATGAAACAGTAGTTAGAATGATTGTTTCGTTTCTTGTTTGTTAGCCTAGTGTCGTCTACGGTAGGTAGAAGTTATTTCTCCTCCGAGGTCAAATTCACTTCTAGAAACTTTAATGTATTTCAAGTTGCACCGAGACGATACGTCATTTTATTTTTACAATTTAAACTCGCTCGTACCGTTATTCTTTGAAGTGTCTTAACTTTATACTAAAAGCATAAACTTTTGTTCACTTTTATACTTAAAAATAGATGTTCTGTTTATTGTTTGTTTGTTTCATATTTTATATAAGTTCTGAGATTAAAATTTTATATGTAGAATAAAATTTGTATTTTGTGCTCGTATGTACAAAAATACAAATATAACTCAAAATTATTATTTACTCGTAGATATATTTTGTAGTTCGGTTAATATAACTTTATAATTGACTATACTGTTTCACTAACCCAACATTAGCGTATAGGGAGCAGTTCCTATACATGGTGTCCTGCTGTCGCTGGTAGTAGCTGGCCACATTTTGGGCATGGGCGTAGCACGCATCGCTGTGTTGCTGCGGCACAGGAGTGCTGTTACACTGACGTGCTGATACGTAATCAGATTTGGACCTACGAGATAACATAGTTTAGATTATTAGATGAGAAGATAGATTTTAACGTGAAACAACTTAAACTCTCTGGTATTGTTCAGATTTAGTACATTTAAATTTAAACATACATAAAGAGTTAATTAAAGGGTTCGCCATGGTTGCAGTACATTATGGTAACAGTCTACTATTGACGGACAGAAAATTGAAGCATTATAAATGTAGAATTATTGTAATAATATTCGAGGTTTAACGTACATCGGTTATTACAAAATGATATATACTTTTATAGACTAGTTGTAAATTAGGAAGCCACCATCAAGAGCTTTTGTGTTTCAGGTCCTTTGAAGGTAATTAAAAATTCATGCCTATCTGGCTAGCTGTGATTGAACGTGATCATAGAAACATTTCCAATTATATTGTTTTTTTCAGACTGTAAATAGCTTAACTGATAAAAAGCATTTATTATTTTTAATACCTTAAAGCTAAATAAATCTCTAATAAAGTGAAAGAAAAATATTATAATTTTTAATGCTAAAATAAATACTCTTTCTTAGTAAATCCTCTTTAAACTTTCTCCAAGATAGAAAATTCTAGTACTTATCTAATACGATTACGAGAATTTGTTCTTTGTTATATAAACAACGGGTCACGTTTGATTTTTCTTGTAAAATATAGAATATTGAGTAAAGCACAGATTTATATCAGTATTTATTATTTTGTTACAAAATAACAAATACTGATATAAATCTGTGCTCAATTAATAAAATGTAATAAAAATGCGTTGTCATTTTTATGAAATGAGAAAACTTGAAGTGACTGCTTAGGGTTTTTCTTTCTCATTCATTGTAAAAAACGTAGATACGGTTACTTTGAGCTCATCTTCTGTGAGAGGGTGATACCAGAATCGAACATTTTACGAGCTGCAATCAATTTGACTAAACCTTCAAAAGGCGACGAAGTTAAAATGAAGTTTGAAAGTTTATCATCAAATTATACCAAAAACAATTAAGCAAATTACCTTTCTTACGTATAGATCAATGGCTGTTCTGTTAAAAATGGTATGAAAATTTTATTATTGTAAGGGCCAATCTCACAAGCACTTACCAGTTAGTATTAATACTGGATCTACTTTGTGGTCGAGAATTAAGGTTGGCTTCAGAGTAGTATGGCCATGAGTAATTGGAGTTATTACGTTGACAAGCGTGAGTTGGTATTTGATTGCTCGTACTGGATGTGGAAGTGGGTTGTAGTTCGTTCTGCATCTGCTGGAGTATTTCGTTGGATGACCCGAGTTGTTTCTTAACAGCTATACCCCGAACAGCTGGACGGCGATGGAAACCTGAAGAATTCAAGTTTATAGTACACAATGATAAAATGTTGACTATGTATTATTTTATTCATTTATAGTATTATCTTGTGAATGGCTCAGTTATATATTAAAATACCCTAGATGGGAAATAGGAACGATATACGTTACTTGAAATCCAAAGTTTATTTCAATGTTTACTATTTCTAGTGTAAATTTCTAACGATTACAGATAAATAATTCTTCACAATTTTCTGTCTCTGCCGTATTATTTATTTTTCTTCACAATTTACTTTTAGTATCTATTTTTCATTTCCGGTGTAAATTTCTAACGGTTACAGAATTCATTCTTTTTACTTTTCTATCTTTGTTACATCATTTATTTTTCTCTACAAATTAGCAGGACTTAATTCTTAAATTTTAAAGTGCAACAACCTTTATTGTTAAAACTGTGTAACATCTTTTTTTTAGTGTTACTGACGAGACGGTAACAATAGTTATTAAAAATATGGTAATAGTGTGCAAAAATCTGTTCGCAAAAAAGAAAATCAATATATAGTTCTCTTTTGCGATGTTTCAAATAGTCGGTTCAATATGACTAGCTTAATGAACTTTCTAGTGACTTCTGCTCTCATGGTATGAATTTTTATCATACCCTGGGATGAATTTGCAGTCCTTTCTGATAGATTAAATACAATATTTCAAATAAAACTATTTCTTACGGATTAAAACTCGCGTATAATTTGGTTACATTTTTATTTTAACCCGACGTTTCGAATGCTTTGCAGCAATTGTGTTCACGGGTATACGAGATGAAAGTGTCTGTCAGTAAGTCGGTTAATAAGTCCTCTACCTCCAACGGTTCCTTAGTTTGCAAATACGATATTGATTGTCTTTGATGATTTTAGGTCAATTAGTTTGATATTAATTTAATTGCTCCAGGACTTGATTGATCTCGGATTTATTTGCGACGGTTCATCCCTTATTCAAATGGTCTCCTTTATTCTATTGCGGTGTTGTTTTGTATATCGATTACATTTTAGTAATTACATTTTCTTGAAATCGATTTTAACTTTATTATATATAAGTAAATACTTTATTTTATACAAACAATTGGTTTTGTAAGTATAAAGTTGAATTTGCTTTAATAATAAGATAGAAAGTTTAAAGGAGAAATCTATTGTACTACTAAGACCCTACTAAGACACTAAAAGGTTATGACAAACAAGATACACAATGAAGTCATTGTACATATTGTTTTTCATGACATTTATTTTATCGAGTGATAAAATAAGTAACTATATATATATCCATATCATAGTTAAATAATCTCCAATCTCATATAAAATAAATATCAATATTTTGTACACTTTTTATGAAACCTATCCGACCCTTAATTAAATATTAATACAAACATTATCCCTATGAAACTAATATATAAATTATTTTGTTACATAATTGTTTTATAAGTTATAAATATTAATATTTATCTTGCAAATAGTTATTTCTTTTTATAATTTTATAGTAAGTTTTTTACAATTTACTTTTATCGCTGTACGAAGCGTACGAAGTGGTCAAAACAATAAAACAAAACCAATCAGCTTTTACTTCAATTTCAGCTTTTTCTTTCTTACCACAAATGTTTCTTAGAACTTATTACAAGTTATTACAATGTTTATAATATTTTAATAAATAAAATATTACTAAAAGTTTGAATATTATTTAATCATTACGATCTAAAAATTAGAAAAATTCCCTCGACTTAACTTTTAAATTTTCGCTTTATTATGTTAATGATATAAAATTAGAAACAACTTATCGCAGATTTATATACTTATATACTTGTATACTTTTATGTACTTATATACTTATATACTTATATATTTATATACTTATATACTTATGTACTTATATACTTAAATACTTATATACTTTCTCAAGAATATATATAACCATCCCACTATTCGCAAATTGTTACTAATTAAATGATATAAGTGATTAAATCAGAGTTTTTTCGTAAATAATATTTAGATAATATTGAAAACACGGATTTGAAATCACAGTACCGTAGTCGTCATGTTCATCGTCACTGCTAACGGGTTGCGACTCCTGGCCGTATCGTTGTCGTAGTCGTTCCGTCCTCGGCGCGGAGGCACGAGCAAATGCTGCCAAGCTATCGTCACTTTCTCCAGCACCTATTAATTGGTTTTTTTCTCTTAGCTTACGAAACTCAAATATAATTAAGTATTTTTGTTACATATGGACAAAAAAAAATATTAGTTATTGATAAGTTCTAAAAAAACACTTTTTAGTATTAAGAGATTACATGTACTATAACTATTGTTATGAAAAAAAATTGTTTTATGTATATTTTAAGCTGATGTTTTTAGTTTAAAAATACTACAAAATCATGAACGTGTACATACATATTCATAATTTTTATACATGCATATGTATAAGTCGTACATACATATGAGACAGTCATAAACAAATACATCTTTGCCAGAACATCTTTCAAAACGTCTATAGTTACATATATTTTATATATTCTGTAGACTAGTCTACTAGACTAGAAACTGCAGAATCGGATAAAAACGAAATCTCATAAAACGTAAGTAGAAAACGAAAACAATTTATCTATTATTGAGAGTATTTGTTCTGAAAGCTTTTAAGAAATCACATGATATTGAAGCCGGAGCTATTCTTTTAGTTTAAAATAAATGTATTTTATCTTAATTAAAGTTACCTGGTGTACCAGCAACAACGTCTGGAGCTGGGGCATCAATGTGTTCCTGCAGGTCAATGTTAGTGGCTGAAGAACCTGTACGATCACCAGGTGGCAGGTAGTAAAACCCTTCGTGGTGAGCGGCGCTGCCCACACAGGCTGTGAGTGGTGCAAGGGTCGACAGGAACTGCCGTCTTGGCTCAGATCTTGGCTGGTGTTTATTTGATAATGACGTAAAATTAGATCATAATATATATGATTTTATCTATCTGTCTTAAAAATATTTTCGGAATAATTTAAATTTTCATATAATTAATGAGTTAAGTAAAAAAAGACAATAAACAGAAGTAAAGAACTAAACGAAAATACTAAAATAATTACGGAACGTAACTAAAAAAGAAATCGGTTATCGTAACGTTAGTGTTAAGATCTCAATAAATTATTTAAAATAAAATCAAGTAAATTTTTTTTTTTTCTTCATTTAGTCGTCAAAACTAATTTGAACAAGACATATACATTTGTAATAAACCAGCACTTATAATCTCTTATCTCATCTTTATAATGTTTCATTATATTTTAAATTAATGAATTTAATACTCTGTAAGCTTAATGTTTGTTCAAAATGGAATTTGTAATGCAAAAGGGTAGATATATTATTGATTAATCGTCAAATAGAGAAAGATTTTTTCGACTTCCTAAAATAAATACGAATCTTCTCTAAAACGCCAGCTGTTGTGGGGATATGGGAACGCAAGGGTAGATTCTACGTTTCAATTTACTAAATCTCGCCCCAACCACAACCGGATAGAGCAGGATCTGGACTTTCTAAAGCGACTTTGTGATCTGCCAATCGTTGGCTAAATTAACGGTTGGATGAATTGTTACTTTTTCTCGCCATCATTATGTAATTTGTAACAGGCCTGATTACGAAAAAATATTTAATGTCCTATTAAGGCAGTTAAAATAAATAAAATTCTTTTAAGGTTTTAAAATACCAACCAAATAATAAAATCATCTCAACCTTTTTTATTTTATTTTTGTAATTGTAATAACAACAGTTTAATATAACAAATAATTATTAAGTCTTGTACCTACATTGAATTAAATCATTCATTACATATTTATTTTTATATTATATATTTTTATTTATTGGATTTTTATATTTTTATTTATCCAATTTTAGTAGTTATAATTAAAATATTGTTCATCAATATACTTTTTTTTCATTTATCTATATCTCATATAATGAATGATTTAATTCAATGTAGGACAAGGACACGACTTAATAATTATTTGTTATATTAAACTGTTGTTATTTCAATTACAAAAATAAAAAAAAAAAGGTTGAGCTGATTTTATTATTTGGCTGGTATCTTAAAACCTTAATGAATTTTATTTATTTTAACTGCATTAACAGGAAATTAAAGTGATCTGGCCTGTTACATATTACATAATGATTTGAGTATATTCTAACATAAAATATTCCAAAGAGATGTAAACACTCAACTCGTGATATGGTATAATGAGAAATTTCATTTAATTGGTCATGTATTTGTAGGTGTCTTACCTTATGAGGTTCCTGATGAACATCTCCTAAGTCTGGAGGTTGCTGACGGGAGTGCACTGGTGCTGACAAGGTTGAAGATGAGGAGCTGGACGAAGCACTTCCAAATGCTTTTTCATTGTTTTTATCGATACTTGTGTAGGATTTATCGCTACTACTCGAAAACTTGTCGTTGCTAGCACCCACTGGTGAAGACCTCTGTTCTTCATGATGGTCATCATCTTCCACGTCACAGGTAAGAAGCCGAATGCGCTCTGATAGCGATGTAGTCTCCTGCTATATGAAATAATAATTTTAAGTTACTTAAATAATATCCAATTATATATTTGTACTTAATAATTATAAATATTCGGTATAAGGTTTCATCTTTTAAATCTGACGCTATTTAGCATTTTAAAAAAAATTAAATGTGACTTTTCGCAAAGAAGGCAGTTGATCTACAAAATGCAATCAAAATTCGTTCTAACAAAGTCTGCATCTATCGAAGAATAAAGTTTTAAAAGCTACAATCGGACAAAAACCTTTTTAAATCAGTTTGAAAAGTTTGCAATGAAATCCAAAGTAAATGAAATTGTTAAAAGGTTTCGTTTCTTAAAATCTTCTTTTTATTTTTTTATACAAGTTTTTTAAAGATAAATATAGATAATATATATTTGTCTATAACAAAATTTAAGAGTAAATAAATAATAATATTGCAATTATGTATAATAAATAATATTACCATTTGAGATAAATTAGTGTAAAGTTCAAATTCTTTATATATTACTTGTTATTTTCTTGTTAATTCTTTTTACTTCTTTTTGAAAGGGATTGGATTTTAAGTTTGAAACTACTATTTATTTTCAATATTTTCAATAAATTTCTTTGAAGTGACTTTACATTTTATTAGATAATGCGAATATAAAGTCACATATAAGTATAATAATATTTATGTTGGTTAAGGAATGAATATGAATGAATGAATATTATTTGTTTTGAACGAATGTCACATACGCTATTACAGACATTTTAATCACAATTCTTTATTGTGATCATTCTTTGACCAACCATCAAAGTAAAAACATTTTTTTGAAATAGTGTTAAGATATTCGATGTTATTATTATTTTATAAAGTTTTACTTATGAAGAGGCTAATTATTTTTTCAAATATCCACCACACGCTGATATTTATAAAAATTTGTTATAACTGTTGTCTTTTAACTTCGGATAGTTATATGTATGTATACTGTAGTGCTTAATTCTATTATCGAAATTGACAATTTCCGAAACACACCTCACTAGCATTACGCTGACATGTACAAATATTTGCTACCAGCAATGTAAGTGATTTGATAAACATACTAATTGTTAATTACCGACTTATTTACTTTAAACGTATTGACAAATTCAATGGAGTCTATCTTATCGAGATCTGAAATCAATCAGTTGAATTAGTTACAACATGTCACACCATACATTTGGATACATGAAACCCGAAGATAAAAAAAGGTTCATAGAGAAAATGGAATTCACACCTCTTGTTCACCGTTTCTATATAAATATTCCAATGAACATAGACTGAACAAGCTTTTAACAAAGTTTTTCATATAAACATATTCTGTATATTAAATATATAAGTTTAAATCTATTATAATGAAGTATGCGTAACTTATTACTTTTACAATAAAAATTTTATCATTATAAAATGTATCTACAATTATTAGACTATATTAAAAAAATTATATCAATAATTATTTAATAATATACAACTATATGAAAAAAACTGATGGGTCAAATATATTTAGTTATAGACCAAACAAGTTACCGTCCAAAAAAGTATTGTTAAATAAAACAGCGCTCTATAAATTTTCCGATCATGGATAGAAGTAACTTTGTAGTGAACATCACGAATGCTAACTTTTGATTAAATACCTGTTCAATGATTATTTTGAACCTAAGCAACTATGAAAATTATGAGCGAGTTAAACAAATGCTTGTATTATGAATTTCTTCAATCATTTTAAATATCTGTTTGCATAAATAAATAATTTGACATGATATTATTAGTAAAAACTAGCTGTTACTCGCAGTTCCACCCATGAACAACTTTATAACCCATTAAGATAACTTCTTCGTTTTTATATAATGTTTTCTAAGATTTACACGAGTACTACACATTTCAGTGAAACTATTTTACGGATGTTACTCGCGTTTATTTTAACATTTTTTAACCCAACGATTCGAATGCTTTGCAGCTTTCTTGTTTTTTATTAATTACTTCTATCATTAAGCTACTACAAGATTAGTAATGAATGATATAGACTTAACCATGGATCTGCCTATTATAATCAGATTCTTTTTATTAAGTAGTTAAGAAGAGTATCGCGTTTAAACAAACAAACTTTACCGCTTTATAATGATGGTATAGATAAAGTTTATTTTATACACCTTGTTTACTTTTTAGTAGCAGTTTAGTAGCAGTTCATTTATAGTATCTGATTTCATCGTTAGTCATCGTTAAACTAAATAGTATCCATTGTTACATCAAGCTTTCATTTGATTTCAGTCTATTTTAAATAAATTTATCTAACAAATGTAATTACTTAATTCAATTAAAATAACAATCACAATGTAGGTATTTAATGCTGAAATAATATGTAAAAGAAATAGTGAGTATTCTATTCGAATAAATGCAAAAGTAAGAAATGATACATTTGCATCTCTGCCAATTTTTTAAAAGAAGTTTCTAGTCGTTTTTTGTTGATTTTGCTTAGATCAATATAAACTTGGTTCTCATCTTTGACATCTTCGGCCAAAAAACTAACGTCCATCTATTGCTCAATTTGGTCACCAAAGAAAAATATCTGTATAAAAATATTTATAGCATAATATATATATAATATTTCTCATGTTCCAAACTCACTAGATCATTAAAATCTGTTAGAACTTTTTCATGAAGACATGTCAATTACTGTCGTAAATATATTCTGTGAATATATATTTTGATGTTTTAATATAAATAGATTTATCGATAGTAAACACTCAAACCTTTTACTCTGTATCGATTATAAGACAGGCTTATAATAGCAAATACCATATTCTTGAAAACGATAACTTATTGACGAATTAGTCTAATTACCTCTATTAAAACCTGAAACACTGTCTGTCTGTACCTAAGTATACACTTATTGTTATACGATAAGTGTAATAATAAGCCATTCACCTTATAATGAGCTATAATTTTCAGGTAATATAAGACAAATGAAATAGGTTTAATAAAACAAAGATCTAACTGTTTTTATGTTTTAAAATGTAGTTATTTTATAAACAGTCTAATATGTAATAACATTCGTAATACAACTGAAGAGTACTACTTTGTTAAGGTTCTTTGTAAATAAGATTATGTCTTCCTACTTACTAATTCCCTACCTAGGAAATTATAATGTCTAACCACATGGAAACGAGGAAATCTTTGTGTACGATCCTTTCTACATATTCTCTTTATTCAAGTATAATTGCTCTAGCATACTTATCTCAATTTGACGTTATAAAATGAATAACAGTACAAAAATATACATAATTCTAATGAAAAAATAATATATATGTATATATATTTATAACTAATCAGAAAGAGCAAATTATACTCTCGAGAGTTAAATATTAGTGGTGTTATAAAATGTGAATGAAGATAAAATGTACTAAAAACTTATTTTATATACAGATTTATTTTATATACAGATCAATATATTGACCAACAGATGCAATGATCTGAAACCAGAAACAGGAGTTTGTTTCTCTAAATAATACTCCTATGTCTTAGCAAATAAATGATGTTTAACAAAGCTACGAACAAAGTTAGTACTTCAGAGTTACTTTGTTTTTAAGTTAAACCTTTGTTGTAAGTGTACAATAAATTTAATTTAAAATCTATAAATCAAATCAAAATAACATTTTATTATATATTTTTGCTGACATTACAATTTCCTTAAAATGTTATTGAGAGGGATTGTATTATAATGTAAATCAGTCTGACGGGAATTTTTTCATCCGCCATGATTATAATGTTGTTAATGTCAATTTTGTATAAGCTGAAGGGCATTTATAAAATCATTTGAGTTCGAATTCAGATCATAAACCACAAATGCATCGTTACATCCATTAGCAGATTGATATTAGCTCATCAAAATGAATCAAAGTTATCGGAAATATCCGATTAATTTGTTTATCATTGCATTTGTACAAATCAGATTACAAAATATAATTCAATTTGTTAGCGCTAAATAAATGGACTTGTTACAGATTAATTATATATTTATTAAGTATTTTGTTTCAGTTACCTTAGGCTGTTGTTTTTTTCGTGCTTCGCTGCGAAGAAGTGAACATCTCAAAGCGTTCCTCTCAGCCACGCGACGGACAGCGACATCTTCAGGTTTCGGCCTCACACCAGCGTCCCAGGCTCTATTTTAAATGAGAATTGTAATATAAAATCAAGAAAGTGTAAATATCAAGAAAACTCGACTCTCAATAGATTCTTAAAAGTTCATTTCAAATTATTTACTACTTTTCTAAACTCGAATTGAAAGCAGTTGACTTTATTACTTGCAGTGAAAAGTTAAGAATCAAATAATTTAAAGTTAGCAACTTCTGCCAACTAAATTGCCTAACAAATTTCTTTATATTCAAATAACTTTAATTATTAATTAGTATAATATACACGAATATGAAGGTTTTATATTCTGCTGTGATCGAAAATATATTATTAGTCAATTTTACTTTCTAATATACACAATATTCATACATACAGAGTTTAAATTAATAGAATATACATATTAAATCTAGTATCGTCGGAAAGTATGCGAAACCCTCACATAGAATTAGCGCCGGCATATGTAAGAAATGAATCCAATTATATTGTTCTGCAAATGCAATGGAGTGAGTATGTAGTCAGTATATAAATAATTTTTGTTTCATCTTGTTTGTTTATTAACCTAAATGAATATTACATTCCCTTATAACTATGCTGGTTATTTGCTGACAGTAATTTAATAAGGTTATATATAGCATGATAAAAAAGATAAAAAAGATAGACTAGAAGTGGCTATCTGACCTGAGTGTTTCAGAAGTGACCAATTGAGGTTCTATGGCCGGTGGCGGTGGTCGACTGCTATTGAATAATTGTTGAACTGCTGAATTTGCTTTAGGAGCATTTATCGTGAGGATAAGTGGTGTCTCCAACCTGTTCAAGTTCAAGACACATTTACTATAGCTTTAATATTTAGATTGTAATTTATTATAAAATTAAATTAAATGACATATATTTAAGTTGGTAAGTTGGATGAAAACAATTTATCTACTTTCCTATAGTCTCTTTTTTAATTATTTCTTTGAAATGGTTTTCTTTGTCCGTTATATTCAGAATTAATGTTTGTTGTATTATATTTATAATTATCTTCAATAATTAAACTACAGAAAATTATAATTTGTCATGTTGGGTTCCAAATAGACAATTTTGACCAACAGTTCGAATATTTTGAAACTAAGAGATGAAGTTAACATTGTAGATGTCGAAAATATATTATTTTATGATTAATATTCTCAAATATATAAAAATAAGACGAAGTAATAAATTTTGCTCACCTGTGACTGACATTAGTACCAAACTCCCTGTGAGAACTAAGTTCCGAATCTGATGACTGTGAAGGCGGTGATTCATGTTTATCAATGACTTCTTCATCCCTTTCCTTGGTTTTTTCAACAAATCGAACAGACCTCGGCGTGACTGAACCATCTTCATCACTGGCTGTAGTTGTTGAACGTTGATCATCGTTCTTTTAACAAAAATATATATAATGTTATCTAAGATTTACACGAGTACTACACATTTCAATACAACTATTTTACGGTTTATAACTCGCGTTTATTATGACATTTTTAAATTTAACCTGACGTTTCGAATGCTTTGCAGCAAACGTGTTCGCGGTAAGTCGAGATGATAGTGTCTGTCAGTCAGTCCACCATCATCTCTTCTTACCGCGAACACGTTTGCTACAAAGCATTCGAAACGTCGGGTTAAATATAAAATGTAAGAATAAACGCGAGTTATATCCGTAAAATAGTTTTATTAAAAATATATATTAATAAAATACAAATCTATGTTATACAATTAATACTACAATTGTAATGTATAATCATTAAGTTTTAATGGCGGTGGGAGTCACAAGACGTTTCATAAAATTCCAAAGCTTACGGATTTATAATTCCCGATTGATACTATTATGATTTATATTATATTGTTTATTTGATATAAATAAACTAATTTATTTTTTATTTATTTAATATTTATTTATTTTTGTTTTTAGATTATTTTTGGTATGTGTATTAATGAAAAAAAAACATAAATATCAATTATATTTGTAATGTATGTATTCGGCGTTTGTGCCATGAGGCAAAAGCAGTTATTTAGGTGTGAGTATCGAGATTATTACAACATATTTCCATAATTTTTGTAAATAATGTAAAAATTGTAAAAATTAGTATAAATACTGTTTTATATAATAGGAAAACAAATAAGGTGCGGGTCATCACATGCTGAAGTGATCACCCACTAGAGGAACGCAAGAGACATTACAAAGTCGTGTTGGAATTGTATCATAAAATTCCTCAGGGCTCTGGATCCCCGACAATAGAAACCATTGGTAGATGCAAAAACCCCCAAATGTTTTGTTGTGTTAATGTTTATCTGTTTATGTACTTTTATATAGAGCTTTTAAATTATTGCAAGTGAGTAATAACGCAGAAAGTTTATATATATTCCAGGTACTAACATTTCTTCAGACGCTAGTTTTCTTTGCCTCAATGCATTCGCATGTAAAAACCGAGGCTATACATGATACAAGTTCTCAGTTTAATTAAATAGTATTTTGTTTCAATACTTACTAAGATATTTTTTAACACGGATATTAATATCAAGCTTATTTTTTGTTATATAATAAAAAAATGTTTATAGTCCCGAAATACAAAATTGGTGGTCTGCTCTTTGTTTTTTTAATTGACTTAATTCTCACGGCCATTAGATTTTATCGTAAATTAATGGAAAAACTAAAAATGTTGACAAAAATTTAATGAAAAGTGGTTCAGTAGAAAAAGTTACTCTTGCTCCTCTTTTTAAAATCTGATTAAGAAAATTATAGTTCTGACCCCATGAGTTTTTATATAATCCTGACGTTTTGAGTAATTTTAGACACTTTACAACTTTTTATGTATGTGTGTGTGTTTGTGAGTATGTGTATGTAAGCATTTTTTTCGATTCCATTTTCTCGCGAGCTAACTTCGTTTGCAATTGACTTCGTTTTGGCATCAATCGATGCGTATACTTAGAGCCGATTAGTTTTTCAGCAAAATCAATCAAGCGATTTTACTTTTAACAAAATTGAAAGCCACGCTATGCAATTTCTAAAACTGCGTCATAGGGGTGGTTGTGGTTTCAATCGATACGTATTCACATAACTTAGAACTGAATAATATCGCGTATTAACAATTTATAAGAAACGAATTGCGGGATTGGGATAATCGATGTTACAATAATATTCACAATTGTAAAAAAAAAAATTGGTACTTTTTTAAGAAACTTAAATACAAATGATTTAAATTTAACGTATATAATTTTTTTTTAACTTATGAAATATGCTATAACTGCAATAATTTTTTTCAATGACTTTACCGGAAGTAATGATAGAACAGATTTTATTAAAAAAAGAATATATAATAATGTAACATTTTTCTTAGATAAGAAGTTAATTTTCTAGATTTTTTTATAGTCAACATCTAGATTTTTTTATAATAACAAATAACCTGCTCGAAGCCCTCCTTGTCATTATCCAGCGATTTCCAAAGTCTTCCTCCTTTTAGGATTCCAGCCCGTCGCTGTCTTAATGGTGAACTCTCTGCTGATATTCTTCCTTCAGCTTCAGCCGTGTCACTCTCCTCGCCTAAAAAACATATACTTGTAATATTTATATATAAAAACATATATCATCTAATACGAAAATAGTCCATACATGTATTTAAACACTATACAACTAGATACTTTTACAATTGTTACCCATTGTAATTGTTTCGCTATACAGAAACAAGCTCTCATTTCCATTGAGGCTTTATAATAACAAAGATCGCTAGCAAAATGTTTGTCTCGCCTTTGTCGCTTTAATCTTACACTTACAAATAATCTCAAGCACTTTAAAGCGCTTTATTACACCAGAATAATATCATTTTATAGCAATAAATGATTAAAAATTTAATAGAAATCTCATTCACTTGGAAATATAGAGGAATATTTTCTATACGTTACTATCTCTCGCTCGCAACTTCGTTCGCGTAGATTTAGGTAATTGTGACCTCATTTTGTTATATTTAAAAGTGAGTTATTTATGATATTTTACTATATTATTTATAAAGGCAAGACTTTTTTAAAAATCATAATTAATTATCTACCTCAACTTTCCTCGGAAACCACACTTTTCACTAGTGAAAACAGTACAAAAATACGTTCAAAAAATTTTGAGTTATCATATTTATACAGACAGATGAGGCTGGGGACTTCATTATATAACATAATATAATAAAATAATTGTCTTAATTATTATATTAAAATTTAGTGTCTTCTAAAACAAAAATTTGTTATAAACAACTGGTCCTTCAACATTAATTATAATACGTAACGTAATATGCAGTAAGAGATATATTGAAATTGTAATATTTACGTAAATAAATTTGATGTTTTTTGGTAATTGTTTCCCGCTTTGTGTAGTTGTGTTATATTTGTTAATGTGTGTGTAAATGTTTGAACTATTTAAGTCTAAAATGTTTTTTCATAGTTTATTTTTATTGAGCCTAATTGGATATATATATAAAAGGATTAACGTGCTTAATTAATTTTGTTATAGAAATGGCTGTTAATATTTTTATCCAATTAAAGTTCAGTTACATTTTATTTAACTGGTGCCAGGGTGTTTATTATTTTATATTTAGAATTTCTGTTCCATTTATTTTCTATTCGATTTTATTAGTATTTTCCGTTTGTTGTTATTACTATTTTATTATTTTTAATGTAGAGTGTTGGAGAGTTGATAATAGAATGAATGTAATTTTCCATGGAGTTACGTATATATTAAAGAAATTCAAGAATCACGAATAAATGGAATGTTTAATTTAATATAATTTAATTAAAAAACCAGTAACATGAAGTAATGATTTTAATTACATGTACTCTATTTGTTTTAGATATTATTTATTTTGGAAACTAGTTTAAATCTCGAACTCCCGAATATAATAGGAAGATTAGATGTTCGTATCCAGCTTCCGAAGTTATTAAGCCTCCAATTTGAACTTAATTATAATATAACAATATGAAAATATTAAAGTTATTTAATATGCTCCTTTAAAAAAATATCCCATTATTTTTATATTATTTATAAAAAATAATTAGAACGGAAAACTGTCAGGAAATCCTATTTGACGCCTGAGAGGAAATCGCAAGAGAATAAACAAGGTCTTGATTGTTTTGAAGGCTACCCTCTATTCTAGTATTTAAATTATTTAAGAAGCAAAAGTGATATTTATAAAGCTACAATGGCTAACAAGTTTCTATCTGAAAATATATTTATTATCTTGAAAATTATATGCTTTACAAATAGGTTTAGAACGCTATTTAACATCTAATCAAAAATTATTACTTGTTAACGGCGCCGCCGGTAGTTCTGTTCGAGTCTCTTCTGTGCATACTTTGTCTACAGGGCAATCTGTAACAAAAAATATAAATATATAAATAATTAAATATGTATAATTTAATATATTTTTTTGCAAGTTTAAATAAACTTAATATGGCTCAATAATAATAAATAATATTTTTAATAAATAACAAAAAAAAAATCACAAAAAAAATAAGTACTTTCTGACATAAATTAATTTACATAACGATATTTATGTTATTCTGTAAAAAGTAAATACTAATATAACAAATATTGCTATAACCAAATAAAATAAAATCCCCGTGTATTTAAACATTCTATATTGTAACTTATCCATATTGTTTAAACAGCTTGATTGAATAATGACACATTCGTGGTGGATTACTATTACATATAATTAGCCGGCTGTACTCAATACAATGGCAATTTGTCCCAATAGTTTCGAAATCATTAGGCCCTTGTTTATAAGCATGGAGTGTGACGTGAATAGTTCATGCAAGGCGACGACTCGGGAAACTTGAATTTCAGTCAAATTTCGCATGATGTCTAAAATTTACAATAATTTCCCTCACTGCCTATAAACAAAATACTCGAACAAAACTCATAAATGAGTTTTTTGTGATTGAGAACTTAGGAAAATTCCATATCGTTTGCATTCGCGTCTATGTAGACTTTTAACCCTACTACGAACCGCAAAACAAAATAACGATGTTCTTTTGTTTTTCTTTTTTTTTAATTGATATTCTAAATTTTATAATGGCCAGTTGTAATTAAAACTTCATGGAAAAAGTTTAGTACTATTACAAAATCTCGTTCCCCTAATTGTTTTGAGCAGTAATACAAACAACACAATAGAAATATGTGTATAACTTATTACTTTAGGAAAATGCTTTAAAGCCATCAGAGATACATGTTTAGAAGTACAATTATCGCTTATAATTATATTAATTATTTAAATTGAATTAAAATTAAATTAATTATTATATTGTGCTCTTAAAAATATGAAATGAATATTTGAGGCTGTTAAGTGGGATGCAACATCAAAATAGCATTCGCTCTGCGTAACACAACTTCAACTGATATAGGTTAGGTTAATGAGGAGACCTTGGCTTCAAAAACGATAATTAAATGTAGGTAAAGGTAACGAGTGTTAATTAGGATGCGACATATTGCGCCTTGACATTTAATGTTAAATGTTTTAGTATTATACAGTATTATACCCAACAGCTTTTTGTTGAACTACATATGATTAACGATTTTATGTACTAGCTTCTGAGCGCGGCTTCGCTTGCGAGGTGTGTTGATAAAATGCACCTTAAAATAAATTTTGTACCAAAAAAAAAAATCTAAAGTTTCACATCAAATTATATTACTTTTTTATATAAACACAGACAGATAAAAAGATAGACAGACAAATTTTACTATCTTCTTATAATGTCAGAGAGATATCATTATGCGTATTATTAAATTTATTGAATAGTATCACTTAGTATTAAGATTATCTTTCTCATATGGTAAAAAATAAATATTTAATGGTATGATAATGTGTTTTTAATTTTGTTTCTTTTTACACACTGTACTATATTTATTTATTTATTTATTCATGCACCATAGTTAATTACATATAAAAGTAAAATAAAGACGTATATAAAGGATGAGATACAAAGGATACATTGTGTTACGTGGTTTGTTTCGTTTAGCGAAAACACGTAGATTAAGAGAACGACACTTAGTAAGCGCTTGATGGCGCTTGGTTCAGTTCTGTATGGTGATAACATTTAAACTATTAGTTCAAAATACTTAGTGTAAAAGACAATGTTTTAATAAATTAAATAATAAATAATAAAACCTATTAATTTGATAGGAAGAAGAATAAGAATTTGATAAAAGTTATTAAATATGCTTTGTCAAAATATATCCAAAATAGTGAACCATATATTTGTATATATATGATGATAATGACTTTTATATAAAAGATAGGTAAATATAGTCTTGGACTTTTATTTATATCCAATTAAAACAAACAGTCCTATTATTTTTGTGTAACTTCAATGATTTAGGCAGCGCAAATCGAGATATCTCTCAGAAGTTACAATATTACAACTTAATTGATATCGTTGAATATTATATTCAATTTTTTTTTAAACTTTATTTATTGTAGCGTATCTGTTGATAATGTGTTAGCTATATAACTGCAAGGTTTACGTACATCCTCACAAAAATTAGTAGGATTGTTGGATATACAGCCTATGTTACTCCAGAGTATATCAACATTCACATGGTGAAATAAAAACTATATTAAATATATAATATATAATTAATTCAATATATAAGTAAACTTTTTGAACGTGAAATTTGTTTTTTTGGAACTGACTTTAGAAAGGATGAAGTACAATGTAATATTTTATTACTTTAAAATAAAATATTACACTGTACTTCAACTATGTAACGTACACTAAATTATATGTAAGAAATATATACAGAATAAACGACGAAATTAGGTAATTCACAGTCACATTTGTAATAATTGTCAAGCTCCTGGAAGATTACAATTATCATGAGATTGTGGAAGATGATTATAATTTTCTTTGCGAAATGAGAACAATTTTCCTTTATTCTTATATTTATATAATATAAAATTTAAAACGATAACGTTACATGTTTTGCGATTCAAAAAAATTGGGGTTGAATGAAACGATGTATCAACATTTTCCGTGTCATTTAAGTATAGTGTTTTGTCAAAGGACGGATGAAACGATGGGACCGTGAGTGGTTAAACAGAAGAGTCCTTTTATACGGAGCGATTACATTTTGCTATGTATTTTTCAGTACTTTATTTGTAATTCTCTATTATCATATGTTACAATTCCCGCAGTGCGGCTCATAATCGTTCAACTCTTTCAAGGTTTCCTTCATCTATATTAGCAGCTTAAAGAACTCAAGTTCCATGTACATTATTCTATTAAACATTTATTATAATATATATAATTATCCAGCTCATGATATTTTATCGGATTTGCTCGACTTGTTTAATAATGAGTTTATTCATGAGCTTTGAGCATAGTGGAATCGCGGCGTGACAGTTTCACAAATAAGGGCCAAACTATCATAACTAGTCGGACCAATTCTGATAAAATTATGGTAAGTAAAGCCGGATAATTATATATAATATAAAATATAGTATGTTAAATGAGAAATAGTTTTACCTTTTATACGTATTACCTTAATCCAAAGGATTTAAGTAATTTTATTATAAATAGTATTGATTATTATTGTCAATTGTTAAATTAATCATCTATATTTACGAGCTATTTTGTTTGTTTGTTCAAGCGCTCTAATATTAAGACTTACCAAA
This sequence comes from Mechanitis mazaeus, assembly GCA_959347395.1. Classification (NCBI taxonomy): domain Eukaryota; kingdom Metazoa; phylum Arthropoda; class Insecta; order Lepidoptera; family Nymphalidae; genus Mechanitis; species Mechanitis mazaeus. Next base: position 17,326,588 of record OY365748.1, on the reverse strand, counting down.
AAAGAAATATATATTTTTTGCATAACATATATATTTGTTGTTGAAGGATACAATCAATATGAAAAATTAGGAAAATACATTATAAAAAAGTAAAGACAATGTAGTGTTTCTTTGCTGCTTCCATTGTCTCCATAGGTTTCCTTTCCGTAGGTAACGCGAACAGAGCCGCAGGGAACAGCTTGTTAATCGACAAAATTCCTATACCTGAATATTTAAACAGTTTTATTATTTTAAAATTGATATCAGAAATAAAAAAACGTAAATAGACATCGTCAAAGGGAATCGTAAACGGGTTTACAAATGTATTCAGATTTGTTAAGAACACTTGATACTGACGTACCATAGCTTTGAGGTTTGCAATCTATTTTCAATTCATAGGCATCAATATCAGTAATAGGATAATGGTTTTCGTTGTGTTTTCGTGATGTTCTCTTTATGTGTGCATTGTTTAAATTATATTATCTATGTGTGTGTTAAAAAGGTTCTTAAAGAAAAGTTTTTATTACCTGCAAGCTGTCCACTAGGAAAAGAAGAAAATATTCATATTTTGTTTTCCTTAATAGTTAATAAAGCTATAGTTTTATTGTACAGATAATATAAAAGACTTAAAGCAATTAGTGATTTTTATGTACAAAGTATATCATTTCAGTAAATCCAACATATATATTATAATAAGCTTAAGTTATTTGAAGATCCCAAATAAAATAAGTAATTTAAATGGATGGAAGTAAAAATATCTGTGTTCATATTTAATAAACATGTACAGACAAAAGATTTATGAAATATATTTAATATTTATAATAAAGAATTCCAAGTAGAAAGTTATAATCATAATTTAAAAAAATATTAGATATGTCAAAACAAAATATTTTACTAACATTTATCAAAATTTAAATAATTACTATTTCAGTACATTAAATGTACGGAATAATTTGGCTTATTTTATTACATTTTATGTTCATTACATAATATAAGTTAGTATAATTATAGACTTATTAAAGTAAGCCGGGCTTAATATACAACATATATATATTAACATTAAATGTTCACCTCAGTTTGATTAATATTTGTTACTAACCGATGTAGTGAAGTAAAAAAACAGACACTCTATAAAAAGCAATTGTATGGTTAATAAAACAGTAATTTTATTAATTATAAAAGTAATTTTTCATACTGTTAATATAAAACAAAGTAAAACTACTAATATATATAATTTTAATCTCAACTTATTTCCTATGTTTTAATGGATTAACGTAATTACAAGAATTGAAACTAATCTAGAAGTGAAATAAACAGTATATTAAAAACATTTCTTGAACCTTACTTCATGGAATTAAGGTTTTACATTTTAATTCACGATATTTCTTGTTAACGAGTAACTTTTATTTATGTAAACTTAATAAACCTGCTCTATCTAATATCTATGATATTTATCAGTTTCATTTGAATGAAAATGAATACAAAAAAAACTCTCATCTAAAAAACAAATCAAAATGATAAAATAAATATAAAAGAAAAGAAGAATGTAGTGGGTCTTCAAAAGAAAAAAGAAAGATAAAAAAAACAGTATTGGCTATTTAAAAATACAAAATGATGTACAAAAAAATAAATATTTATATATATCTTTTATTAAACATCATTTTCATCCTAAACAGTTTTTTTCTATTATGAGTCATGATTTAAAAGAATGTTTATTAAACACGATACTTTTATAATAAATAAATCGCATAAAACATTTGTCTTGTTATATAAATGGAGTATGTTTGCATAAGAACATTGTTTCTTCATTAATGCTGAGGCAGCGTTCATCCATCATCAAAAGGTCACGTGTGCTCGTTGGTATCAGGTAACCGAGTATGAATGTATGGCCTGACGTGTCTAGCTTGAACATACAATAGTGCGTTTTGGATGAATGCATAAATGATCATGTATTGTGCATTCTTGATGATGATAAACTTTGAAATAAGATCATGTGAATCATGACATGAAAATTTGTTGAAATAACTATTTTATTTATGAAGCATTAATCCTTTTTTCAATTCAATGCTGCAAAATAATCGGTATGCACTATTTTTTGTCTCTAACCGTAATAGAATAAATAATATATATAAAAAAAAAATAAAATAAAAAGATTAAAAAGGTTTCATCTTTTGGCGACAAAATATGAGTGAATTGCAGTTTACAATAAAATAAAATCAAAACAAAATCTATCATACGTTCCAAAATTCCTAAAATATATGTTAAACGCAACGAACAAACACATTAGTATTTTATTACATTTTCAAACAATCGGTTAGAATGGTTGATTAAGTAAATAAGAGAATTAGTTCATTTGCTGTATGCGCCACTTCGTAATATTTTAGGCCAATACAAATAGAATTCGGAATAAAGTTAACACTAGTTCTAGTCTGAGCTTCGCCTACATGTGTTTTCACATAGTCTTTTTCTACATAGAGACCAAAGAATAAAACAAATAATACGAAAAAAATGTATTCAGAGTGAACCACAAAGATTTCTACACAGAGAAATTTTTATTTAAATCTTAAGTTATATAATAAAGTAATCTTCATATATCAGATGAATTAATTTAGATATGGTATTAAAACAGTACGAATAAAAAAACTATTTGATTTTAACAGGAGAATATAACAGAATATAAATTCTGTAATATTCAATCAGAATTTGTATTCTGTAATATTCTCTTGTTTAAATCAAATATTATCATTTATATGTTAAATCAATTCTTAGACTATTTAATGAATGTAATTTTAATAGTATTTTTATTTCTTTATATTTTATAATTTATTGTTCTCTTCAATGTAACTTCCTTTATTCTATTTTATCACAATTATATAAATATCTTTTTCCTATTATTGTTATTATTCTCGTGTTCTTGAAAAGAAACTTCAATAAAATGAAAATAACATTAAAGTTCGTATTGTTCTCTGTTACTGGAACCTTGAAAAACTGTGACTCGTGTATTAATTTGTCAGTTCTCACAATTTTAGAATACTTTTCTAATGCGTAGTTTTCTAGTTATATTTCAATCTACTAAAATAATGAAACGTGTTCACTAACTTTAATTAAACTGAAGAGTATTAAAATGAACTTGGAAACAATTAAAACGACTCCTAACATTTGTGTCAGAATATTTCAATAATCTAAATGTTTAATAGAAATTTTTGGTCTGAACTATAAGGTACTAGCACTTATATCAAGAGTGAACCCAAAAATAACTAGGTCCACACAAGCGGGGTTAGCCTTGCGACGCAGCGCGCGTGAAACAAAAACGTTCTACATGTTAACTCTATGGGACACATTTTATCAATAATCTCAAAAACTACAATTACAATTCGACTGATTTTCAATCCAGATCGAGTTTTTCTCATTATGCGTATGTGTGCAAAATTTCGTGCATGTAGCTCGTAAATTGAAGGAGGAGTAGGGTAACAAAGAGTTGAAAATTTGGGTAGTAAAGAGCTTCGCTTCGCTCAGCTCAATAAAACCTGTTAGCAAGACCCGGACATAAAACTTGAATAAAATATAATAATTTCTACGCTAAAGATTTATATTTCTGTTTTTCCAAATAATTACTGAATAGACATTGTAAATTGATCTAATGGTTACTCTCACCTTTATTATTTATTAAAATTTTCGTTTAATTAAAAAACCTTTAAATACTTTAAATTGGTTAAATTATCTTCTCTTACTTTTAATTATTTTCTTTTTAACGTTATATTTATTAATTAAAATATAACATTTATTCAAATGTTTAAAAATTTAAAAGGCAGCGAATCTGTAGTTTCTACGTTAAAGAATATTGAATTCATGTTCTGAAAATAATTTGCGTTATATTAAACCGACAAGCTGAATGAGTTTTCTTTTAAAATTATAATTTCAGGAGAATAAAAACGAGGTGCGGATGAAGCACCGAGCGGATTGGTTAGCAATAATATATTCCAGAATCATTCAGATCGTCACATTATTTTAATAGTAAAAAAAAATATAATTGCATCTCGCCTCTAGGATTTTCCTATTTTCCTAGATATTATACAGGTAGGTATAACCCACCTAGTAGGATAGAGTAGTCAAGTAGTAAAGAGACACCTGTTGTCTCTTTCACAAAATCGTAAATAAATACCAGTATTGAATTCACATCTCGAAGCTGAAGATATCAAGTCACATTAAAAGTGAAAGTGAATTGTATATCTATAGTAATAATTTTGTTTTGCATATATTTGTGATATAAGTGTACGTTACATTTTAAGTGTGTTTTTAATCAACAAAACAAGAGGCATGAGCAATTAAATCGCCAAGACCTTGTCATAAACCTCTACATTTGACTACCAAGTTCATACTTGGCATGGATTTTCTGAATCGAGCTTGGCTGAATGCCATATCTCCGGCTTTGCAATCATATTTATTACATTTTATGTTTTCTTTATATTCTTATTGTTATTCGCAGACAACTTTTACAATAAATAATTCGTGAAAAACAACCGTAAAAGCAGAGTTAATTCAATTGTTTTTTTAATTATATTTAATTTTTTTTAAACTAAAAATACGGATATTAAATTGAGATTAGGATCTAAAGCCGCCATAGACAATAAGTCATCTATTATTTTAAAAACGTTATTTTTATAATATTGATGATATACATTTCATATTAAGTATATATTAATAACATCTTATGAAAACATATTTGTAAATATATGATTTAAATCAAAATAAATATTGATATGTATTTGAGATTAATAAATTACTACATGAATTGATATATGATAAGAAAAAGCAAATTTAAGTCTTTTTGTTAATACTTTATTTATTGTTTTGTGCCACTCTCCGTTAGATGGCGCCGCACCATGGATCTACTCGTAATTTTATATATTAAAATTTGTATACAAGGATCATTGAAAGACTATAATATTTTTCATTTTTCACTTCATCTACAGCTAATTTAGTTGTATCAATTTTTACATCGTTCAAACATTCATTATGAAAAATAATATGTTATCCTATAATAAGCCGGGACGGATAGCTAGTTATATATTAACATTTGTGTATATTGATACAAAAGTAACATATATTGTTATATAATCCTTATACTTTGATGGTATATATACAAAAACGTGTTATTGAGAAATATTTAGGCATCCACATAACGTAGTGTTGGCGAACTAATCTGAGCTGTGCTATGGGGTAGAAACGAGTTATGGGGTATCTATTTGTATTTGTATTATCTATATATGCATATAGACAATACACAGATCCCATATATATTACTACAAATATCTTTCAAACGGGATCGAACTCACTACCAACAGCACATTAGTCTAATCATATAATATTTAATGTCTTCCAAAAATGATTCGTGAGCCTATTGAAATTAAAAAAACATCCTAATTTTATTAGACAACATGGTTGGAATCTATTGAACACCTGGGATCCTATCATGAGATATATTAAATCCCATGTCTGTGAACAGACTGCCAAGCCCATAGACACAGTTAGTGCGTTTTGGTGTGCATCCTGAACTCAATGCCCGTAAACTCAGGAACCGTTGGAGGTAGGTGAAAAATAAACTGACTGACTGACAGACACTATTATCTCGTCTTACCGCGAACACGTTTTCTGCAAAGCATTCGAAACGTCGGGTTAAATTAAAAATAAACGCGAGATATATCAGTAAAATAGTTTTATTGAAACATATAATATTTGATTATTATATTTATATCCTGATAATATAATAGTGTTATTTAACCTGAAATATTTACTGTGATCAATGTAAACGAAATCTGCAATGCGGTGGATCTTTCATTAAAAAATTTATTGTGTTTAAATAATCCAGCATCGCGCTCTCTTCATTTTTTACAGAATTCATATTGAATTTTCATTCACTTAATATTTGTACGTATTCTTGGAATATTGAATATTATGGGATTTAATATTAAACAATTATATTGGTACTAATATAAATTTTATAAAATATTTAATAAACAATATTATGTTATTTTTAATTTATTAAATTTAATAACTTTACAAAATGATAAATAATTTTAATTATATATTGATATAAATTAGAATAACAGACGTAATTCTGTTTATATTTATTCAGTTTTAATAACGTATCATTTGTTTAAATATTTGTAATAAAGTCTAGTATTGGTTGAATTTTAAAAGTAAAAGAACAATACAAAAAAGCCTTGAGATTGCTATCGTTTTTATACTTCCCCGTAGCGGTTTCGTGACGGAACCATTTTTGCCGCCAGTGGCTTATCAGGAATACCCTAGCGATATGTATATTTCCAACAAGAAATACAATACATGGAGTCGAATATATGAAACATTTTTAGAGAAAACAATTATAACATGAGATATTATAATAATATAAATATTATATATAATTATCTGGCTGTACTCACGTAATTATTATCGAAATTTTGCCCGACTAGGTTCGAACCCATTCAGTTCTTATTCGAGTTCTGAGCATGTCGGATTCGCGGCGTGAACTTATACTTAACTTAAGTTTACTTACAATATTTTAAATATAAGTAAAAGACATATAATTCAAAACTTTATTCATTGCCCTCAATGTTCGTAATACGAGTACGTCTGATGCTCTGCAGCGACAAGTGTTACTGACCTTGCTCAAACTGCGCCTGTTGAGCTCTATTTTAGTAAATTCTTTCTAGAAATTCGTAATGTTAATTTAAATGTAAAATAGGTTAAAAGTACAAAAAATAAGCTAAAATATAACTAAAGTTAACTTTTTTAAATATTATGTTATTTTTGTATTTTTTTAAATGTAATTAAACGAAAACAACAGTTCACAAATCTTTGTAGTTTCGTCTTTTTCAATTAAATATATTTCAAAAGACAGTATATATTATTCGCTTCTTTCGTAATTAGATAACACATAGAAAAAAAGATTTGATATTAACAAAGCGCTCACTAAACATACATTTTTTATATCTTTTGCTTTTAATATAAAAAATACTCTAACATATTTCACCGTAATTCTTAAGTAATTAATATTTGTTATAATTTAAAAGGATTTACGAAGCTTTTAAGATAATACTATAGCTTGTAATAAACCGTATGGGTTAATAATATATTAAATGTTATTTACTCTGTAATTAACGGTTCCAGCTAACGAATATACTGATACAGTATTGATAGACGGACTAGATAGATGTCTAATAATAGTTTATAGAATTCTCGTTAAACCAATACGCTATTTATTACAATATAAATGTTAGATAACTTGTATTATTAGTATCGATTAAATAACATGTTAAATACCTTGTATAATTAGTATAGATTAAATAAAGTCAAATCATTAAAACATATATCTCATTATATACAGATAAAAATATTATCTCCCGGTTTCTCTCACGTCTCTGAACCGTCACACATTGTCTTTATCTGATTACCTCTGAAATTTTTTTTTTCAATATTTTATTCATATTTTTTTAACTTTATAAAGTGTTGAGGTCATCGTTTACAGAGTGATATTTAAATTACAATTAAAATAATTCTTAAATCCATTGAACGATAACACAGAAAAATGACATTTTGATTATTCTTCGGATATTTTTATTTCATGCTCTCCTTTGAGTTCTACCTAACAATGTCGCTGTACTAGCAAAATATATTCAAGTATAAAAAACTGCAAAAAAAAATTTAATTCATCTTTTTAAATCTATTTTAAGAAAAGGAGATCAATTAACTTTATTTTAAGCAATTGTTTCAGATAGATATATAGCGGGCAAGATGTTGTAGTATTTACTTGAATATATAGAACAATTCAACCTCGTGCGAAGTCGAAGCAAATCACTACTAAACAAAACGAAATAGCTACAAGAGCTTCAGCTGATAAATTACTAAAGTTTAAAGATAAAAATCTAAATAAATATTTTTGCAAAAATTCACAAACCAATTCGACTTATAAGTGGCTCAATAAAGTTCGAGGTACACGAATGATTATAAGTTTTAAATTTATAAATATATACATGAAATGTATGTTAACATGTAATAAAATATATATTCTTCAATATTATCCTGTAATATTAATTCAGGAACTTTTGAGTTCGAATATATTTCTAATCATAAAATACATTAATTAGTTATAATTATAATTTAATTAATAATAATTAGAATTATTTACATTTAACTGTAATATTCTCTTCGTTATCATGAAATTCAATCAAATACATATCATAACTTAACCCATCCTCTAAATATCTTGAAACACATACATTGAGTTTAACTAACCGCAAACAGTATTGGTGAAGCGTATTTGGTATTTCAATGAAACAGTACTGGGGAACATGGAATCTATATATAAATACAAAAAAGGCTTAATTACACACTGACACACACATTAAGACAAACTACACACATCACAAAAATATATATTTGCAATATATTGTATATTACTAATATTATTAAGTAACTCCATGTGTTTTTTATAAATAAATCTTTCTTATAAGAAAACTAAAGTCTATGTGAATTTGTGTTTTTCAGATAACTCACTACAAAGACAGGATCTAAGCTCAAAAGGCCAATAAAGTATTGTATTGTACTATTTGATATGAAAACGTCTTCAATAATATTATGATAGTTCTATTGACATCGAAGTCTAAAGTCCTTCAAGCTAAAGAATGCAAAACAATGAAAACTAATATAATATAAGAGCAATAAAATGTATTTGTAATATATTATATATAATTAATAGCAATGATTTCTAAGATTTACACGTGTACTACACATTTCAATAAAACTATTTTGCATATATAACTCGCGTTTATTTTTACATTTTAATTTTAATCCGACGTTTCGAATGCTTTGCAGCAAACATGTTTGCAAACGCGAGTTATATCGGTAAAATAGTTTTATTGAAATATAATTAACCGGATGTACTCATGTTAATACCGGAATATGCCCGACTAGTTTCAAAGCTCTTATCGAAAGCTCGGAGCATGGTTAAGTCACGAGGTGAACTGTTCAGTTTACGCTGCTTTAATTATATATAATAGTAATTATGTAAAATAGTAATTATGTAATATATTTATACCTTTTTATATGGTCTAGAAAAATCTAGAAAATATGTTCAAATTGAGAAATTATTCATTACAAACGACGTGAAAGAAGATATCTTTGAACAGCAATTGGACGCAATAAAAACTTTTTATGTCATTAATGAGTGCGTGCCTCTTATAAAGTTCCTCGTTAAGAAAAATTTTGTTTTCTAATTGAATTTAAATTCCATTACATGATTACCTGTGAATTAAGTAATTAAAACAACTTAGGGCAGATACTCGTATAACATATTTCATAAATAAAGTTAACAATAACTTTAATACTATTTATTTTTTATATTTTTTAAAAAATATAAAATACACGATATTTTTCATTCCAATTGTGATCACTTTTTGCTGTCATTAACAAGCGTCGATTATTACCACAACGTGCAATTAGGTTTTTAGAAGTCGCGAATACGCGGTTTTCAGCTTTTCCAAAACAAACTAAAAAACTGCTCTGTCAATTTATTTATTATATACATTTTTTTATTATTTTTTAGATTTAGTTCAAAGTTACGAGCATACACATCGATTGATACCAAAGCGAAGTCAATTGCATTATCAAAACGCGAGAAAATGAAATCGAAAATATATATTGTATTAAAAAATGCCTAGTTACTTAGAATACCTTAAAACGTAATGATATACAAGAATCCGATTTCGAAATCCGGTATTAAAATAAATCCCTAATCAGGAAACTAATACATATTTTAGTAACTTGAATTAATATTAAAACCACATAACATTAAATATTTGAGTACAAAGCTTTTTCTAATGATATAATAAAAATTTACATTCAAATCAGTAATAAATAGAAATTCAAATTCAAACTCTACGTTATGCTCTATGTTATAAATAAAACTAATTTTAATTTATCACAATATCACCATAAAATAAAAAACTGGAACATTTGCTTTATAACTGAAGATCGATTAGAAGTCGCGCAGCAGTCCACTGAATGACACTTTACCTTCCAATCTAACCCTTGAGATCAATCTCACGACACAGCATCTTTAATCGTTACCTTTAGAATGATATTTTGCATAGTTATCAATTCTATTAATTATATATGTTAACTAATTTTATATGGCAATAGAGTAATAATAAACAAATGGCTGAATTAGAGCAAAGAACGTATGATTGTCATTTAAATATTTATTGCAAGAGAAAAAAAACGTATTTAAAGCTTTCATATACCAGGATAAAAGTAAATTTATTTATCTGGTTCATTCATTTTAATAAAAGATATTAATAATGTAAAATGTCACATTCACTTGCAATTTTAAGGCTTAACTTTTGAATGAAAATTCAGCTCAATAATGTAATACTTTGCTTTTATGTTCATTCTCACAATGTGTATTGAATTTATCATAGAATAATAAAAATATAAGTTACTTTTATAAATTTAAAAAGATAAAATTTAATGCGATTTCAAAGATTTTCTCTTTGAATGCAGTTTGTTTCTCCTTCTTTTTACAAATAAAATTTCTAAGTGATCTTAAGTAAACTAGTATTATACTTATAAATGAAGTGTTTTATACATTTCATCTCACAAATGTCTACATCGTTTCGTTTCTAAAATATGAAACTCGTTTCAACATACTCTTTTACTTGAAACGAGCGAAATTACTGGAGTATTCTAGAAGTATTGTTCTCTTTACATCAGCGATTGTATTCTACCTTTATTAAACAACAAATTTTATATTTGTGTATGTTTCCTGAAATATACAATATATTTGTTAAATTAAAAAAATATTTTTTAATTTTATTCACGCATTAAACATTTAAATGCGTTCATATAAAACATTGAACTTTCAACTAAAATTTAACGTTACATAAGAATTTGCATACACATACACCATTTGAAATCCTAAAAAAACGGCTGCATCGGACTTTGTGGTGCGGTTCTAATGAATGAAACAATGGCTTGAATACCAATACCCGGCCAGTAAACAAAGATCCCCGCGTTCCCATAAAGCCACTCCTCGTGCGTCCTAGCAGCACGATTTGTGAGAAGCGAGGTATGTCCATATATAATGGTGGCTTAAAATTAGAAATGGAGTGGCTTGGCGCCCCGCCAGCCTTCTTGCCCTTGTTGTCTTTATATTGAAGAAGAACCTGCGACTCATAGAAGTCCTAATTAGAAAACATTTGGCACAATTCTTACTTTACCTGCTCTTTTATGTGTTTCAAAGGGAGCCGTCGTCAGGTGTAAGTTCATTGACCTATTTCGTGAAACAAATTCGATATATAATACATCTTATAAACATTGTTTCATATTTTGGATACTGCATATAAAAATGTTCACATAATTCTTTTGATTGTATATTTTACAAACGTGTTAGTAAATTAAAAAAAAATGAAAATCCATAAGCTTATTGAATTATTTTATTGTATCGGAATTTAATAAATTTAGCTTATATTGTTTTCAATGATATAAAATGAAAATGACATGTGATTATTATGTGTGGATTAATCTTTAAATGAAGTCTGTTTTTCTTTTTTTATATAATTAAATACTTCTAAGTATTTTTATTATTGTAGTATTATTGTGTTGTATACATTAGAGCTAACAATTGTCTACATCGTTTCGTTTCTTAAACGTGAAACTCATTGTAACATATTTTATTTGAAAAGAATGAATTTACTGGGATATTCTAGAAATATTGTTCTTTTAACATCAGCTCTTGTATTCTACTTTTATTTTACGAACAAAATTTATATTTGTGTATGTCCTAAAAATACAATATATTTGGAACCAATATACTGGAAAATATATATTGTTAAAAAATTTATATATCTGTTAAAACAAATATATTGTATTTAATTTCTTGAACTGATAAATCAGTCTATCAAAACTCGTAAATTAAAATCTTTATAGAATAATCAGAACAACATTAACAAATATGACTATCTTGGGATAACAATATCATATGTCATAAATCGTAATATGTCATGAATCGTATTATACAATTACTCATCATATACAAAAATAAATTCTAAGGGCTGGCTAAAGTGGATCAAGGACACAAATAACCTTCTACTCTGATTCCACCGCTCGTTAATGGAGCAAGAAATACAACCAAAATTTTTATGAGTACTTCAATGCATGCTAATAGCTAAATTAACCTATATATTGTGAAAATCTCATAATATTATGGAATTGTTTTAGAAATTTATCCATCAATAAAAACTCATAAGTTTTTGTACAAATGAAATAAATACTAGATACTTCTTTGCGCAAAAAAGCGCATACTCCTTGAACTCCAATAGCCGGTCAGCGAATATTTTATATGCAGAGTGCATTGAGTGCATTTTTTTGCCGATTGTAGATAAAATAAATAGAATTATTCATTTAAATTACATTAAGCTTAAATGAGTACTATAATACATATAGTAAATGTTAAACATGTCTTCTATCTGTTGGTTACCATTCCACAATTTTAAAAACATTTTGAAGATTTCAACTCTTCCTCCATCAAAATAAATATAATACTTACAATGTCATAAATAATTATATAAATATATAGGCACTGTTAAATAATATAGTCATTCAAATTAAAGAACGTTTAAATTGTTTTTCAAAATTTAACGAAAATGCTTCAAAACATGAAAAAATGTATAAATATACATTTATAATATATTCTGATGTTACTAGAGATCAATGACCTAAAGAAAAAAAAATATTAAAGCCTATATATAGCGTGCTGGCAATCGTCTGTCGATTCTATATAACGTATAGACGTGAGCTATAGTGTAGCCTTCTGTTAAGTCAAACCAATGCATGTATTATTCTATTCGATTAACCGTACTGCCACTTGTCTAAGCAAGCTATAAGTACAGGCTGATATATTTTGTATATAGTCTGACCAGTAATTTAACCACATGCGATATTATCAATCAGAGAATTCAACCAATCACGACTCAGTCGAAAACAGAATCAGAATTTGATTGGCTATTATAAATAATATAATAATGGCCGAAATATGTAATAACGTGATATTTAAAAGGGCTTTTCTTTACACTACCTTAGTACCTTTTTAATTAGAAAAATCTACTTTTTAAACAACTTTTTTTTATTTAAATATGTGTCTGCTTTTAGTGAGATTGCTTTTAATCTTGGAGTGATATATATACTTATAGTAAAGCTGCGACTGAAAAAGTTTTATATAAATAAAAAATAAGCTTTAAAATCGTATGTCTGTAGATCACGATCTAAAAATCTGTCTTTCTGTATGTCCGCTTTAGAACTAAACCGATTAAAATTTATTTCATCTGTTAGAAAGCTTAACCTTCAGAGTTTAAGCATTAGGTTCGCTAGAAGTGATATTATACAAATTATACCATTTTTTTTCCGTTGGAAAAACCTGTTACGGTTTCCCCGTCGGGCCAGGGGGGCAACGGCCGGGCGGTGATGTGGGACTACCCGACAGCATAGAGGATGCTGCCATTTTTAAGGCTACCCACTAAAAAACCAACGGTTGCCCTCTGCGCTGTAATGGGACGTCACGGAATCGCGTTAGCACACACCGTGACGCCCCGAAATACAAATTATACCTACACATCATCAGAAGATGAATTAATAAGAAACTATTATTATTCGTGTCGTTAAAAATACAAGGGTTACTGTAAAATGTAAATTGAAACACATTAAGCATAGCATTAATAAAACAGTACAGCCTACGCGAGTGTAGTTGTAGTTTAGTAGATGACGTTATTATGTAAAACAGATCGTCTTATAATGAGGCACAATTGTTTTTATGTTTATGTTTTTCTTAAATACGTCCTTTTGCTCATATATATACATATATATACCTGACTAGTTTCAAACCTATTCGGGGTCTTGCTTCAAGAGCCCTGAGCGTTAGCAATCGCGGCGTGAACTGGTGAACTCGCTGCGAAACTAGTCGGGCAAATTGCGATAGTTAAAACGTGAGTACGGCCAGACAATTATATATAAAAGTAATCATGGATCACGGAAGTTTGCTTACAAAAATCTTCACTATCTAGTTATTCTGGCCATTATATCCTTATTTAATGTGTACACATATACATATATATATATTCTTTATTGTACACCAAAAAAAAAAAAAATATTATGTATTTGTGTGTTTGTATGTTATGTAATTACTACTATTTTTAAAAGCAAATATTTTGATTGAACTTTTTCTAATGATTGAAAAATATTGACAGATTTGTGTACAAACATTTTTTAATCTTTTGTAGAGCGTGGACAAAGGAATCACTTTATCATCGGAAATATAGATTTTATTATAAAGCTAAAATATGAATCCCTTCAGCGCTTTGACGTTCACGTTGGTGAAGTTCTATTTACATTTGTTGGCTAGTATTCTTAGGTAAAAATTTCTATTTCCATGGTAACGGTATACTGAACTAATGTTCAGAACGTGCATAGAACGTCATTAGCCTGTAATTCACGTTGTGGAATTTACTCAGTGTTCAAAATAAAGTGAAATGTATTGAAGAATAGATATTTATGATTCCTTCATTCTTAAAATATTCTTTTTCCAATAAATTTGATCCGTAATGTGAGTTCTAAATTATCCATAACTCTTAACAAGGTTATTTTTACATATATAAAAAAGTTTATTTTGTCCCGTTTTTGCTAACTTTTGGAAATACAATCCGGTGACTATTTTTAAGATTTATGTTTTCCTTAAGCGATTTTAAAACACGATATAACAGTATGAGTATTAAAACAATTTTGTTTATGTTTCGTCAAATTTGGTAAAGTTTTTCAAGAAATATATAATGAAAAATTTACCCATATGAACAGGATTCGAACCTGCGATCTCTGGGAAACGGTTCCATCGCTCTAACAATTGTACTACCATATCGCTGCTCACTTCGCTAAATTTAGAATTCCATATTGGTGATATTTGGGGAAAAAACAGTTATATAATCAGTAATTTTTAAATTAGTTTGCATTTATCATTTATCATCAAAAATTACTCATAATTAGCTTATCACAGCAAAACAAATAATTGTTTTATATATTTCATAATATATATATGTTATATATATTATGAAACTATGTCATGAGGAGCATCTCGTAGTTTGTACGTGTATTTCGATTATAACAACCTTGTCTACAACGACCATACAGTTACAGCAACACTGAAGTTCTTTGAATTTTAAGTATACTTTTAAAGGAAAATATTATTTCTGTACTACGAATATACCGCCGATGACAAGTGTAGCGACTAGTTTTAATGAACCGCTTGTTCATACAAGTCCATGCAGTGATGTGACTAAACATACAGACAAGCACAAAGCCACATACAAAGATTCATTCATAACACCATACAACTTTCTTATCATTTGTTTACACAGATAGTAAATAGCTGTAATAATAGACGCTACTGTTTATAGATGTTCATTTTTATGTTTTAGCTGATGTGTTTATTATAACCATATTGGATAAGACTTGCACTAATAAATAATTATAAAATAGATAGTAGGTGAGATATTATGCATGCGGTTGTATTATCTTTCTATTACATTTCTTACGTCTTTTGTCTCTTTTGTATTTTAGATATATTGATAAATTATAGTCTAGGGACTATAATTACATAGACATAGGTGTTATAATCGAATCCAATGTAATTATAAGACATGTTATTTATTTAAGGATATAGTTCATTATCTTGTCGTAGTAACACGTAATCTGTCTTTACTAAAAATTAAATATACTTATTATAAATATAATGTAACACTATTGTGCTTAACGCTATTTCAGATATAACAGATATAACAGATATATATATATATATATATATATATATATATATATATATATATATATATATATATATAGTTTTCAAACGTACTTAAGCTTACTAAGCCACTGTAGCAAAATACTTTTGATAAGGTTATTAGATAAACTCACAGAATGTTATGCTTTTCTGGCTTCTGTATAGACTTGATGTTCAGAACCTTCATGTCTTTGTTCAATTACTTCTGGTACTGGATGCAACATCAGAAGGAACAGGTCCACGAAAAGCTTGAGAGTTAGAGGTAATATCTAAGTGTGATATTATAGTTCCATGATATTTTCGTACATATTGGTAAATAAAAAATTTACCTAACGCATGCTAACTGAGTATCATCGCATACACAATACATAACATTTTTATATTAAAGTTTTCGTGATCCATGATTACTATTATATATAAGTATCCAGTTGTATTAACGAAATAACTATCGAATTTTGCCCAACTAGTATGAAAATCCATTCATTGCCTTATTCACGAGCTCTGAGCTCGGCGGGATCGCGTGAATTCACGCCAAGATTACATGAATACAGCCGGATAATTATATATAATAATCAATGATAACAATATTTTTAATACAGTTTTCTAAGCATTTTTAAGATAGAAAAAGACAATAATATGATAATGTAAATAAGAGAAAACAGTTTTGCATGTATCACAAACAATTTAAAATAAAATATACAGAGGAAACTAGTCTGCAAATCTTATAAACTTGCAAAGATTTTTTATTAGATAATAAATATACCGATAAAATACAAATACCTTTTCATCACACGAATATGTCCCGATGTTATGTAAAAATATCACAGGATATAAATATCATGGATAAAATAAAGTTAAGAATAGACTCTTCCTTCTGCTTGAATATACAAATACATTTTATTTGTATTTTCAAGTACATAAAAATTGCAATATTTTCTTAATTTTAATTATAGCTCAATCCAAATTTAGCAACATGATCTTATTATTATTTATAGTATATTTCTGGTCTTAATATGACGTTGGAGGCACCTGATTAATAGAGTCTCACGGGATCAGCCTTTTATACATTAACAATAAAATATGATGGGAGAAATGCCACTTAGGCGTCCAAGGAAAACAGTTCGCTGTCATAAATCTTAAAGTATTCCTGTGATAAATCCAAGACTTGACCTAAGAAACTGTCTAACTATTAATCAAAATCATTGATAAAGGTTTTAACAGAAAATTTATATAATCTATACATATAATAAAACTGTAAATCACTTTTAATGGGGTTGTAATAAGTAATAGATATAGATACTACGTCATCAATGTTTGTACATTTTTCGTGTTTGTCTGTATGTATGTTTGTACACGAATAATGTAAAACGAATTATGATGAAATTTGGTATGGTGATAGCTGAATGTCCTGGTCAACATTTAAGATAACTTTTACTGGAGTAAAATGTATAATTCCTGCGAAAAATACAAAATATCAATTCTGCTTAGTTTTGATATCGATAAATAATTACTTATAATCGATAAGAAATTACTGCGTTCAAAATTTATTGATAATATATAAGAATAGCCGTTTTGATGATACAAACAAAAAGAACTTTGTCAACTTTTTACCGGCGTTAAATCAATACACCATGCGAACGACGTCGGGTGCATAGCTAGTATAAAATATAAACATATTTTAAGGGAGTATATATTGTTATAATGTATTGTTGTCGTCTAAGAAATGTGCAAACATAAGATCCAAAACCTTGATGAATGGATTCCAGTGAACGAGACTAGAAATATAAGTAATTAACGAGGTTTAGTAAAGCGGTTATAAGAAAAATATAAATATTAGTATTTTCTTATATTTTCACGAGTACACATTTCAAATAAAACTATTTTTTACGGATTAAAACCCGCGTATAATTTGGTTACATTACCACAGACACATCTCGTCTACCCGTGAACACCATTGCTGCAAAGCATTCGAAACGTCGGGTTAAAATAATAATATAAATATCTTTACAAGTATTTTTCTATATAGTACATACAAATTGACCGGCTAAAAATCACTTGAGAATTTTACCCACTACAAATGTTCATATGTATAAAATAAAAGCAACCCCATTTCGTGGACGTAAGGTACACTTATTTCATACAAAACAACGTTTACTCTAACGCAATCGAATTGCTTAAAAAACTCGCACTCCGCACACTGATATAATTGAATTCGCCGTGGTCGTTAACACTTTTCAAAGCCCTTCAGAGTCCCAATTGATCTTTAGAAATATTTTCTCGAATTGAAAATATTTTCGTGAAATATGTCTGGTCCAGTGCTCGCAATGAAATATCTAATAACTACAAAACAGTAATTATTTTATATGAAGTTTTATCAAATACCGAAAAATAATATTAATTGTTAATATGGTCTTATTAACTAATGATTAAATATACATAAATATATCACCTATAATATAAAATATATGATTTTGTTATAATCTGACTCATTTTATGGGTAAACAAATACGTACTCTCCCCTGCATCAGGTTTATAACAACAAACTTTTCTTTTATCCAATCTATCTACAAAATTTTGCTAGGAATTGATTTTGGACCGTTGCCCAATTCCTTCACATAGTTATTATATAGACATGCTTAAAACTACGACTAGGGAACAACAACATATAAACAGAAAAAAAGCTTAACTGTTTAATAGAATTTCAATTTCGAAATCTATAAAATAACCAATAATTTTATATAATTATAGTCAAGGACTCAAAACTGGATATCATTGTTGAGAAACAGATTATTTATAGGGAACATATCGTAGGTTTCAGAAAACAGAATAATTACAGTAATTAATAGAAGTCACATTTAAAAGAGGGTGCAATGATATATGTAACATATATAACATATTTCATTGCATCCTCTTTCTTAATAATACGGTATGTTTCCTCCCTATAAATAAACAGTTTCTGAATTGTTCTTCCTATAAATTTACTATTTAAATACTATAATATAATAATATAATATATATAAAAAAAAAGTTAAAGTCTTATACGTTTCATCTAGCTTTCCAAATCTTTTTTGATGATTGATAAGATAAACTTTTTACTAATATAATCTTGTTATAATATAATTCCAGGGAGCTTTATAATATTCATTCTTAATATGATATTCATAAAAAGTATCATACAAACGTTCCTATTTTCAAAAACATTTAAATGCCTCGACACCGGTCAAGATCGTAATGGCGACATGAATGACGTCACGCGGGGTAAACCGAAATTATCATGGACATATTAACTTTTTATTACATGTTCTTTACGTATCATGGTTTTCATCTCTTCAGTATGATTTTTTCTTATTATAGTATTGTTTTGTTTTATACTATGTATTTTGTGAAAATCAGTTTCACGTACATTTTAGTTTTATTTTAGTTTTAACTGTTTAATTAAAAAATATGTTTCTGTAATTATTTTCCAAAAACATTTAATATATTAAAATATTATAATTAATAAAAGTTATTGAGTAAATATATCAGCAGGTGGCCGTTTGAGACTTTTCATGTCTATAAACTTAATTATATTATTCATAAAGAAAAAGAAATTAAATATTTGTATATTTGAAAATGATATATTAATTTTGATGTTATTAACAAATAGCAATGTATATTAAAAATCTGCGTATAATGAGTAATTTCAGTAATATTATTTGCAAATGGCCATTTTGTTTCGTAACAGGTCCGACACACCGCAGATGGCCGCTTCACTCGAACCAAGTTAAACACAATTATCAAACTTAATAATTTACACCACCTGGATGCGTGGCGAACTTCTACTGTGCGGCTTTCAAGGACTTTTCTTCCACGTACCACTAAGATGTGGAATGAACTTCCTTCGGCGGTGTTTCCAGATCGATACGATATGGGTACCTTCAAAAAAGGCGTATATTCTCATCTCCAAGGCCGGCAACGCTCTTGTGCGTCTTCGGATGTTGCAAGAGTTCGTAGGCGGCGGTGATCAGACGGTGGTTTGACTTGTGACCCGCTAGCTCGTTTGACAAACATTATCATATAAAAAGGAACACGACCCAAATATAATATTTATTACTTACAAATTGTATTATTTAACATATCTTGTATTATTATAACTATTTTAAATAACGGTATCCACATAAAACTGTTAATATGATAAAAATTTGCACAAATTGCAAAAAAACTATAAATTATTTCAAATAAAAAAAAAATGCAAAAAGCCGATGAATTCGTTCAGCGGCCAGTTCTGTATATGTAAATGTATATCAGGAAGAATGGCGGCATCACGGCGTGACGTAATGATTTCGGATTGGTGTTCAATGTCACGTGACCGAATTACTAAGTTTACAGATTTTATTTATTAATGTCATGAAATCTTAATGTTTATAATAACTATATTGGTTATTTTTATATCCATCCCGCTCTAATATTGAACTATATATATTTTTTGGAAAGTAGCCTTTTATATGTAGGTATATGTTTATTATAATATTCATTATGTAATAGTACGTCTAAATATATAATTCTTTATGCATTATAACTAAATCTGTCAAAGTATGATCTTTATTTAAGAGATATATTCTGTGTGATTGAGTATTTCATATTAGTTTCATATAGGATGCTCGTCTGAACAAGTAATATTTAGTTTATCTGATGATCAACTATATTCATAACAATGTTAAAGTTATGATATAGCTAAGACGCCACATTTACGTATTAGTTGAACAATTTGCAATGAAAATTCTACACTATGTTAATTAAATATACATTATTATAATAAATAATTAAATTATAATATTTTCTAAGAGTTTAGTTTAATATTAATTATAAACACATCGCTCTCAAGTTTTCAAGCACATGAGGCGGCATAAATTGGATTTAACGAATTTAGGATTATTAGGATTAAGGGCAATTTGCTGCTTCTTTTAATATATACACTTAGTTTAGATATTAGTTTGATCTATTATCTTCAGCTTAACGTATAGAAATTAATATAAAATCTAACCCAACACATGTATTTTTTAAACTTTAACTTACAATGTGGGAAAGTTTAGAATCTGGATTAAACATGTTTCTACTTATCGAAGCTAGCTACACGATTTAGTTGCAACAACTTTAAATAAGTTTTCAGTACACAAAGAGTAAAGTTTGCAATATACTATTAACAAAAAAATAGATTGAATGTTGGATAAATCAGAAATATAAATTAATTCTGTAATATCAATGTATATTCTTATATTATTATAAGAAAAGAACTTTATATAAGTTTTTAGAATTTAATAAAGTCAATTTTCACAGATTTTCTAGTAATAATGAAACTAAAATCATAATATAGTATTGATAAATTTATGTAACTCATATTGGAATGGAATTTTCAGTATATTCTATATTGTTTCCGAATTGCAATTGCGAATGCATTTGATAATTAACTTCAATTCATTTGATAATTAACTTCAAACAATTGTAATAAAGCGCCATTATGTTAATTACATATTAGATATTATAGAGACTGACACTTACATCTCGTCTACCCGTGAACACAATTGCTGCAAAGCATTCGAAACGTCGGGTTAAAATTAAAATGTAACCAAATTATACGCGAGTTTAATCCGTAAAAAATAGTTTTATTTCAAATGTGTACTCGTGAAAATTTACGAAAATACTATTATAGGGAATGTTACAATAAAATATATATTTTACAGTGTCATCAAACTTTGAACAATTAACGTGAAATATAATGAAAAAGCCTCCTTTTAAAGTTAGCTCAAACTGTAAAGGTCGCCTTGATGAGGGTTGCATTAATAATGCCCTGAGTACTTGACAATGGTTGAGCCGTAACAAGCTAACGTGAGTGAAGGGACAATAATGTTTCGTTTGGTCTTGTTACGTGCAGGAAGGGTCTTGTTACGTGCTTATAGCTTCAATCGATATCAGTTCAAACGGTTCTTTGTACAAATATTTAGTGTATAAATCAAAAATAATAATACGAAAGTTATAAAAAAAATAGGTGATTAGTATTACGTGAATATTGAGATTAGTATTAATATTTCTTATTTCAAATACACGGTATTTTAAGTATATGTTTTATATAGTGGAATGGAGGACAAACGAGCGTTACATTGCACTGTTATTTACAATCAAACATCAAACACGAGAAGTGTTACAATAAATCTTACTTATATATACTAATATTATAAAGTGGAAAATTTTGTTTGTTGAAAACGCCCTAATTTTCTAAAGTACTGGATGGATTTTAACCATCTTTTTGATTATGATAGCCAGGTTTATGAAGAAGGCTATAGGTAGTTTAGCATTAGATTGCTACTCTTACTTATTATTATAATAGGTTAATAAAACCGTTCGTCCGCAAGTGGAACCGAACGTAACAGCTAGCATATGATAAAGCGTGTGCGTGAAAACCTTGAGCCTAATGATACAGATTTAGAAATTATTTATTTATTTATTTATTTATTAGGTTACCAACCACCAACAGTCATATAGAACACATACATAGGAATAATAAAAATACTCATAAACCAATAACGTCTTCACATATTAATAAAGACACAGAACTATCGTCAGACAACAAAAGATAAAGAATCATTTGTTCCAATAAAGAAGTTACTTTAAAGTGATGTATCATTTTTATTTGATGTTAATTTGCAATAAATTAACTATAAATCGCGGGTGTATCCGCTTATAATATTACAACTCTTAAAACCTTTAAGCTTCTTATTAGCTTTTATCTCGGTTGCATTTTATAAACATTTCTTGCAAAAGCACTTATAAAAATAATTGAAAGATTTCCAGACGTGGGAACTGTCACCTGTCTTAAACTTTATATTAACAGTTTGAAAGAAACAAAATGAAAAGTAAATAAGTATCTAAATGTATTTATGTAAAGAAATATTCACTTATATTCTAAGGTTGATGTCAAATTGCTGAACGGCCACTTTCCCCTGACCTAGTTCCACCGCTACGAAAATAAGTCAAGGTCAAACTAAATGTTCCATAAAGCAGACATTTAAAAGGCCTACTTTTTACACTTATAAAATTATAAGTATAATTAGTATATCATAAGAATTTACTCCTATCTCAATATATTTTATAACAAGTTGTAACCGCGATTCCGTCCGCGTGGAATTCAAAAGTTCTAAAAAAAAGTAACCTAAGTTACTCCTTTTATATAATCACCTGTGAAAGTTCAGTCAAAATCGGTCCAGCCTTGTCAAAGAGTAGCCGGATCAATGAACAAAAAGCCAGATAAAAATTGTAAAAATAATATCTTGGTACCATATTCACATACATATGAATTTGTTAAAAAGCGCTTATTTTAATATCACAAACGGACTATCCAATTTTATTTATTTATATAGTTGGGTGAGACGTGCTAGCCCCTGAAAATAGATACTAGTAATACGGCTAATAAAATATTCAATTGCGAGCATTACAAATAAATTCGTTCGCTGTTGTTGCGTTTCGACTCTGTACCTACCTGAGTATATCAGACGAGATCCTTTCGAATATCTTTTAAATTTTTTATTTTAAGATCAGTGAATTTTATGTGTTATCTTTATTTATTTATCTATCCTTATCTTTTGTGTTATCTTTATTATACTATTTAATATCTTTATTTGTGTATCTTCTTGTTTAAAGACTGATTCGTACGCCTACACTCGAATTTTCTTTCTCTTTTTCTTCTTGTATCTGGTAGAAATCGCATTAGTGTTAAGCCCACAAACTTTGGGCTTAACATTTGTTTTTAGGGAAATCAAATATAAAAAAAAAATAAACACTATTTGACCCAAAAAATAGTGAAAATATAAATATTTCATAATAATTATATATATACCGATTCCATGTGCGATATGGTGCTAACCCCATCAAATTACCTTCGTAGCTAAACAAAATATTATTATAAATTATATATTATTTTTTGATAAAATATTTTCCATCATCACCTGCTCTAATATCATTCAAACATCTTATTGGACATATAGCACATAGAGTTATGAAAACTTAAAAAAAATACAAATAAAGTTGGTAT
This sequence comes from Mechanitis mazaeus, assembly GCA_959347395.1. NCBI lineage: Eukaryota > Metazoa > Arthropoda > Insecta > Lepidoptera > Nymphalidae > Mechanitis > Mechanitis mazaeus. The sequence goes on along the minus strand of OY365748.1, from coordinate 17,302,664 downwards.
TATATTTTTCATTTCCTTAAAAAAAATCACTACAGAATCTTTTCTTTTAATTGTACTCTATATTTGCTGATATTGATACACATTAATTGGTATTATATCCAATCCCTCCATCCATCCATCCCTCCCACACGTGCAATCGCCCCTTTAAAAACCGCGAATATGTGGTATTCAGATTAAAATTTAAAAACTTATATAACGCTTGGTTGAGTTCGATGAAGAACTAATCATTTCTGTTATGTATTATACATTAATAACTAAAAACCACTTGGAAAACTAATTAGCTCTAAGTTACGTGAATGCGTATCAATTGACACCAAGACAAAGTTTATTGTATAATCAGGTCACGAGAAAATGGAGCCGAAAAAAATCGCTTAGACAGTACAAATATATACACATACACTAACACATACATGACTTTTTTCAAAATGCTATAACTTTTTTAATCAGCAATAATTATGGCGCTAATGACATTTTTATATTGTAATATTTGGCTCTTTATTGACTTAGTGCTTCGGATATTGTAAAAAGTCATACCTGTTTTACAAAAGCTTTGCTTGAAAAAGCTCTAAAGGATGAAAAGGATAAGATAGTATAAAAGTTTTTTTATTAATAATATCTAATAACTGCTCATCTATTCCCTCAAGGTGTTTAATAGCCAACGTAGACAGCATTTTCTTTGAAAATACACTCTTCGTCATATTTAAAATATTCATGCTTAGATTCTGAAGGAACTTATGAAAAAAAGAACATTCTGATCAATCTTTTCTATTGTAATAGAATGTGTTTTAACTATGAAATATAAAAGAAAATAATTAAGAGACTTCATAATTTTCATATTTTTTAACAAGAGGAGGTTCGAGTAAAAAGTTATTTAGACTTAAAACTGTTTTTTTATATAAATAATTAATTTAATTACATTACTTTTAAACACAAAAGGTTGAAAGGTATAGTTTTTTCACGGTCGTATAGAACCACGAATGGTACAAGGCGGAAATTGAAGTTTAAATGTACTCTTAATAAGTACCTACTCACTAAGTATTCTGTAGAAGGGTAAAATAAAAACTAGTCTCTTTTATTCACTTAGACGCAATGATACAATACTAATAATAAATTTATATGTAAAAGAAACTTAATTCTAAGAGAATAACTCCCATCACGGGTTATACTTAACTTGAATTGAAAAAATGTGATTATTTGGTACATTTTATATCACTTAGAAAACGTTTGTAATAGACAAATATCAAAGGGATTCTGTTTTATTCTAGAAGTTACAAGGTTATTTCAAATATTTTTTTAAAGGATCAAGGTCGTACAAATTTATATAATATACATAAATATTTTTACCTTATTATCTCGAGAGTAAAACAGCTTCACTTAGACTTTATAGTTATTTAATTATTTTTTTACACTATAAAATAATAAAAATTTTATAACTAAAATTCAATATATTCGAATTTAGGAGAATGACTTTATCTCCACTAATAATAATAATATATTGTAAAGCAAAAAAGTTTGTTTGTTTAAACGCGTTATTATTATCGAATCTACGGAATGGATTTGAAAATACTTTCTGATTTTAATAAGTAAGTTATAAGCTATATGGCATGATACTTCTATTTTTGGTTATTCTAATAGTATATAAAAACGTTAATCCACGGGTGGAACCGCGAGTATCACCTAGTATTTTTATAAAAAACATAAAATAATGTATTTCTATGAATGGTCCAACAAGATTTTAAGATGTAGGTAAAGATATCTTAAGCTGAAAATCTGTCTGGCGCCGTCTTCGAGCGGAGTTCCTCTTATTTATTTTATATTCCAAAAGTTCTCGTCTCCGTGGATAATAAACTTTCTAGTGGAAAACCGCTGCAAATTTAGCATTGCAATGTTGAAATACGAAATAAACGGAGAGGAACTATTACTAATTGTTTTCTGATAGAGGCATTTTACTAAAATTGCTGTAGTCTTTGAAAACTTGAAGATTCTTTTCATATTGTTTTAAAAAAATACTCTTTCAATAACTTTATTATTTAAATTAATTAAATTTGGTTGCGTTTTTTTTTTCAATAACAACTACTAGGTAGATTTGTTTGAAAGTTAACAAAACTTTGGTAACTGTTAACTGTTTAGTTACATTTTATTATTAAGCTTGTAGAATGAATGTTTGTTTCTTTACTTTTTACTGAAATAAGAGTGACAAGAAAAAAATTTTTTGTTACTCTACTTTTATTTTATTTTATAGAAATTTCAGACATTATTATATAACTTTAGATGATTATAAAAATATGTCTTATAAAAATAAACTAACTTTACCGTATTCCTATTTTAATATAACTTTGACCTACATTTCACAAACTATATGATATAAAAATAAAAATACTCAACACTTTTACCTATAGGACGTATAAATGGCAAAAATAATATAAAAGATAGATAACTTTAGCGATAAGAATAAAATTGACTTCGAAATAACTGATAAATTGCAAGAAACTTGCCAAATATTATTATCGTATATTCTGACTTCAACATCCAACTCCTAACTGTCCTCACTTCTAATACATCAACGCCAATCCTATTTCTCAAGAAGACCCATACATATACAAAAGAAAAATGTATTTATAATGTTAAAGGTTAGTAAATAGAAAATGGTAATTGAAAAAAAAATAAAATATTTTGCAAAATGAATGGTTTAATTCTGTTATTTACACATATTTTACGTTTTTCTACGTAAACGCATAGTTGATAGAAACGTGTCACTGCGTATGACGTTGCTGGCATATCGGAAGTTAAATGAAAGAGATACTTGCGCAAACCGTCAAAAAATTTTAGTTGCTAAAACCGTATTATTTTTTCTACATTTCAATTTAAATCTTCATTTTGTAGTACTAAATAAAAAAATTAAAGTTTTATGAAATTACTAGCTAGGTTCGTGATGTCCGGGCGTCTAGAAAATGATGTACTCGTCGTTGATCAAACATTATTTTTATTGACCTGTAGCTATTTTGAAATTTTGAAATACTACACTAAATCTACATAGATTTAATGTAGTATTTAAAAATTTTAAAATAGCCATTCGATAGATCTCTTGAAGAGGAACAACTTTGCTGTTGGACGTTTTGCTCTAACATGCAATTTTTAGAATTACCGGTTTTCCCGACAAAATTTTGAAAATTTGAAAATTTCAAAATAACTATTCCTCTTTTTAAGCTAAGAGCTTTCGAATGACATATTGCACGTGTCTTTACGACGCGTCATAGAGTAACGGCACACGATAGATAGACAGACACACAGACATGACAGCGAGATTACATATATATATATAGATAATTGTAAATAGAAATTCAAATAAGTAATTAATAGAAACTAAAATTTTGTTGAAATATAAATGCAAATCATTTAAAAACTATTTCAAACAAACTTCATTACATTTCATATAAAACTGTTTGAATATGGTCCGTCATATGGAGTGAAGTTATTTCAATGAACTAAGTACATAGATTTAAAGCTTAGACAAGTATTAAATAGATTTTTCATTATTTTTATAATTTACTGTAATATAATAATTGTATGAACTACAAAAGTACTGTCAAAAGACAGTAAGGACAATATTAACTTAGAAGGTGATATAAAAGTTGAATGCCCTAGTTCATTGCAGTTTTCGCAACATTCTCTATGGCTGATGGCTGTGGGTTAGTTGAGCTATTGAGCCTGGCCTTACATACGCTAAGAGAGGGTCGTTCCCTGGGGCTATTTACAAGATGGCCTGATATTGTCTCAGGTGTGGCGGTCTTCAGGAAACCGCAAAATAATTTAGTTTTTACGAAACTTTATTTTCACAAATACTCAAATATCAAAACATCACTAATTATTACTATTATTTTTATACTGTTTAAATTATAAACAAATGTAGTAAATAAATAGCAAACTAACTTATTTCGAATTTAATCACGAACCAAAACCACTAACAATTAGCAGTTCACGTCAAATGTGAGTCAAATGCATTGCTCAATCACTTATATCATCTGCCTTTAAAGAGCGTTTCACATGCATTTGACATTTGATGCTTACAAGCGGCCATTACTACACAGACCCTTTATTACACATGACATCGTACGATATGAATTTTGAATAGATTTTTTTTATTATCTGTCAAATGTCAACTTTTATACGTCATTTTTAAATTATAATTTTTATTCGTTACAATAGGATTAAAACTAAGAAGCAAATTAAAAAAAAAAACAGATCAAAAAGATTCAATAGTGTTCAATCAGACAATATCCGGAGTTAGTTCTAGCGTGTTCCTTGTACAAAATACACTAGAACGTCACATAACTCAGTCGGAGTCAGCGTGGCGCGGAAATATAGGATTCTAGAACGATCGATTCAACTTGTAACACCAGAATTGCAGATTCGCCAAATAGGCAAACAATAGCATTTTTCACTGAGCCAGTCTATGAAGCGTTACAAAAATGTATTTTAAAGATTCTGTTTATGTGCGTATACGGTTGATTCTTACATGAAGCATACATTTTTATTTTCTTTCACCTATGTAATGTTTACCTTTATATTTAAAAGTTTCGATGGTTTTTTTTATTTTCGTAGTAGTTCTTTGGTCTGAACAAAAAATATAGTACCTATGCTCGCAGTGGGATCATACATCAAAATATATTTGTTTTAAAATATATATATTTTTTGCTACTATCATTCATTTTCAATTTTCATGTTTCGTACGGAAGAAGTTTTCATTGTTTTCTTTTTGTATGTTAGAGCTTCAGCTAATGTGTTCTATATATTTGAGAGGATTGTTTGTTCTGAGTTTCAATATATATTTCTAAAAGAATAATCAAAATATTAACTCAACAACAGCAACTGATTAGAAAGAACATGTAATTCAAGTTTGGTTAGAAACGGGTTCAAAGACAAAAAGCTGAATTTTTACAACGTATTATAACGGTACCTTCAAAAAGTCGATTTTAATATCAGGATATTTATGTTACCGAGTTATTGTTTAAGTGAAGTAAACAGCAAAATACAATGAAAATATAACAAAGTCGCACTGCAAGAGTTAAGAATTTTGGAGGTCAGTGCCGAGAAGATACAATTAACTGATTGAAGAATTAATTTTTTTTACAACAGAGTATAAATTACTAATTCTACTAATTAAATAAAATATCCATGCTTAATCTGACATGGATTTTAAATTCTGTAAGAACATGAACAATGTTAATATAATTAATTAAATTTAAAATTAGTACATGATAACAAATATCTATAATATATAGAATCAATTTTAGATTCATTTAAATATCAAATACGTTATTATTCTTTGCTAATTGTATTTCATAAAGTAATCCCAGTCAGTTCACAAACCCTTTACTGTTTGTTTGGTGATTGTACCTCTCATACAAAATTTTACCTTTTTAGGACTTTTTAAGCCATCTGAGGATGAATGTGTAAACAGCTAAATGTACTAAAATGTATGTATATACGACGGGGAGGTAAACGAGCAGACCGTCCACGTGATGTTAAGTGGTGCTATGGGAATTTGTAAATAAAGATGTACATGTTGCCACACTTGAAAAATGAAAAGAGATGATGGAAGCAAAACTGGATATTAGAGCTATCAGATATCTCACACACAGTATGAAACGCAGCTAATATCTGCTTTAAAGTGATCTTTGTAGTGGTGGGCGACATATAGAAATAACTGCAGCTAGAATATATCTAACAAATATTTAAGTTGTTAATCGAAACAAAATCACAAAATAGATATTAATCTTCATTATTCGTTGGATAAACGAACATTAAGCTTAATTTATATAAATATCTGACTACCTTTTACTAATTTTCTCTTATTTTGATGATTCGGTCACTATTACTCGACATTAAAAGGTTTCAATAGGACAAAATGCTCCAAGCGAAAGCAGGTACTGTCCCTTTGCTGGCTTTGCATTGCCTTTGGTTATCTTAAAGGCGGCACTAGTTTACTACAAGATGCCGGAGCTTTGAGAGATGTTACAACGATATTCCAAAGCAACTTTACTAGTAAATTCTCCTGGTCTCTTTATGATCACTACATCCCTCATTTTCGAACGTAGATTTCTTAAAACTAAAAATTTAAGAAAACATTTTGTCCATCTGTATGTAAGCATTCATTCGCTAGAATCTATACATATTATATAAATTCTTTAAGTCTTGAAAGGAGTTGCATCTTAATCTAGCGGCTTTTGAAAGAAATCCGAAAAAACAAACTAAGTCCGTCAAAAATTATTGTTTAAACCATTAATACTGTAAACATAAAAATATACATATCATATCATACCTTGTATCATATTTTACTCCGAATTGTATTCAGAAAACATCCTTGAGAGAAAATAAAATTATTAAAAGTGAGATCTCAACAAATTAATTTACAGTACTTAGTTTAATTTGCTAGCTACTTCTAAGTGTAAAAGCATATCACTCAGAATAATTGAATATTAAATTGACAATGCATATCAAAAATACTTTTCATCCTGAAAAAAGTGGGATAATCCGATAAATAAAATGTATTTTAAAATATTGAAAATGCTATTATAATAAAAATAAAAAATGATTAAAATAAAAATTGCAGCTTTCATTTATATTTTTACGTGAATTAACGAACTAAAACGCATCGAGTTAGAATTTAGGTTCTGTTTGTTTGTTCTCGTTCATTTTGCTAACAGAGTAACGAGAGCTTCAATTAGATTCCCAAAGCAGACACCTTTTTTTAAATCCAGCTAACAAGTTATTCTTTGCTTTTATATGTTTCTGTTCGCCATGCAACTACTGGACAGATTTTGATAAAATTATCCCGAACGAAGGTTTATTTCTCATTATTACAGAGAAATAAAAACACTAATTTGTAATGTACTTATTGTTATAGCATTATCAGAATTAATATGTAGGATTTAATTCTGGATTATTTACAAAGTTTCAAGAGAAAACAACTATTGCCTTCGGTTACAATTACAATAAAACTATAATGCGTCAATATATAAATAATTTATAATAATAAAAATAATATAATACAATAAATATATATTAAAATTTCAATAAATATAACTATTACGAATCAAAAGAATACATTACAAAGTAAAATTCAACCATTGAAATAAAATTATACATGAATTAAAGCATATTTTATTAATATAATCGTATCAAAGTTCGCGGATAAATTAATATTCATTAATGATAAAACGAGAAAACAGAATGTTTATTATGCTTCGATTTAATATTTTCAATACACCGTTGTTGCATATTTCATTAATAATACTAACAAAGGAAAGAATTCATTTAATTATATTAGCAAAGTTAACATTCTACAAAACAATACAAGAATATATGGAGATGGAATCTTTATTTTTGTCTTTTTTTTTAAAGATTATTTTTACACATTATTTTCATTTTTTTATAATTGCAAAGTTAAAGGTCTACGAAGTAATACAAAAAACATGGAGATGGTATCTTTATTTTTATGATGTCGTTAGTTAAATATTACAATAAACTTGAATAGTTCAGGTGCGAGCAGACACTTGAGAAGCTTGCGTTTTGAACGTTTAAGGTTTCTTAAGCTTTACTGAAGCATTGTTATAGTACTTTAATTATTATTAGTTGAAGTAGCAGTCCGATCAGAACTACTAAGTAATTATACAAGCCACGTCTTAGTTTCTCGGAGATAACATTTAAAAAGAGGGCAAATTTAGTCAAGAGAGGGCAAAAAAGTGTCATGTGATGATAAGTGTCAGTCAGAGGATGCACAAGTGCATTGAACCCCATTAAAAAGTAACAAGATTATGTGATTTCTGTTCTTACAATTCGGACACAAAATATACTATACTATCCATTACTTGCAGTTTGATATTTATAATTCATACTAACGAGTTAGTTCAATAAGTTTTTATGTCATTCAACAAGAAAACATTGTTTGAAATTTTCTGAGAACAGTTATAGTCATTTTAGTTTATATAAATTATAAAACAATAAATATATAATAAATATTTTTATATACACGTTTTAAATGTAATTCCATACTTCAAAACTAAAATCATCAAAGGTTTTCGAAAGAAAGAACCTCAATAGTTGTCTACCTCGATATTGACGATTATTGGTAGAATGCCAATCCATGGAAACGAGTAGCAACATGGTGGCTTAATTTGCAAAGTGACGGAACGGTTTCCCAAAGATGGCGGGTTCGAATCTTGCTCTATATTAATTTTTCAATATATATTAATTAAAAATTTTAAATTATTATTTTTTAATTTCGGTACCTTTGACCTGTGACCCGCACGCTCGTTTGCCCTCCTTTGTCATAAAAAAACTTTGATTTTTGTCACATGTGATAAATTAGAGCTGATTGTCAAATACTGGATCAATAAAAGAAGTAAGAAATCGTCGTCAGGTCACGGGAATGATATGCGACTGACATTTTACCACACGGTGAAGGGGCGAATCTATAAAACAGTAATACGACCTGCGTGTTGTATGGATCAGATTGCTTGGTACGAAAGGAATAGAAAGACAAGTGCATGTAACTGAAATGTGAATATGCAGACGTATAGGGTGTGACGAGACGATAAAGAAAGAGATGGCTGTAAGATAGTTTGATTGTACCGGTGATAGAAGAGATGAGATTGTTTTTTTTGTTGTTATCGTATTACGGAGAGATTAAAAGAATACTATATATATGCATAATGATAACTTATATATGTGAATAGTAAGAAAATATGGCGACCGAAAAAGACATGGAGACACTGAAAATTAGAACAGCCCTATTTTTAGCAAATAATTTATTTTTTTAATTTTTATCTATTTATATAGATATTATTAATACATTTGAATGATTTAAATGTTATGTATACTTGTATTAAAATATGAATGAATAAATTAAAAATTAATGTTAATATTTATTAAGAATATAAATATTAATATCACAGCAGATAATATATCTCTTTTTAGTTATTACCAAAAAAAATGTATTATTCTCTGTTCAATCGATAACCTGTGTGTCCAAAATCCAGGAGAATTCTCGAAAGATTAATGAAAATCCCATGAAAAACCTTTTAACCTAGTTTATTAAACTCAGTATAAATAAAAAGACACATCGAATTTGTAGGTGTGTGGGTGAAAGCGAATATTTTTAGACTGAAGCTTTATTGTCGTGTTGATTTAGTGTCGAGTATATTTTTTATAAAATATATCTACTAAATAACAATTATAAGAGTTTATATATATGAAAATATATTTTATTCAGTTTAAGTTGTATTAATAATAAAAGTTTCGTCATACAACCTCGTCTATTTGCATTTAATACAGATGTTTAAACACACACCGTGGTATAGGTTTTATATTGAACATTTAAAAGCGTATGAAAAGTGAGAATAGTATTATAATATTAAATAACTAAACTAATTTAACTGAATAATAACTTACGTAACATATTTTCGCTTATAAAAAACATAATTTTACACAAAACAACAATAAAACATATTTATTTTTAATCTTTTAAACATTTTTAATAACTTTTATTACGTTTCTTATTATAAATATAAATTTTATAATTAACTCGTACGGTAAGAGCCTACAATATTTGAAGGGCATTTTAATAAAAGAAGTTTTTCAATTACAATTTCTATATTGCCTTGTCTTACGATGACCGTCGAATCAGATTAATTTAATTTAGATATCGACCAATCAAAGTGATGTAGGAGGCATGTTATATATTTCAGACTAATTTCATATAATGAATGCCACATTAAAAAAACTGCGTTCAATAATTTGTTAAAATTAGTTATAATTTTTAAGTATATTATTTCAAAAAAATTAGAAGATATCCATTTTTTATATTGAAAATATAGAAAACGAGAACAAATCATTTAAATATATAATAGAGGGATCAAAAATTTTAATTTAATTATTATTTTTGAAATTTACTTGTTTATTCTTTTTTGCTCATTGTAATGAACCGTATGTCATAAAAGTTTAATTAAAATTGTACGTTAAATATAAGGTGTCAGTTTAAATAAATACAAGCAAGCTTAAACCGTTTTAAAGGAAACCTCGTTACAGACAAATGTTATTTCTGACGGCGATAGCACACTGTCCTTTTTGTATACACAGGACGTCCTTTTGAATACTATTTGCATACTTATATCCTATTTTAATAAAATATTTTTATCTCATTTTATTGTTATATAATTATATATTTTTAATGCCATTGAAATCTAAAGAAGTATTAAAAAGCATAATAGAATTTCAATACCGCTTCTCTTTTACAATCTTAGTTATAAAGTTTTTCAAAGCTTAGTTACAAAGAGCTTATTTACAAATTCCGATAACTATAAAGAACCAGCCAGTAATAAAATAAATATGCCAGTAATTTAAAACAATAAAAAAAATATTACCTTGGATAAAATACACATAGTAAAGTTTTAAATTCTTATTTATGTATATTCAGTCATGTCTACGGTCCATTTAACGTCAGACTGATATTTGTATATCTAATTGGATATTTGGTCCTCCTGCAGACTCAATGAAGCCTGCTCAGTGAATCCCCGACAGGCTAATAACAACATTTGCAAGCTAGAATTCGATTTCGAAAAATAGAATAGAATTTTAACAAAACTTTACAAAAGACTTATTTTCTGTAATTTATTATTTTATATAAAACAATCAGTAAGTATTTTCGACAATATAAAAAATCCAAAAGTTTTTTCTGTTCTTTTTTTGAAGTTGGTGACGATTTAGCCGTTGATTGATGTAGGGTATCCTGTCATAAGTAAAGAACTCACCTTCCGTCGGCGTGGTCTGCTGGCTGGAGTTAATACGTGGTCGTTCTTCTCCAGCAGCTATGTGCTTCCCCGTCCTCCGCACTAGTGGCCGCAGCTCTCGATCTCCGTCACTTCCCTCTTCATCATCATAATTGTATTCTATTTCTAGGGAAAAAATGAAATATTTGTAAGTATTATATTTAAAATTTTTATACTAACTTATAATTATGACATCTTAAGAAAAAGTATTTTCTTTTAGTTGTTAAAAATTATTTATGAAATTCAATATTCAAAAAAATATATTGAAAAATCAAATTTCCTGATGTTTCAATATTTGATAAGTGTAAATTTATAATAAATGACATATTGACAGTAATGACTACCAAATAAATAAAAATCGCCACAAATATTTATAAAATAGCAAGCGAGTATACAGAACTTATCATATTAATCAAAATATTTCAATAAAACCTAATTATTTTTTGCAAATAATCCTTAATATTTTAACAAGTATTTTATATCATAATTTCTGGTGTAATTTGCAATTAAAGCAGTCATAATTTATTTATTTTGGAAGAACATCAATGATCTCGAATCAATAACATTCGGTCGGCTCTTTGAAATCGGTAACTTATTTTCATTTTATTTATTAATTAGCAAACCATGTAGTTTCTAATTATAATAAATTTCTTTGTAACTTGTTTGAAGTTTAGTTAGAATGAAAAAATATCTTTTAGTATTTCTTTTTTTTTTAAACGTTAGCGTTACGGTATTACGTTACGTTATGTCATAAATAACGTTTTATACGTAAAAGGGTTGGTCTTTATATGGCTTTTTTAAACAAGAATATATTTTTCTTGTATCTTCGTGATACATAATTATTATATATAGTTATCCAGTTGTACTCATGTAAATAGTATCGGAATTTGCCATGAATAATCTCGACCCCATTCGGGGTCCTCATTCGTGGCGTGAATTGTTCACGCCGCGAAATCATAGTATTTACATTACTACAGCTAGAAAATTATATACAATAGTAATATAATTACAGACTCCAATCTATTTAAAATTAACATAAGAAAATATTACAAAGATCTTATTTATCCAGTTTCAAAGATACTCTATGAATTATGAGATAGACCTCTATTAATCTTTTTGTATTTAAAATATATAACTTATTAATGATTATGAAAGTTATTTATTTAGAAGACGTCATAAATTGTACAAACTTGTTAAGTTAATAGAGATAATATTGTATTTACGTTGCTACATCGTCAGATACACAGATTGCAATTGAATTTAAGTTACATTCAAGCCACTTTAGTTATTTAATTGCTAATATAATACTTGGAATCTAATAAATTAACTTTTTCATATTACCGTGTTCATATTTTTCAGAATTCTTAAAATCCGATTTGTAATAAAAATGTTTTTATATTATTGTTAACTAAAAATTGTAAGTTATTATCATTTTTTTTTCACTGCATTTATTATATTACATATATTAAATATTATAAAATGATATCAAAGAAAACAGTAAAGTACCTAATAAAGCGATATTAACGTTATAAATAAAAAGATATGCGGATTAAATGATCGCTGCATTTTAATAAGGCTTCAGTCAATAAAAGGTAGATGTCTTTTGTCTCCAGAGACCTGCCGCAGAACGCCTCATATGCTTGTAATTAAACTAGTGCAGTAGAATACCGGTGGCTGTATTGTTTCTGGGGAAGATTGATGCGGAAAAAAGGCAAAATCGAAGTCAAAGTTATTTTATTTTAAGCAGACATATATTGCAATTATGAAAAGAAATCTCTACGGTATTGATGTCGATGTGTTCTTCAGAATTTCCTCATTTTTTAATGTAACTTCATTAAGTATTGACTTCTTTTTTATGAATAATTTTGAGTGCTGAATTACAGAGATATTTGTGATGACATGTAGATTTTATTTTAAAAATTTAAAAAAACTAAGGAAAACAATAAAGATAATTATTTATTTATTTGTTTAATTCAATTGAATTAAACAGCAATTATCAATTTTACATCTAAGTGATGATAAACGCTAACGTGAGAATTTCGTAATACCAGTTTCTTGGTTAAACCATTGGGTAAATACTTTGCAAATCCTTTTCTTAGAACTGATATTGAATTATAAGTAAAGTAATATTATATAAAATTATATATATATATATATATATATATGTTCGATGTAGAATAGAGTTCTGAAAATGCAAAAGATTCATTTCTCCTTAGCAAGTTTTACGTACATTGTCTATTTAATTAATTAATTCTTGGAATATGCTGAGCAATTTCTTAAGCCCTTTTTCTTAGATGTATTTATCGCAGGGCTTATTTATTTTATTAAGTACAGTTGATTTATATTGTATTAGTGTTTTTTTTCAGATAATAACGTTATAACAGAATAGTAAGACTGTTCAAATGTCAATAACACGAAATAAATAACATAATAAATTTATAAAACAATAAGGAGGTTCATATTTATTATTATGAAAGATTTCAATAATAAATATCTCGATACGTATTAACGTAAATTATTAAATTTCGATCTCGAAATTGAGGACCACTCGAACAGATCGCAACAAAGGATCGTATTCCATTCCAAATAAATAGTTAGGTAAATAGTTGTGCTGCAATATGTTTACTAATCTCACAGGAATGGGAAAATCTGGACCGCATCCGCTTATTATAGTACTTCATATTTAGATATGGACATATGCAGAAATTTTGAATGCGAAGAGAATTAGAATTTGTAGTAAACAGTTTGTAAATTTACCGAAATTGCGTATTCAAATGAAACAAATATTTACATATATAATATATAAATTCGTCTTAAGTGTGAATGAGGATGATGGTATCAGAAAAGCGAAGAGCAAGAAGACATGAATAGAGTGCGATAAAACAAGATATCAAAGAAGTCCTCACTGATACGATAGAAGAATGTAGAAGAATGCAAAAGATTGAGCTAAACCCAAATACTTAAAACAAGGTCAGGTGGATGACAATTATTTTAGAAATATTCAGGTTACGAACCCAAAATGCAGTCGAAAACACTTGAATTTATTTTGTATAGTTAGCTTACATAAAAAAAAGCTACGCAAATAAAAAAATTGATATCCAACGAAAAAAAAGAATATGATCATAACTTATTAAAACTATATAATGAGCTTACTCTGAATAGCTTTTACATTCGTTCAACTTAATACCTTATTAACGAATATAAGATATTTAAATTAATTTTACTGATGGTTATATCTGTTAAATGAGAATCAAAAATTTTAAACATTTATGGAATGTATTAACTGCTATAAATTGATATGATTAAAATCTGTCGAAACGTATAACATTTTGATTGCCTTTAGTGAATCTATGGTGCTTCATTTAACGGATATTCAGCTTTCATTTCGGATGTTCCCTATTTAAAAGTTTCTTTTTTTAGAAAGAAGGTTAAGATTATATTTCCAATCTGTTCGATAAAAGAAACTATTTAAAAAAAAAATCATGTAAATACTATCGGGGATTTGTCCAACTAATTTCGAACCTATTCCACAAGTAAGAGTCGCGGCGTGAACTTTATTTTAAGTTCACGCTATTATACCGCAATGCCCCAAACTCATGAATGATAAATAATAAGATATATTGAGATCTGATATATGATGACCTGATTGTATGAATATATAATGTATTTAAGTGTACTCTAAAATAAACTTTAAAGAATTTACTATTTAGAAGATAGTTTGTTTGCGATTTGTTTTAAGTCTATTCCGAAACTTTACTTTCTTGCGGTATACTATTAATAGGGATCTTAAAATACTTTTTAAATAGAAACGACGAATGAGCTTTCAAGGTCTTTATCCACTTTTGTCTTAAGACTAACTCTAGTAGTGTCTATACAATATATAAATACCCACACGATAGGCTAAAAATCAATATTAGATTCCAAACTCATCTTATATATTTAAATTTAACAATAGTTTATTCAGCGATGCTATTTTATGATATATGGTTTGTAATTTGGTAAAAATTCGTTTAGTTTTGGTCGGACTTTGACGAGTGTGTCATTTTTCAATGTTAACATTTTTCATGATATTTGCTGGTATATTTTTGCATTTTTGTGATATACCTGCGCTGTCAGAACTCTTTGATATATGTCGGTAATGAAATTATATTTTTTTCTAAAAAGTAGAAATAATGGTTTAATTTTGTGATAATTTAGAAATATTTCCACGTAGTTTAGGTCTGGATTATTAAAAAATCCCCGAACTATTTTTAATCATTTTAATAAATAATTAGTATTGTGTTCAAAATAGCTTATTGAAATGCAACTTAAAATATTTTTCAAATAATCCTCGTCACTTTTCTATATGAAATATCATTTATTTCTTTTGTTTAAGCTACAATCTTTACCTGTTTATTATCTACGAGGAAATTCTAATATTACAGAAGAGACTCGAATTTTAACTTTTTCAGTAGTCAGTAGTCAGTAGTAGTAGTCAGTAGTTAGAGCTTACAATGTTGCGAAAGTTTTATTTTTAGAGTTCGCTTTATCCTATGGTCACGTTGTAAAAATTTGAGTGCTGCGTGAATTAAAGTGGTGCGTTCTAAACGAAAAAAAATACGATGCTAAAAAAACTATAGTCTCTCACTCACCGACCGAACATGTCTGGAACAGATTGCTGCAATTGGCGGGATTTGAACAAAGAAACGAATTGTTATTTTATAAATTAACATACAATAATAAGAAATAAATAAAAAATATATATCATCTCTTGAATTTATAAATTTTGTGTACACTAACGTAACTAAATGATTTCATTTATTAATATTATGTAGATACTATACACATTTACTCTAAACATTTCCGACTTCTTGAAAACATGTTGAAGCTATACCTCAGCCAAAAAAGATAAATCCTTTCTCCCAGTCTGACTTTCCTCTTATATTTATACTCCATTTCCTTTCCAAAGATCTTGAGCGCCATATTTAGCTTAGCTCTTTTCTCACTAAACATGGCCTTCTAAAGCTTTCACAATCCGAATTTTTGTTAAAGTGCGATTTGCGCATCGGTGAAAATAACTCATGATATTATTGTAACCTGACGGTCTCAA
This sequence comes from Mechanitis mazaeus, assembly GCA_959347395.1. Lineage (NCBI taxonomy): Eukaryota > Metazoa > Arthropoda > Insecta > Lepidoptera > Nymphalidae > Mechanitis > Mechanitis mazaeus. Next base: position 17,286,746 of record OY365748.1, on the reverse strand, counting down.
ATTTAAGAGATTTTAGTAATGCTTTTAATTTCCTGTGGCACTTTACTAATTTCTTTGCTGCATGCAACGTAGACCAGGAGAAAAGCTCTGACATGTTACCATTATATCAATTAAAAGAGGGAAAACAGTACAAGTTTTAACCAAGACCTTTGACCTCAAGACCTTTGCTACTGTCACACGGTTAATATAAGACAACATAACTATTTTCGTAATAAGTTCAAGTGTCTAAATCGCTTTTACAGAATAACTCTTGCTTTAAATCTTCTGTATCTCATTCTGTTTACTAATGCCTTTGCTCCTTATCTAAAACAACGATTTAAAGTTCTATGGAATGTCGTCACTTTCGCTCCGAAGATACACTTCTTATAAACTTCTTCTATTCCTTGTAAGCTAAATCTTTTACAATCTTCGCTGTCCAACTGTAGAATTCTTTTACTTAACAAGTAATATGCGCCCAATCGCTAGATCAATCCATTTATTATTTTATTATTTTATAAGAAAATATTGATATATTTAACCCTTCATACTAATCAATTAATTTTAATGTTCTTTGTGGAATATGAACTTTCAATTTCTTATCTGATAATAATTAATATCATAAGCGCCACGAATTTAACTGAAAAAAAATGTATCACGTGAAAAAATATTGAGCTAAACATGTTAAGTATATATGAGTTGCAAACACATGATGAAGTTTCTTTCTTGATCAACTGACATGAACTTGATATAAAAAAAATATTTTTTATCTACATATTACATGACACACATCACATTTATTTATTCGTTGAATTTATATTTCTCATGCACAAATAGAGAAAAAATCTAGTGGTAGTATTTATTTACTTTTATTTATTTCTTTTCTACTTTGAATCAATATCAGTGACCACTTGTGTACGTCACATGGAAGTGTGAAAAGGGCCTCTTTTAACACCATACACTTCGAAATAAGCTTTCCTTTTAAGAAACTCTCCAAGTTAAAATTAAGACAACGAGGGTTCCAAACGCGCCCTCATGTGAGAATTACATGAATTTGAAGTCCTGATGTTTTTAGTAAATTTAATAATATTGCATACACGGCCTGTAAGACAAGAACCGCAAGCAGCATCCGTTGACGAGAATATCGCAAAGTAATAAATAACTAATGCTAAAAGAATTTTCAAGCATTAACTCTGAACATACTTATTTATATTAATGTTATATCCTGCATCTTACATAATTTTACGTTCTCAAGTTGGAAATTATTATTGTGTATGAACAGATATTCAACAATAACGTTGATGGTACATAATCCTATTAGGGGAAAATTCATTTCATTTTAAACTTAATACTTATTTAACCTATTATACAATATTCTCGTATCATATCAAAGCTTTTATAAACATAATGTTACTAAAATATTCCTAATTAGTTTGGAAAGCAAATGTCCCTAATAATGAGCTCGAGGTGAGAAGCAGCGTGAACTACGTGCAGCGGTTTTACGGACTCAAGGATGGATGACAGGTAAGGGTAGGATCTACATCCTACCCTTAGCTTTAATTTATGCGTCATTGCTTGTACAAATCAAATAAAAAAAAACATACTCGTCAAACATATCAAACGAAAAATATACCACAGAAAGTAACAGAAATATTACATACATATACTTCTCGGTGTTTAGTTCGGATCAAGAGAAAAGAAAACCGGTTAAAATTACTAAACAAATTTTTTATAATCTGTGTCAATATTTAGAATGATTCTCTCTCTCCGAAAAGTATCATTTTTTTCTGAAAAACAAAATAAAAAATAGAAAAGTATTGAATTTCGAACACATTTAGTGATAGTTTATAATAATATCCGCGCTGGATGGTGCAGACGAAGAACAAACAATAGCTAGTGCAATATTTACTTTATATCAATAAATATTAACCTTTGTAATCGAATTTAAATATGTACTTTATAATGGGAGCTTGAACAGCATGAATCGCTTGACCCGTTTTCAAAATTCGTTAGGCAGCAAGAAATTGTAGTTGTTTAACGTACATACATACTTATGTACATTTTCAATTTCCTAAGATCCCATAGAAGCGCTATCTCATCATTTCTAGAACAAAATGCATATATAAATGGAAATGGACGTATACGTCCTTTGACTCTTTTATACATAGAACAGGAATAATTGAAAGAAAATTACTTGTGACAACCTCCAAGTGGGACATAATCCGGTCGAATTATAATGGTTTTCAAATAAAAATAAAATTTTCCATTTCAATAAAATTTTCCAAAAAAATGTTAACGGAACATATAAATTAACGACTTATAAAAACACAATTTAATACTTCATATTTTTTTATTACATATTAATACATTTTTATTAAATTTCATAAAAATAAATAACCGATTGAAAGTAAATATCGTTTTTAATAAAATAAAAGTGGTTATGACAGAAGAGTATTTGATTAAATTGTAATATTGAATTAAAAAAAAAAAAACAAACCTACTTCCTCAATTTTTAATTTATAACAACACAGTATCTTCGTAGATTTTCACGATGTAATCGTGTTCACGGTTAGACGAAATGTAAGTGCCTGATTGATTGATTGCTGCAAAGCATTGGAATCGTCGGGTTTAAATTAAAGTATAACCAAAATTATATTCGAGTTTAATCCGTAAAAATTGGTTTTATTTTATCACACTTTCCCAAATTTACTAAGAAATACCCCCAACTTCCAATGATGAACATTAAATTCTCAATTAAAATAACTTTAATAAAGATACAAATTAAAATGTCGAATAAGTTAATTTTGATCGACACTCAAACATCGTTTTTAAACTCCAATAAGCTTCATCACGCCTCTCCTTTACAAGCTTATTGATGCAGTATGCATTCATTACGAGATTAAAATATTTATCACTTTTAGAATCAATATGTAGGAATAATTGAGTTTACTCAAATTAGGTCAGCAGAAAAGTGTTGGTACTTGTTATTGTTTCGAATTGTGCTGTTATGACTGAAAGGCATGTTAGGCAGATTTAGTAAATATGTTTTGACCACAATATCGTAATTTGATATATAATTATTTAGTTTTTATATAAATTATGGAATATAATATATATATATAATACATATAATAAAATAACTTTCATCTCTTTCAAACTCCTGCCTTTCATGTCATTGTTCTATATGTTTTTGTATGTGTTAAGAAGACTATACTATCCAACCTGTGATGCAATCAGCCTAATGACATTTATGACTAATGATCTTCACATGGTAGGTATCCTGGCCATTATACCCTTATTTAATATATATATAATCCTTCCCTTTCTATCTTCATTTATAGAGTATCTAATATATTCCCAATCAAAAACAACAATTAACAACAAATTATACACTTAATAGGTAATATTATAGCTAGATATGTTTATAATTCCATGAAATTACTCTTCATTATCTTTTCATTAGAGCTGAAAACATAGCATTAATTACTTAAATTGTTATATATTTTTTTAAAATTATTAATAATCTTAAATCTTAATTCAGACGAATAAGATTATATTCCCTTGATAGAAGACAGATTATAATAAAATTGTTAAAATAAAATTATTATATAAATGAGGCTATAATATTTACTTCTGACTTTACATCTATTACAACTAATCAAGTATTCGAGTAAGTATGTTTATACAAGAACAACAGCATATAGAAGCGTCATTTACTAGAGGGGGGACGAAGGGAGGGGGCTACAGTTAACTGAGGTTAGTTACAATCAATGGGGCATATTACAATGTGTTCCCTCGGATGTGCAATGTTTTATATAATAAGCAGGTAACTTTTATGTATAATTATGGTAACTTGGAGCATAAGAGCATAAACGTAAAAAGTACATATGGTCATAAAACTTACTATTTTATTACTAATAGTTAAGTTAATTTCAGCCGCTTCCCACCCCCACTACCTACTCCATACGTCTATTTTTAACCCTCTTAAACATAACAATGTTATAATAATAACTAATACTTCATACAATAATTAGTTCGTAAAATTAAAACAATATGAAAAAAAGAATAACACTCGAGAATGACATTGTTATAAATAAAAGAACAAAACAACAAATAATTGGAAAATAACTTCAAATAAGCGATGTCAATATTGAAACGTAAATAAAATATTATACAATACGAAATTCTAAAATAAAATATCCAATACCACACACCGTTTAGTGAAAGGTTTCTCTTTAGTATAGAAATGTAGCGCTAGTGAGCCCTGATAGAATCCTTACATGTATTTTCTCATTGTTAAAATGCATTACGATGTAGATTTTCAGAGTATATTTGTACATCAAACAACCTTTTTGTGGTTAACATGTTTCTGTAATTATTATACAAATAAACTTTGAAATGGAACCTCCGTTGAAATTGCATTTCCGATGTAATTAAATATTTTGAAGTAATTTAAATTATTTTATTTTGCTTTGTGATTCTTATTTACTTTCAGGTTATTTATTTTATCTTTTATATTATGTTATTATTATTTCTGGGTAACGTAAAATTAAATACAGGATGCTCTTATCTTCTTATCTTTATATCAATTTCGAAAGTATGAAATATAAATTTATGCAGTATAAATGAAAATAAAGTGCAGTTCTGAAAAACACGTAACTTTACCGATTTGGTTAGATTTTTTTATTTTCATTTTAGTTAGAGTAAAGTTCATATGGAATGAAAAATGAAAAAGTTGGCCCATAAATATTGGGAAAACTGCTTTTTTATGTTGTTTTTAGTTTAACTCTATTCACATATAATATGCATTAAATTTATATAAAATCTATTCGATATATATAATGTTCTGAATAAGTAACTCAAGGATTTATAATAAGTATTTAAATATTTTGGTAATATTAAAATAAGTTTTCGATTTTTTTACAATAACCACGTCTTGATCATAAAGACATTTCAATATAATATGTTAATTGTAAAAAAAAAACCGTTTCTTGTTAATTAACTAAGAGCAATAAATGAAGATAAAAAAAAAATTTTTTCTCCGACATTATAAATCTGAACTAATAATAGAATCCCAATCCTCTCTCGTAAGTCTTATGCAAATTAAGTTTGTAACAACAAGAAACAATTAATTGTATACACAACATTATGTTTCTGAGCAAAATGTAAAATCTTTCTGTTGCATAAAAATATTTACACCCTGAATTACTTGTTCAATTTTTTTGGCACTTTTTGACTACCGGTTCACGTCAAAGAAGTGAAAGTGGAAAAATATATTTAACAAACAATTTTTTTATAAGAGAGCTTAGGTTTAATAAAACTGTCGGATTAGCTTTAAATGGCTTCAGTTTAGCTTTTACGTCACAACAATACAAATATATAAAAAATTTAAGTACGTTTATGTAATTAATTAGTTATGTTCATTTTAATCTTAATTTTAGTGTTGTTTTGTTGTATGAAGCATTCAACATAACTATTTAATTTGCTGATAACTTGTGATCTTCAGTGAACGTAAGTAAGATCCATTATATAATATACTGAGCAGCTCAACTGTCTAAATATTGTTATCTAATTTATATACTAATAAAAGTATTTTATTTGTCTATGTATCTGATGCGTAAAAAAGACTTTATACCCCTTTTTTAAACCCCTTTTCTGTTACCACTTTTTTGAAGGAGTATGAAATTTATCATAATTGTAATTTATGTAGAAAACGAGGGCAGAATGCTAATATTTTTAAAAAATAAAAAAATTAATAAAAACATTACAGACCCACCATGCCATTGAATACACATACACTAACAAAAATATTAATATATAGATATTCTAGCATTAACACGTTGACGTTGACACTGTCGTGCCGTACCGTGTCGTGTCGTGTCGTGTCGTGTCGTGTCGTGTCGTGTCACGTCGTGTCGTTTACAAAACGATAAACTAACTTTTAAACTTTCCCGTTGCCTAATGTATTATTATTTTACAACCAGGAATTAAAGCGTCACGAAATAGACAAAGCCAGGTAATTAACATATATGTAATACCTTTTCCGTGACGGGTTAATAAACTAATAAAATAATAATACAAATCTAATATATTATATACAATAATTTTAGAAGTGTTCTTTCATCCAGACCTCATTAACAGTCAAACTTAAAGCTACGGTGGATTTTCGGCCACTAAGCGGCCACTGGGCGGCCACTAGACGGCCAATAGTCTCATTAGTATCACATTGTGTATAAAAGTGTGTTAATGTGCTGATTATCATTTATAGTTTTCCACATTTTTTGAGGTCAAATAATATTTAGTAAAATAAAGAAATGTAAATACTGCACAATACATAATTGGTTTGGGAGTTGCGACCATGACATAAATTAATTAGTCATCAATTAGTATTATTAATTCGTGTTTCAATAAAATAGTATAATGTTAAACTTTACAATAAAAAGAATATTAAACAGTTTAATATACTTTAATAAATACACTAAAGCTAAAATCATTCGAAAGAAATATAAGTTGTATTGCCACAGTAATTAAAACGGAAATAATAGATGATTAGTAATAATACGAACAACAATGAATAGCACATTTCCAACACTTGAATCCTTACTAAATAGATTTTGTAATATGTAAGAGCAGCTTTTATAAACACAATAATTCCCATATATTAACACAGGGCACGTAGCGTTCAATCAATTATCTACAAACCATTTACTTAATGGATATTGAATAAACACTGATTTTGTCTTTATAAGTATCTTCATGTTAAATTAAAACTCGATGACTATAGACTATGTCAAGAGACGCTGATAGAAATCATTTCCCACTTCTGATAGAAGTACCATTTTCTATTTCCTAAATAACAAGTATGTCAATCATATTACCATAGAACTGAAATACAGAGAGAGCTGACGAGTTTAGAACGTGAAAAAGTTATTGAAATAAATGTTATTTTCAGAATTTATACGGATATTACAGTTTACTATTAACATTGTATGTAAATTTTTATCTAATAACAAAATACAAAGATAAATGTATAAAAATTTAAAGTCACTGAAGTAAATTAATTTTCAGAATGTATTTTGATCTAACATTCTACTACGAAGGCTGTAATATTTTTCTAATAAATAAAATAAAAATATAAATAAAATGGAACTTTGATTTAATAAAGTGAAGCAAATAACACCAGTTTATCGGACTATGATTGAACATTTCATAAAAACAATTTCAAATGTATTATTCATTTAAGCCATTTCTTTTAAATCGCTTCATAAATTTGTTATTTAAATTTTTCATTATACCAATATAGCATTGTGTAATAATAACATAGATTTTATTTCATTCTTTTTCCCATTTTCCTAAAAAAACTATTAAATTAAAAATACTTATAAAAAACAAATATATAAACTCAAAAATTGTGTTAATGTTGATAGAAAGTATTGACTTATAAATATTTTGAATCTAAGTAACATATTTATTCTATTTTTCTATACTCGTAAACAAAAATTATTAACAAAATTGGAAGATTTAATTCGTATTTATTCTCAATATATATTTTGTTCAGACTTAAAGAATAATTTTATTTGCTGTTTTGCTCTTGAGAATTGTTTATTTTTTATAACTTTTTATTTAATATTGTTTTTATGGCAACTTCTTTGGAATGGCAACTTATTTTTAGACTTTGATTTTTCTTGCATTCAACTTTTCACTTGAGACTTGATAAATATTTTACTGAAACATTTGATAGTTTAAAGTGTTTTAACATAAGACTACATTATATGATAACAATAAACTCAACCTAACCCCATTACATGACGTTTTAAATATGAATCTCATTGATGCAGAACATTTAATATATTAAAATTATAATGCGGAAAAAATAGTTTTGTTTAAACGTTTCTATTAAACTACCGGATGGATTTGAAAAAACCTTTTTGATTCTTATAGGCAGGTTCACGAGGACAGTTATAAGCTATCCAGCATTACGCTTACTAATCTTAGTTATCAGCTGGAATCGCGAAAATCAACTAAAATTCATATTAATGTTTGGAACCTGGAAAACGATTAATATCTTGGGAATTGAGCACTAGAACAATCCAGGTGTTGCTTTAGTTTTTATTTCTTTTGTAGTCATCAGCTTTCTATATTCTGCATATTCGATTAAAGCGGTTGAACGTTTATAAAATCACTTTGACGATATGTCAGCAGTTCGTGTCAATATCAGTCAGCCATGTGTAGCGCATTGTTTCCTGATACTCCCATCAGGCGTGAAGTTAATGATGTTAGGTCATATCTGTCACCTGTTACCGTGGGTTTTTAAATTAAAAAGGCGCATGTGGGTCACCTGATGGAAAGTAATCTCCGCCCTCTAGAGTATTTCGCATTATCAGGGGATGTACAGTAACGTAGCAGGCTTTTAAGGTCTAAATATAGACATACATTTGATATTATAATGGATATGCTCACATAATAGGTTGAGATTAATTTTAGCAAACCAGTATCGTATGCTCACACAAGCCTAAATTGGTTTCCAATTATAAACTGTTTCATATAATTTGTATTTGGTAAATCAAAAAATACAAAATAAATCAATAAATTCTTTCAAACTACTGTTTATGATGACAATGATGATCATCATATAGGACCTCGGTGTGATACTAAACAATTTTAAACATATTTAAAACTTGATGCTCTGATAACTGCCATTTTCACCATTTAATATAATTATAATTTGACAATTAACTGGTGACACGCATGTACCACCTCTCTCTTTTAAAATTAACAGAGCCAAAACTATGGAAGCTTGCCAATATGCAACCGGTATCAAAAAAGGGTAGTCGTGCTGACCCTGCCAAAAATCAATAACCATTACATCAGTATTCTGCAAGATCATTGACTATCAACATGGGTTTCTTCAGAGACCATCGACTGGAAATCTCCTACTGTATTTCACACATTGTTAGCGCCAGGCTATTAAAATATATGGCAAGACTCTTGCGGTCTCTTTTAACTTCTCTAAGGCATTTGACAGTCTGACATGCAAGTCTGCTAAAAAAGCTTGATGCATATGTAGAGTGTAATTTTAACCTCCACGAGCTCATTTCACCAGCTTCTTTGTATCTCTGGATTTACAGACAGACGGCGAAGTTTTATACATCCAAAAAAATCACATCAAGTGATTTCCATACTTTTATTATGCGCATAGGCATTTTTTTTAACTTCTTATACCTTCTATGTTCTCGGAATCATATAATCTGCAATCGTTCAAGACAAAAATGCAGAGGCATTTTTAAGTTTCGCTCGTTACGTCTTCGACCTAATTAATGCATTGAGCATCACGAAAGTTAAGAGCGGACCTATATTAATATAAGTAAAATTAAGGCTTTATGTACAGCTTTTAAAAAATACTAGATAAGTATCTAACGGTTCCTTTCGGGTGCTACTTATCACAATGAATATATATATATATATTGATTCATAAAACTTTATCAATAAAAATATCATTTTGTTATGTATTGTTCTGTAAGACGTTTAGTGGCTGACGAGCTTGTTATTCTTCTAAAATTATTTCGCTTCTAAAGCATTCCAGCCGATTAAAAGCAGCTGAGTGAGCAGCAGTCTAACTTCATTATCAACATTTCGCATAAGTTATCTCTTAGTGTCATAGAATAGAAAATATACTTTTAAAGACAGTTATAAAATACTAAACAAATATCTTGTATCTTGCAATTTTATTTCGTGATCCATGGTTACTATTATATATAATTATCAGGTTGTACTCAAGTAGGTTCTTTCGGAATTTTCCCTACTAGTTTCAATTCGCGCCGCGAATCTGCCATGCTCAAAGCTCATGAATAAACCCCGAATGAGTCCGAAACTATTAGGGTTAATTCAGATGATAATTACGGGAATACAGTTATAATTATATAAATATCATGTAGATACAAGTCCAGGTACACCGACGTTTACGGTAAAATATTTCTATTACAATATCGAAAAAGGATTTTCCCGCTTCCAATATTCATGCTACATTTAGAATTTTATCTGATATTGACGCCAAGATCAATTGCCACTATAAACTTGTTGCGTGAAATATAAACTTAAAATCAATCTTCGGATGAAGTAGCGCAGCTTTTCTCGCCCACGCCAGCTTCCTTCGGTGTCAACATAGACTGAACTCTAAACGCTAACTTTTAATATCTAGGCTAATATAGTAAGAAAATATTGTTTGTTTGCGACAAAAAAACAATGAAACTATTCAACTTTTTAAAAAAAATACAACATAACAAACTATTTTTTTTTAATAATCCTTATTCTCTATATTACTGATTTTCTGTATATATATGTATAATATAATACTTATACAAAAAAAGTAATATTGCAATAGTTTTATACTGACACTAAATAATTACTAAACACAAGGGAAAGCTGGTGTTACATAACATGTTACAATTTAGAGGTCACAAGGCTAAAGAGCAATTACTTGTATCTAATTCAGACAGAATTATTATTAACATTTGCAGTAAATTAAAATGTATCACAAAAAATATTGAAAAATACAATAAAGCATAAATCGAAAACAAAAGATTTTAAAATATAATTCTGGTATATTTAAAATTTTATTGAGAGTTATTAAAAAATATATATAAAATTTCACCATTCATTATCTAATTCAGTACATATATACATATACTTAAATTTACATTCATAAGTATGTTTAAACCATTCACATCTGTACAAATATGAGTGAACGGATACCAAATGGATTAGTTGTAGGCCTTTTAGTAGACTATTCGCACAGTTCGACAATTTACGAACAGACAATAATCTGGCTTCATACGGATTTCAATGGGTTGGCTTATATCATACATAGAGTACTCAATGAACTAAATTTTCATTTATACTATAAATCAAATAAATATATTCTCTATGTTAAAAAATATAAGAAAGATTGGTTTTAACCAGAATGAGACTATAAATATATATAAATATATATATATATATATATATATATATATATATATATATATATATATATATATATATGTGTGTTGATAGATATAAAACCAATAGTAATTAGAAATTATTCTCACTACTATTGGTTTTAAGCGGAATTAAAGATTTTCAAAAATGTTATGACATTTCCAATGAAATAAGTAATTGAATCCTTTCTAGAAAGAGATAGCGATAAAAAAATACAACTCGAAAACATTCAAATATTTATTTGCATTACATTCTCAGATGTATCTCGCATGTTTCTATTTGTGCACAATAGGATGACGAGACGTAATCTGATATGAAGATAATCAGCCTCCTTATACGTCTGACATTAGTCTTTAGAACAAAAATTAATTGCAGCACTTACAAGCCAATTTGAAAATAGATTGATGTGTGTATTAGTTAAAGTGTGTTTTTATTGTGTGTGTGTGTGTGTGTGTGTGTGTAACTGTGTGCGTGCGTGCTTGCTTGCGTGGGTGCGTGCGTGCGTGTGTGCGTATGTGTGTAATACTGTAGTATACAGAGCTTATAAAATAATAAAAAACATTTATAGCCTTTTATAGAGTAAGTTAGTTAGTTTGTGTATTAGGTAACTAGGCCGTATTCACATCAATGTTCTATAATTTAAATCAATAATAACATACGTCTTATCAAGACCGTTCTGCTCTAATAAACATTTCTAGAACACGCTTGCTATTATTATTAAATGTAGGAGAAACATCAACTCGTAACTAGGAAACTACAGAGCAAAATAAAAGGCCATTCGCTCTCATTGCCCTGGTTTTGCCTTACATCTGACAATACCTTATGTTATATCACCCAGTTATTTACAAGGATTTATGACTACCATTAGGAGAAAACGACAGAATGTTAGAATAAAAAAAAATACTTATTTTCTTAGATTTTCACGAGTACACATTTGAAATAAAACTATTTTTTACGGATTTAACTCGCGTATAATTTTGGTTACACTTTAATTTTAACCCGCCGTTTCGAATGCTTTGCATCAATCGTATTCACGGGTAGACGAGATGCGAGTTCATCTCGCAAAAAATAGTTTTATTTCAAACAACTTATTATTTGTACTAGTAGTGATTTTAAAAGAAAGTTAAAGTTCTAAAAGAAAGTTATGAAATGTTTTTGTATTGGATTTATATTTTCTTCAGCAATACTATAATAAAAAAATCAGTTTTGTAAATTGATGTTTATAACCCTGGGGCATCTGGAACGATTAGCCCTAAATTCGTCTCAAGGACAAACTCGAAACGATCATTGTTTTTTTAATGAACGAGGTCAAAGTAATTGTGAGCGAACATAGTTATTACTTTTAGTGACCGAGGTAAAGTATTTTATATTGTTTAATTAAAACAATAAATAAAATACAATGTATGTTAGTGTAAAAATTTGAAAATTTTTAAAATTGTATGAAGTAATCGTAAAAAATACCTCAAATATCATTCTCAGTTAAATATAATACCATGATTTTTAATTCTAATATTTTACCATTTTACCGTTACACATAAGAATCATTTTTTATCTAAATAACAAAATAAACAATACGAATAACAGCTAAAGCTACAAAGTTTTATTCGTTTATGGTTTCGTTTCTTGGTTCATTGTACAATGTTTACTTACAATGTTTACTTACAATAATTAAATTTCAACTTTTAACTTTTCACATAATCCAAACGAATTTCTTTGTACGTCAGAAATAATCTCTTACTAAGCTCGTTTGCAATGTTAACCCCTGTATTTTGTACTTCTACAAAGTATAACGTCAAAATCACTCCCATTTTAGTTACAATACGAACAACATAAGTGTTTTATTATTTTCTGACAGTGTGTGTGTGTGTCCTTTGTAAAGTGTTTTTTACCCATATCTGTGAATGTTATTAATACTTAAGTATTTTTAAAAACAATATGACTTTTAGTTAGTATAACATTTCGTTTTATGTTTAGTGTATTCAAATATTGTTCCAGCTTCAGGGGAACAGATGTTCAGACAAAGTTTAATCACAGATCTATTATTAAACTATTCAGCTTATCTCAGCTCGAAATTAGACTAATGGTGTTATATATATTAAGATTATAATTTACCTCAATCTATTAACTGCCAGATTTATCTTGTTATAAATATGATAGGCGTAGTTATTAATATTAATAAAAAATGAATTAAATAATATATATATGTTAAAAAAAAATTACTTTGAAATAAATAGCTTAGTTGGCCATAAACTCAGCTTACAGCTCGTATATCCGTTGGCTTGACCGAGGTAGTATCATTCCTTTCCATAAACTGTATAAAGAAATCCTGAAACCCAAAACTTTTTTCACTTCTTGTGTCCTATTTTCCATTTCCCCTTTAAATATAAATATATTTATGTGGTAAACGGTAAAACTTACCAGCTTGTGATCGCGTGTTATCCAATCTCATTAAAAAACAACTCCGTTATTTTATGATATTAAATATCAGTTTAAGACAAGTAGTGCAAGAACGTTGATATCGGCTTCCTGGTTTATGATAATAAGTCTTTGTAACAGTATTCCCTTTCAAGTTTGTTCTTGGAAACATTTTCATCATTAAACCTGTGATCGGTAATCATAAAGCTATTTCATCGATTTGATGTACGGAAATTCAAAGGGATTTTTAAATGAGCTACACGACTTTTATTGAGCTGAGCGAAGCGAAGCTCTTTACTACTTAAATTTTCAACTTTTTGTACTCCTCCTTCAATTTATTAGCTACACGCACGAAATTTTGCACACAGGTGCATATTGAGCAAAACTCGTTCTGGATTGAAAATCAGCCGAATCGTAACTGTAGTTTTCGAGATAATTTATAAAATGTGTCCCATAGAGTTAACATATCGAACGTTTTTGTTTAGCGCGCGCTGCGTCGCGAGGCTAACCCCGCTTGCGTAGACCTAGTAGTAAAACTAGCTTTTACTCGCCATTTCGCCCGCGGCCGTACGATTTTATTAACTATTAGGATATCTAATAATAGTCTTATATTATATTTAGTAACACTACTAGTATTTTTTTTAGCCTCCCTCATGAACTTGCTTTTTATAAACAGAAAGAAAATCCATTTTTCAATTTAAAAAATTAACGCATTTAAACAAACAAACTTTTTTGCTTTATAAAATTAGTTTACATTCAATATATATTGGATAATATTTCGGCATTCTAGATATAAGATTATGTCGAAAAATATTTATACCTATTTCTGTTTTTAACTTTTTTATAACTTATAATAAAGAAATAATGACTTTCCATCCATAATGTTATATTTATTTAAAGAGTACACGTGTCTTAAACATCCTCTCCACTTTACTTTGTACCGCATAATATTAATTACTCTTTTAATAAGGTTCTGTGTGACACAGCTTTTTACTTCACTTCCTGTGCTTTATTTAAGCGTAAAATCAATTTATATGTTAAGAAAATATAAGGAGATTGCTTCAGGTGCTTTAATTCACATTGTCAGAAGCACTCTTATTGTTCTTAGATTAAATCTGAGGGAAATACTTAGGAAATAGAAATAGAGATAAAACACATTTCTTATATCTTTGTAAGCCAACTCATACGTATATTACCGGAAAATATGTTACGGAAACAAATTTTTTATTTCAATAAAATAAAGACTAATTTTACTTTTAAAAAGAACAAATAAATTTCGGAATTATAACTAATACGTATATTGCATGAAAACAATAGTACATGTTAAGGAAATTGAAGAAAATAATATATTAAGATAAATTGTCTTTATAATAAATAGTTAATTTGTAAAGGTTTAATTTTTCATTTCAATTAAATAAAGACTAATTTTACTTTTAAAAATAACAAATAAAGTTCGGAACTTTTTAAAAATCAAACAGTTAACAACCCTTCATTTTTAAATGATAGTTCAAATTAATAGCAAAAGTCAACACTTACTCAACTTACAGAAACACCAACAATTAAATCTGTGCTGTGAAATTCTAAATGCTATTTAAGTCTTAATTGGTAAAAATATTTAAATAAATGCTGATTCAACGTATTTTTAATATTTTGTAGTTTATACATCAGTAAACACATTACAGAAAATGTTATTAAATTGTTACATTCGTGAACAATATCCAAAAATGAAAGTGAAAAGTTTTTCCAAGTAATTGATACGTATGAAATGCAAAATACAGAACTTTTGAAGTGTTTTTAGATTTTTTTCTCTATTTGTTTATTTTCGCATCTCGTAAATATAGTCGGAAAAGATTTTTTAGTGTTAACGAACACCACTAAAAATCCCTATGTAACACTTTATAGTTGTTTTTACCAATTTTCAATATATATTTGACCTAAAACTGTCACAAAATAAATTTTATTTTATCAATATGAATTATAGAGAGGTTCCTAAACCTTTACCAACAATAATGAAATATAGTATGTAAAAGTTTTACAACGATGAAATATACATTGTTTTATATTTAAATTCATACTATTCCGTAATAATTTCACATACTGTTAATTTTGATATCAAAGGTGTAAGCTTCACTTACTACGATGTTTCAAAATGTAATGTAGAGACAATGTTCATATACCCTTTATTTGTATCTCCATTCAGAGCACGTCTGTACCACGCCAAATGCGAAAAAGCGTGGGAGATAAAATCACAAACAGTTAAACGATTGGGAAATTCTTCAATACCTTCAAAACAAAACGTCAGTTTCATTTGTAAAGTGCGCTCGTAAACGCAGTTTATGCAAGGTTTTCGGTTAAATATGACATTTTAATTGTAAAATTGTAACAATATAAAACTGTTTATTAGTAGTTCTGTTTAACAATGGACACTTCTTGGGGTTGGATAAGTGAGTAATTCATCCGTTTTCTTTTGTAGCATTAACACCATGAGGGCCATATTATTATGAAGAGGTCCCTCACTAAACCCACTCGCTATTATAAACCTATTTTAAAAAGGCATATATTTTCTCACTATTTGCAATGTGAGGAATGTTTTATATTTTTCAAAGTTTTGACAAAAATATTTAAGTTAAAACATAAGAGATATTATATATATATTTATTGTATGAAAATTATTTGCTGTAAATTTATTATTAATTTACCAAATTTAACTGTGTTTTAATTTAGTTAAATTTTACTAATACATAATAATATAATATTTAATGAAATTTGACTTAATCCAATTTAGTGTATTCAATGCAATACGATTCAATTTTATTTTATGTTTATATTTTAATATTTAGAATTTGTGTATTTTTAGTTGTTATTGTTTGCATGAATTTTATTTTTATTCTCGTTATTGTATTTTGTTTTGATAACTGCATTGTTCTAGTACCTAATTGTGTGTAAAACGATTTTCTATGAAATGTATGTTCCGGCAATAAAGTATTATTATTATTTTTATAAACGTCAATATTGTACAATACCCTAAAGATTTCGTTATATATGTATATTTATTACTCAGCGATTGTTATAAATTTCTCGGAAAGTTCTGAGAACATATGGCTCGAGCGAATTCGTTATGACCTTTTGATGCCTTTTGAGCCAGAAAGACACACAGTAATTGATACACAAGTCACAATCTACCACAGACGATAATTTGGTTAGCCATAACAATTTAGTGATCAACATGGAATGTAAACGATGTGACAAGTCAAAGCATCTATTCTATTCTAGTCTATTCATATAGTATATCCGTTTCCACAACTATGATATTCACATTTTAGGTAGTAGAGGAACGAAAGATGTAGATGATGTACACTAAATATGTATTACAATTATTAACAATAAATAATATATTAAAATTAACAATAAATTATTTAGCATTTTATTTTTCGACGAATTTTTGAAAAATTTGCTTTGAGTTCAGAAATACAAAAACGTTTAAAATGTCAATCTTATAATAAATAACGTTATTCCATTTTCTTTGATAATTTTTTTCAGCCACAAATTCATTTTATTCAGGAAAAGTCAATTGTTACCTCCCACTGCAACTTCATTCCAGGAATTCTACGCAAGCGTTCCATGCCAATATTATGATGTTATAAATACGAATTCATTCAAGCTAAAAATTACTAACATATAAAAGATTTCTTATTATTTATGTTCGTAAATATAAAAATACTTTTTCTTCATAAAAAATACTTTTTTATTTTTAGGTTTCCATTTTTTTTTTATGTTACATTTAGAGACACGTCCTATTAAGGATTCTGAGTAAACTATTAGTTAGTTATAACACTTCTGCAGGTCCAATTTAAAAGCGATTATACAGACCCTAGCTTCATTTCTTGAACATCCAAGTGCGTTACCCGACAACAGGGTCACCTTTTACGTAGTTCAGTGCTCCCTTCAGCAGACACTATTGAACTTCTCTCGACTAGACATCAAATAATAAGTCATATTAGAAACTTAAGAACTTTGCAGTATTTATACATGTGTAACTTTATATTTTACTTTGTAAATATCAACACTGACATGGATCCTGACTTATTTAATATATTAATAAACTAGCGATCTAACCTGTCTTCGGTTGCAACCAGTGACGTCATGTCATTTGGTTTTAAAAACATCAGTGTTTCAATTTTAGAACGTAATGTTGTCAAAGAATTAAAATTGTCGTTAAAAATGATATTTTATATCTGTTATAATATTTTTACTATCCAGTTTATAATTTTTCGTACTCATTAATACAAATTAAAGTTTACTTAGTGGCTGTTTGAGCTTTATGCGATTCCACTTGTAGTATGAGATATTAATTAAAACTAAGTTTAACCAGAATTTAATGTAAAATAAAAAATATTATTTTTAAATTTAAAAATATTACTGCTATGTGGGTCGCTTAATATTCGTAATTCTCGTAATGCATAAGTTTAATAAGTATTATTCTATGATATATCAATATTAATCTGGCTTAAATACCCAACTTATTGAATTAAACTCTATTTATTGGTCAAATTAGCATCAAAAATAATGTATTTTTCATATATATAAAATAAAAGTTATTAGGTTAAAGTAATTTTGGAAGATAGACCAAATATTCTATCGTATCTTTCTGTGGGTGTTATTAGAATTTATTGTAAACGTAAGCTGAAAATTTTACTTTCACGACGTGATTACGAAACATCCTTATCAGCTATTCATAGATATAATTAAAATGTATTATACATATATTAATATGTACTTTTGGAATACTGTATATTGGTAAGTATATTAGTCATTTATTACTTTTTTATTGAATAATATTAAGTCTAAGTAACTTGTATGCTAAGACCCGCGTGTTTATATTATAGAAATTGGGATTGTGATAATATTGAAACAGGTTGAAATATGATATGTATTAACAATGACCAGTATTTTAAAACATTATTATAAACATTATGTTATTGATAACAAAATATAAGGTCTTTAATAAGATTAATTTTATTTGATTTTTTTTTTAATTTTTAAGTTTCTTTACATTTAAATATAAGGGTTTTTTATTATTTGAAATATATTATTTCCATATTGACTTTTGAACTCTTAATAATATTATCGAATCGTTATTATTTTTAATGTATTTTTCAAAGATTGTAAACAGAAATGCATAGCCGCTAGAAAAATTGTCTAAATGTTTAAACTTACATGCGGCTAACACGTTGTAGGATTCCAGCTGGATAATAATTATCGAATGCTTATAAAAATTTTACATATCAGAAATTTTTAAACTACAAATTGATTATTATATGATTATTATATATAAATTCAATAATTTAATAATACACGGAACTTGTTTGAAAACAATAAAATTTCGATTTCCACAAATATAAAACATCAGAATTTATTCTGAAAAACAAAAACCCGCATGGTTTTATTAATAAAAATTAATGAAAATATGTTTATCAAATATAATTACGAAGGTTAACTAAAATAGGTATCTATTTATTAAATTGGCCTCGACAATGACACTAAAGATTAGACTAAATCCGTAGCTTTTTTATATGAAAAAATATTTACATTTTCCAGGAAGCAATTCACGTACAGTTGGGTATAAAAAAATATGGATTTTTTTTATCGATAACAAAATTACTGTTTGTCAATTTGTCGCACGAGCGGGCGTGTGGACATCACCAACTAACAAGTTTAAATAAATACTCCGAAAGTCCAATGAAATTGTTTACTTTTACGAGCAAATTCATCAATGACACCTTCTTCATTGGCTTAAATCATTTATTTGACCTGACAAGAAAAAATAATTTAAATAATAATAAACGATGGCAAAATAAATTATTATTTTTTTTTAGCCAAATATTTTATATTAAGTAATAGCATTTGTTTTTGGAGTTCTTTGTAATTCAATATTTACATTTGGTTTTAAAATTTCTAAATTGAATTAAAAGTTTGTAAGTTTCTTTAGCTTTTATTCATAACTAGCTTCCGCCTACAGACTCGCTCGAGTATGTTTGAGACCCGTCATTCTTTTTGTTAATATTACAAAATGAATTAGTTCTACGTAGGATATTGTCAATTTACTTTATTATCTATTGTTAATTTCATTGAAATGTTTAAATAAATCAAAGTTTGTAAACGCAGGCCTAATGTGTGCTATAGAAGAGCTGGAACGATATAGCCTTGCATCTATATTTAAACTTGGGAACTAGCACCCGTCAACTTAACTTTTGCCATCTAGCCAAGGTCGACAGATTCTAATAGGTTATAGGAAGTTCATGAAAGCTTTAAGAAATTGCTGTTCAGAATATTTAAGCAATTTTTTTTTAAATTTAAGATCATCAAGATAAATCTATGTCAATGTGAACTGTCAACGTTAAATGTCAATATTGAATATTTGCTAATAGGAGTCTACATATGACAATTGAATTGTTAAATAAGTACATGTATAAAAGATGTACTCTATTGGAGTCTAGATTGTTGTTTGCTTTCGAGGTATATGGAGGGAACCAGTTGGTATGAACTCTGTACACATGGCGTGAAATAAGACAAGGTCGGTCCGGTCAAGTTGTGGTCTCCGACAATGAAACATTGTGCGTGTTCCAGAGTAGCGAGGTCTTTTGTTAACGTTCATTATAATGTATTCTCCACAACTTGTCTGAAAATTCTTTTAGTATTCTTATTTTTAGAATGACCTTGATATTTCAAAATAATGATCTATGTTCCATTTTTTATCTTTATAACAATCTGATTAGTTGTTATTGAAGTGTCCTTATTTACTACGCCATTTTAAAAATTCTTTTTAAATAGACGATCGGTCGAGAAATACTTAGAAATTTCTACAGATACATGTACTTGAGAAGGTCAGACAATTTCATCTGTGGTATTGTTATTACAGTATATACCTATGATGATAATTCTGTAAGTTATTGTTCTTTTTAAATTGGAATAATATTATACTTCTCTTTATCATTTATAAATTTAAGTATAATTTTTCCGTAATTAAGGAATTATTTTTGTGTCTTCATGTAATTTTCCGAGTGAGAGTATAATATATATAAAGTAGAATTTGCTTATTATTATGTATATTTTAACTATATATTGTATGAAGTCAAATATTTATTATTATTAATGTTGTCTGAGTTTTGGTTCATAAGATCTTTCTTTCTTACATATTGTTTCAGTATAACGTTGTTGTATAAGGTTTGTCTCTTCATGTTATAAGATTATATTTTTAATAATGTATTCTCATATTGTATGGTTTATTTAAACATGTTTCAGAGGTTTTTTTCTCAATTTATATATATTATTGTGGACACGAAGAATCTTCGCAACATGGCGTTATCTTTCAAGACAACGGTTTTACTAAAAAATAAGAGTGAAAACAAGATTTTTGAACATATCGCTTAGTTTCGCTTTAGCAAATCCATACAATATTTTTAATTCGCAATGGCATATACATTCGCAATAGCTTTTTATTTTCTATTAATATTCTTTAGGGTTTCCTGATAGTTCATATGTGTAACGTCGTGTTAAATAACGTAACAAGTTTTTATTAGCATTTAGCTTAAGCGTAGCGAAGAATAGGAGTCATAAGGTTTCGCAGTCTTCGGTAACGGAATTGTACAGTGTACAACCTAATGTTGATGAAAAATTAAATAAAAAGCAAAAGATATCATATTTTCTATTTTTTTTCGTATGTTTATGGTACTGCCGACGCGATGAATTTGTCCTTAGCAAGGACGTTGATGACTCACCGTGTGGTTGATGATGCGTGGAATGCGCGTCACAGTCTGCACACACGGTAGATCGTAACATCCTCTCTCGTTGCAGCCTACGAAGGAGCTGCAAGTGCTGCGGCGTGAAAACTGTTCCAGAGCGCTCTCCCACGAGGACCACGTCACCGGCATCCCACCAGGCTTGCTCCCGCAAAGTTCCATCCCGATTGAAAAGCCCCATATCTTTGTACCCCTCCGGAGGACTGAGCGCCCCAGGCTCCGGTTCCTGAAACCGGTCGCAGGCTCCGCATCCGGAGCATTCTTCATTCTCTCCCTCGTCAGAATACCCGCATTCATCTCGAACAACAATAATATAATCTGCCTCAAAAAATTCATTTGCGCTCTCATCGAATATAACTCTATGCTTTTTGGTCTTATTTCCCTTTTTCAGTGAAGACTTTAAGTTTTCATAATCTTTGTTGTGTCGCGTGTCGCGAGCGGCGCGTTCACCGCGCATCGTCGCGTGTACTCGCGGCGTACGCGGTCGCCGGAATGGTGAAGTGTCGGCAGGCGACATAGCTGGCGAACAGAGGAGCGATTGCAGCGCCGCGCCCGCCTATCGATCGGGACGACCGCCGCTACGGCATCGCGGCTTCAGCTCCGCCGCCATCGTCATCGCCGACCCTCACCAAGATCAACATACCTTAATTACCAACATATTTGGAAATACTCATTTTTCCGACATGATGAACAATAAATATTTAAAGCATCAAAAAATCTTTTTCTTATTTTTTTTTTATATTTATATTAAATATTTATATATATATATATATATATATATATATATATATATATATATATATATATATAATTTATGAAAATTTTTCTTTATAAAATAAATATTCTTGTATTAAATAATTAAAAAGACAAGGCCTAAATTATTACAAACTTTATAATATTGTAATTTGACATTTCGAATATTTTGTTGAAAAACTTATAAGTGACAACAAAGTGTATATAATAATTTTTATTTTTATTTTTTATTAATAAATTAAAAATATCGCATATTTTACAAAAAAAATAAAAATAAATTGAAAAACATTTGAAATTAGTTGTTAAAAATTTCACACGCCGCACAAACTGCAGTTGCACTAATAGCTTCCGCAAGCAGTTAGGGGAGGTGCTGCTAATAAGTTTTAAATCAGATTACAATTTGTCTCCTACTACTGCAAATTGTCACATCACATACAAAAGATCTTTATTAAGGTAAACAGTATCTAAAAGACGACGATTTTACCGGTACCTTTATTTTTGAAATTTCTATTGAGATACGAATTAAATACAGACTCTTGAAATAAATATAAATAGTATTTTTTATCGACACATAAAAAAAAATAAAACATAAACAAAACCAAAAGGAACAGTAAAAATAAACCTAGCCCGATAGATTTATCGCCCTCGAAACCCCCTGCATACTAAATTTTATAAAAAGCGTTGGAACCGTTTTCAAGATTCAAATTATAAATATACACGAATATAAAAAAAAAAACATCATATAAAATTTATATAAAACTTTATAATCAACAAATCTTAAAAAAAATAGAAACGAGTTAAGAGTAGGCAAAGTTTTAGGCCCAGTATATCACAGAATATCGTTTAATTGGATGGACAAAATCCTGTACTTGAATTTGCAAGCCATCTGGTTCAATACAAGTAACCGATACACCCTAAGAGATTTAGTAATTTCGAGAGAAGTGAACGGGACCAACTGAGAGGCTTACTCGGAAAACTCATTTTCATAGCAAACCTGTCTGGCGTAAATCAAAGTAGAGATCGAATTTAATAATATTATTTTAGAACGATTACATATGGAGTGCTGGTTTGTTTTACTTTAAAAAGGGATTTACTTATTTAACCAGAAAAGATTGGGAACATTCAAGTTTTTTGAATCCGTCGAAGATTTACACAACCATCCACAACCAGGTCAACTACCTGCTCATTAATGTTATTTTAGTAAATGCCATTCATCATCACTCAAGATATTGAGTATCAAACCACAACCACTCCAACAGGAAATATCTAAATGGAATTGTCGAAAGCAACAAGATGTCAATTAGTCCAACGCTCGAATCCTTGTCCAATATATAAAGTAAACAGAATAAAATAAATTATTATTTAAATTTAAATAAATATATATTTCGGGCATTTAAAGATAACACAATCTGATTCATAACTAAGTCAAGCTTATATTACGTTGACAAGACAATTGAAACATATATTTTTTTAATACATTTAAACAACACCCAAACCCTGGAGAAATACAAGTATATATTACAAATATCTTTCTAACATGAGGAGATCGAATCCGATACCACCGGTCTGATACCCGGAGAGTTATGGCCACTACGCAAATCAGTCATTATATGATGTTTGTTATAGCTAAGTCAAAAAGTTCAAAACATGCTTGCTTGTTGACAATAACAAATAGAGCTGAATAATCCTAAAGCCGCTAGCAATGCTGGAATTGATAATTGCATTGCAAGTTCGATGCCATTACCCCTTAATAGTGATGTACGCAATTTGATGTGCAATTTTAGAATGTAATCAACATCAAATATTCCAGAAATACTTATCGTACCACGCGTTAAAGGTAATTCAGCAAATATCTAATTAATACATAATGTTTCATCTATAAGTATAATATAATAAAAAAACAAAATCTGTAAGTAAATTCTTTTAAATTATTAATACAAAATACACGACCTGAATGAATGAAATGATTTTTTTTTCTGTGTTTTTATTTGTTTATTAAATGGCGGCCTATTATCACCGCATGCTCCGCCTATTCAAGATTGCTATTTTCTTTCGCAACGAGCAAAGCTGGGCGGAAATTTACAAATATTTCAAATGGTTTCTTCACGAACGTTTTATACGTAATGTTACAAAAATACTTGGTAAATGTTAAAAAAAAAAAAAGTGCCGAAATATAAAAAAATGTTCGAAATATAAAAAATGTGTGTTGAAAAAAAAACTACTCTATAACCTCCACCCACAAATGTGATACTCCAAATCCGAGTTTACCAACCTGAACATCGCTTTTTTAACCATAGGAACCATAGGACGTCATAGAAATATCACTTGTCAACGTCGTGTTAATAACACCAGGAGATCTGTCTATTTACCCAAGGCTCATGAGAGTCGTCGTCTGGGGCAGTGTCCAATGGAGTGCACTCCGCCTATCGCAGTTTCTATTGATGGACTCCTTTTGCAGTTACATAATAATTATTTATTTCAAGATTTAGCTACACAACTGTGTTGTTAAATAGCAGGCTAATTGGATATTGTGTCTATAACCGTCTGAGACTTAGAGATATTAAAAATAAAATTACTTATAATAATTATCAGTTAAAATTTTTCATTTTTGTCCATTAATCAAAAATTGCTTTACGTAAACAAAATAGTAGAAAACGCCCAAAATAATGTGCCAAAGAATTGTGACTCTTTAAAAATCTCATAGGAAAGCAAGACTTAACGTAACGCCATTCATAAGAAACCGTCAAAGAAATAAGATGAATGTATCTACCAACTCTTATTACAAATCTTTGTTAATGCATCTTAGTTTTAAAGTTATAAATTTTCAAAAAACTCATATAATGAGACTTCACGTTTTTTTTAAAGCCATTAGTACGCTGGATGAGCTTATCCGGATATATATAACGTGAATAATATTAGTTTTACTTGAATATTTCAAAACAACCAAGATAATTTCCCTTAAATAATTACTCCAAATCCTTTATAACTAATATTAAATTTAAATTAATCTAATAATCCGGGCACAGAAAAGTCATACGACCATACCATAGTAATTTTTTACTATGAAGTATGAGACATTTATACGATTGTAGATTTTCTGTATGGTATAACGCAAATGAGATGACATACAAAACGGATTTAGAAATGGAGAGGCGAAAAGCAACTTTTTTAGTAACAGATATTCTATCGACTTGGCAACGCCCCTAAAGGAAGATCGACTGTATCGTAATTTTCCGTAGGAAATTTCCTTTAAAATAATTTTCAATAAATTAATTACATTAATTTATTTATTATAGAAGCTAATGTAGATATTTTAGTTAGTGGCATGTAGTACAATGAAAAACTGTTCCAGAAAAAAAATGTTCCAGGCGAAACCAGTATTCTATACTTTCGGTTATTCGAATTTAAATGTATACAAATATTCGGTTATTCGAATTTAAATGTATACAGACACTAATATGTACAAAGAGACCAAACTGAAGTTATATACCGTGTCCCTGACTGGTAATTGATAGAGGAGTACTCTTCCCATAACTGGACACTTAACAAATGCTGTCGATTGTGATCCTTCGAAGCCTGAGTTAAGGTCTCTATTGCTTCTGGCTCCTTCGTTTACCTTCAGATCTGAAATGTAGTATATCTGTCAAATACAACCTTTCTTTATACTCATACAGTCTCCAATTTTGGAAATTTATTCATATTTTATATTTTAAAATTATCTGCAATATTTTTTAAATATTTAATTCCCTTATTTTAAAATAAATGCTTATTATAAGAATAATTTTGACATAAACAGTTCAATGTCGACCGTCTGACTTCATTTTTAAATCCTTGCCATCATGTGTAATGACGAGCACCTACTCGAAATAATAAAGCAAATAACAAAACTGTACAGCACTTTCCTTCAAGGATGGATGAAAGAATACGGCGCATGGATTTAAATATTCTATCTGTTTATCTGTCTACACTCTCTTTTCCAAGTAGGAGTATTGAGAACCATAAGTGGCGGTCCTGACTACTACTAAAATTATGTTCTTCACATAGACTCTTCTTTAATTAAATTTGGAAGTCAAAACCCTTCTTTTATTTTCTCCTGTTTTGGTGTGTCTTTTGTTGCTGAAATTACGATCTACGCTATCTAGTCCTTAACACAATCTCATTCCGGGACGATACAAAATTATCTACCGTTAATTTGTTAATACAATAGTAAAAGCATATCTAATCAAAATTCCAAAAAATTAGCTTCAATACTAATTGAGGGCTTATTACTAATTCCAATGAGTAAGACATTTCTTGGAGACAGCATCTTTTATTTCCATCAAACAAATCAAAGGGCGCGGTAGAACCGTGTGAAAATAAAAACAACAGGATTTTCGAATTTTTAAGGAATAATGCGCCTTGGATATAATCGCTATAAGGCTACTTCAAGATTTATAATAAATGTAACTTAGACTTTAAGTATGACTTTAAAAAAACAGTTCTCAGATCTGTGGAAAATAACTTTCCGAGCTGGTAGTAGCTTAGAATAAAAAGATGATTTGTAAAAATAACACTTGTAATAAAGATTTTCATGTATGGCAGCTTCGTTCTATTATTTTAGCCGGATTGAGATTAAGAAAATTATGTTAAGTTAGTTCAAATATAAAAATACTAACGAATGTGTGTATAAGCTAGGTAATTGCAGCCCGCATTTTCTCTTGGAAAAGGTACGTTATTTCTGTTACAAAAAAAGAGCCATTGCGGCTCCTGTTGTATATAATCGTATGAAATAATTCAGGGAGGATAGGACATTTGTTCGTATTATTATTATTTTTTTTTTGTAATTACAATGTAATATTTAATTAATGTGTTTTTATTTATAGTATTTTTCCTTTAAAGATAAAAAAATTAACATTTTTATGGTTATGATGATAATGAGTTTATCTTCTTTTAAACACTTTCTAATCGATAAATAAAGTAAATTAAATTAATGGGTTATATGTTATAAATATTTTATAATTAAATAATATGGTCTATAGCTAAAAGGACTGTTACACAATCTATCCGCCTCGATTCTACTTATTTTTTAAACTAACCACAGTTGTCTAAGTAATATGGAATATTAAATATTGCCTAGCAATTATTAAATAATTTTCAGATTCTGCCTCCTTACTATATTTATTGTATATAGTATTTACTTTTAAAATTAAACTTCTTTGTGTACAGTCGGTCTTTCGGTCCGAAAAATATTTGCATTGCGAAATTAATGTACGAATGTAAATATAAATATCACATCAAGTTTTTCATGGTGTATGAATATTTGTAATATATTAAAAGTTGAAAAATATGAAAATTTTATAAAATTTTCATTTCAACTCTTATGATTAATTAATTAATAAATAAAAATGGCTGTCAATTCCTTAAAATTTTGTGAATTACAAAACTTATTAAGCTGAGCGAAGCGAAGCTCTTACTGGTCGAAAGTGTTTCGTTACTAGTGCTACTCCTCCTATACGAATAATAGTAGGATGTCGAAAATTAGCAGAATTGTCGAGGACAATGACTTATAGAGTCTAGTTTTTTGGTGACATTTGTGATTGTAGTTTTTTATTAAATGGTCAACGTGTGTCCAATATGTGTCATAAGAAACACAAGTGAATGTGTTACATTTTAATAATCCAATCATTTTCATAAACATGGTTTTATTTTCTGTTACCTTTAGAATTATCATTCAGCAATAATGCGTCGCTCACTTACACCCGCCGTGAACAGTGGCGGACCAAGTATAAACGATACGACGACCAAACGTCTACATAATTTCAGCGCGTCTGAAATTGTAGTCTGAATTACAAAATCAGGACCTAAGCACTATCTATGTTATACTGGAAAACGGATTGTGAACTGTGATTTGTAAAGTTGCCAGCTGAAAACCACAGATGACAGTCATACATAAAAGTTTCAAATACACACTCCTAGTTTTGAACGCCATCTAGATTACAGACCTTTAAACATTAATACTTGATTTCATTTTTGAAAAGGCAGTTCAATACAAAATATTATCATTATAATTGTCTTATAAAATGATGTTTTGAATCATACGCTGCTTTAAAATAATTTATTATATGTTTTTAAGGAAACTAGAAAAAAAGGTTTAAAACCTTAGAACACATAAACCTTAGATTTACTACAAGTAATACTATCAGCCATATGAGTAACATTCAAATCATTACAGGTACGCACTCCAACTAAAGACTGCTCAGATAAATATAATGTTATTTGTCATACATTATAAATGTAATATTTATATTTTGTATTATTTGTAATTCAAAATTCAAAGCACGTAAATATTTATATGTGTAAATATATATAAATTATATATTTTTATTATTTCAGATTTCAAATATTTGCACTATTGTGCTGTATTGAGTGAGACCACCAATACATTTGTTTTTTTTTTATTTATTTTTCATAACATTTCATCAATACTTGAATGATCATCATATTCTATAAATGTGTATAGCTACCATAAAGTTTATGAAAAAAAAAACTATACCAAATTATTAAACTATAGACTAGAGACTAAAGCATAGACCATTAACGTCGATTAAAATTTGACATCGAACAGCGTAGCACTTGTATCTGTCATTTTACATCATCAATTTAATCAATATCATATCGCCAACTTGGATTTCCATTCGCTTACCGGTGAATACAAATAAGTTTCTTGTGGCATCGTATTGAAAAATCAAAATTATGAGCTCGTTTCGTCGTGATAAGAAGGAAGAGGAAGATGGTGGAGGAAATATATTTCAAAACCTTGATAAAACTTCCCTTTTGCAAGAGGCACGGCACTTCAATTCAACTCCTGTTAATCCAAGAAAATGTGTCCATATACTTACCAAAATTATCTACTTACTTAATCAAGGAGAAAAATTAACAACTCAAGAATCTACTGATATATTTTTTGCCACTACAAAATTATTTCAATCTAAGGATGTTGTATTACGCCGTCTTGTGTATTTATGCATCAAAGAATTAAGCTCGATGGCTCAAGATGTAATTATTGTGACATCTTCATTGACCAAAGATATGACTGGTAAGGAGGATTTGTACCGTGCTGCAGCTATCCGTGCACTTTGCAGCATTACAGATAGCACTATGTTACAAGCAATTGAGCGATACATGAAGCAAGCGATTGTAGACAAGAACCCCGCTGTGAGTTCAGCTGCTCTTGTTTCTGCACTTCATTTATCTGCAACTGTTCCGGATTTAGTGAGGCGTTGGGTGAATGATGCGCAGGTAATATTTCTACTTGTCTATCTGTGACATTCAACTATTAATTTGTATAAGGATCAACATTAGAATTTTTACTATTTAGGACTCTAGGGCTTTAAATTTAAGCGATTATTTAAATAAATTTAAGCAAGCAAGAGCAAGCGAATGATTTTAAATGTTAGTACATTTAAAAAGGTTGCAATGCATAACTAAATATAGCTTAATGGATAACTTGATAAGCCAATGGAGCAAACAAGTTCCAGAGTGGAGACCGGAAATAGGCAAATGTGAGGTAGCGCCACATGGGCTGTCGACCTAAATACAGTAGCTGGAAAGGTATGGATGTGGAAGGTGGAAGACTGGATATTATAGTGTAAATTAGGAACAATATTAATTATTTGTGTCAGAGTCTTACTGGATATGTTATAAAAAATTTGGATTATTATTAGGATTTAATTATTCAGGCCCAAGCATAGTACCAATAAGAAGACTAGAATAGTTAACTGCTGCTCTATTGTGATGCTCATTTAGAAGGGCTTATTATTTAAAATGTTTATAATTAGAAACTATAAACATTTTAAATAATAATAATTATATGATTAAACTAAGACCTTGGAAGTTGTTACAATGGACTATTATGCGGAGTTTTCAACAAACTGCTCATTCGCAATTCTTCTTTTCTTAAAAACACTCCTTACTATTATAACAAGCTTGAATAAAAGAAATCATTTAAACTGAGCTTAAATTTTTTAGCCTTTAAGTCCGTGTCTGTTTTGTCAATTTGGTAACATAGTACCTCTACATAATTGCCAATATTTCAAATAAACATTATGTTTTCTGAAATAAATACTAATGAAAGCATTAGCACAGCACTGTCGCTTCTTTGAAAACTCTTTTAAAGGAACTACCAAGGACCAATGTCATATATAGAATGAATTAGTCTCTTTTGTAAAATAAAAATAGATTTCACCCATATCTGTCCTCAACCTTCACTTTAGGCTACTTACTATATGACAATATTTTATTCCCTTTTTACAGTTATTTATTAGATGCTGCGGTTTAATTTAATATTATAATACAATAATAACTATAAGTACAATATGACTAATAATCAATTATTGCTATTTTTTATATGAAATTAATGCATGCAATGCATACAATTTTAATTTTGAAGTTAAATCATTCAAATAAAATATAAAAATATATAACTAAAAGAACATTTTGAAAAGAAAAAAAGTTGTTCTGTTCATAATTTGTTGTTTGTTCTCCTGATGTTGATTTCATGTTGGATAATAATTACATAAATGTTAAATTGTAATTTCAGGTAGCAAAATCTTAAAGTAATAGATTAATACTCAATTATGAAGTATAGTAGTTAATTGTCTTTCGAGAGGTTTAAACAACTATAAGCAAAAACTATACCAAGTTACAAAAATGTCTTAAAAAGGAAAATTACCAACGGCAACCTGCATATACTTCTAAAGGATGTTTTAACTTATATATTTGTTATTCTATTGTCACTTTGATCTTATACTTCACAGTGACTTTAAAGATAATATAGTACCTACTTCTGCCAATTTGACAGTTACATGTAACTTTTATGTTGTTTGTATAGAAACTAATTGATGTCACAAATGTTGCACTAACAGTATTTTAAGGTCTAACAGGCTAATGTGAGGTTTTGTGTATAAAAGCAGTTTCAGGTATAGGATCCTAACCCAATTGGGAATCAAAATTAAGATTTTGATTAAATTAGATTACCTCTAGGTAACCCTACCTATATCAAGTGTGTTATTCAAATTATTATTAGAATGTAATTATTTTTTAAATTAATAAACACTTTTTTTTGTTCCAGGAGGCAATAATGTCCGACAATTCCATGGTGTCATACCATGCTCTAGCAGTTGTAGCGGGAGCGAGACGTAATGACCGATTATCAACGGTAAAATTGGTTACCAAGTTATCCCGTTTACCTCTACGGTCTCCATTCGCCTTATGTCTGTTGGTCAGACATGCTGCAAAATTAGCTGAAGAAGATCAAAGTGATGCTTCAGAGCCATATTTGGAGTTTATAGAGTCATGTCTGCGTCACAAGTCTGAGATCGTTGTTTATGAAGCTGCCTATGCCATTGTGAACTTGCGGAAGTCAGCAAGAGATCTTGCCCAGGCCGTGAGCGTCTTACAAATATTCTGCAATTCACCTAAAGCCACCAGTCGTCTGGCTGGTGCCCGGACTTTGGCAAAGTTAACAGCAAAACATCCCAATGCTGTAGCAGCCTGCGCAGTTGATTTGGAAAATTTAATTTCGGACTCAAACCGTTCTGTTGCTACCTTGGCAGTTACTACTTTGCTAGCCACCGGCGCTGAAAGCTCAATTGATCGTTTAATGAAACAAATTTCGACTTTTATGTCGGAGATATCTGACGAATTTAAAATTGTAGTTGTTCGTGCTATAAGAAGGTTGTGCACTAAATATCCACGAAAGCATCAATCACTTGCTTCATTCTTGGCTGGCATGTTACGGGACGAGGGTGGTGTGCAATATAAAACTGCGATTGCAGATGCTATAATTGCCTTGGTAGAAGAAAACCCAGATGCTAAAGAAACAGGACTAGCCCATCTCTGTGAATTTATTGAAGATTGCGAACATACATCACTAGCCGTACGCATTTTGTACATTTTAGGTCGCGAAGGACCTAAAGCTCGTCAGCCTTCCAGATACATCAGATACATCTATAATAGAGTAATATTAGAATCTGGTCCAGTCCGCGCTGCCGCTGTGTCTGCAGTTGCTCGATTTGGTGCGGCTTGCGAAGATCTGCTTCCAAATATAAGCGTTCTATTAGCTCGTTGTCAGTTAGATGACGATGACGAGGTTCGCGATAGAGCCATTTTTTACAGCGCTATTTTGGATTCAAATGACCGTCAGCTCATAGATGAGTATATCATCAATGTACCAATTCCAAACCCAGTTCTATTGGAGAAAGCTTTACAAGATCACATTAATTTAAAACCTGAGGAGCCCTTTAACATTGCAACTGTTCCAACATCGCAACCATCGCAGGAGCCTGAAGAAGCACCGGTACAAATTGAAACGCGTAAGCAACCAGTTCTCTCTCTTGAAGAATTGTACTCTGAGCAACTAAAAGTGATTCCAGGCATTGAAAAACTTGGACCAGGGTTTAAAACATGCAAGGCTATTGATCTAACGGAACCAGAAACTGAGTATCGTGTAAGATGTGTTAAACATATCTTTGCAAAACATTTGATTTTGCAGTTTGAATGCTTAAACACACTCAGTGATCAACTTTTAGAAAAAGTACACATTCGCCTCGAATGTGCTCCTGGTTATAAAATCCAGAGTGAAATTGAATGCGAACAACTGCCATACGATAAACAAGGTAGTGCATTCTGTGTTTTGGAGTTTCCTCCAGGCACAATCGAAACATTGGGTACTTTTGGGGCTACTCTCGAGTTTACAGTACGGGATTGCGATCCAACAACGGGCTTGCCAGATGGTGGAGAAGGTTATTCTGATACGTATCCTTTAGAGGAAGTAGATATCGGATGCGCCGAACAGTTCCGAACTCTTGGTGCGACTGATGAATGGGAAGCATCGTGGGAACGAGCCGCATCAGCTCCAGAAGCTTCCGATACATTTATATTACCACAATCAGATATCAATG
This sequence comes from Mechanitis mazaeus, assembly GCA_959347395.1. Lineage (NCBI taxonomy): Eukaryota > Metazoa > Arthropoda > Insecta > Lepidoptera > Nymphalidae > Mechanitis > Mechanitis mazaeus. The sequence continues at coordinate 17,253,886 of OY365748.1, read as the reverse complement.
ATGCAGCATCGGCAGTTTGTGATCATTTAGGTTTACCTAAATCAGCTATATCTGGCACTGGTGCTACCTCAGGTGAGGCAGTCAAAGAAATACGTGGTGGGGGTCTGTGGCGTGAGGGAACTCCAATGCTGATACGCGCCCGTTTGGTCTCAGCTCAAGGATCCGTTACCATGAAGCTAACTACTCGGTCCCCACGAGAGGATGTCGCTACTCTACTCCTAGCAGCAGTTGGCTAAATGCTTATCTAATACTTCTATAACTTTTAAAATATAACATAGAAATTTGATGTAAAACGTTTAAATGTCTATTTAATCCGTACAAACAAAAATTTATAGAAGTAGATCCACATATTAAATAACCATAGTTGATCATTTTAAATATCTCAAAATGTTTACTTTTATTATAAGTAGGTGTTCTTTCCAAAACTATTCTACTAGCGCTGTCAATTTTTTTCCTTCGAACATATTTTATATTTAACTGTATTAAGACAAAATATATTATACTACAATAAAATCTAGTATTATTTTTTAAAATGCATGCTTATTTTAAAATTACAATACAAAAAAAAACGAAAAGTTGAAATTTGTAGACCAAATGGAAGATTTCTATCGAAGACTGTTTTTATTAAAAATGCTTTAACTTACAAATTCTAATAACCCAAGATCTAGTTTTAGCTTTTAACTGGTCAGTCTGTCTTGTAAAAAACATATTTTCATAAACAGAATATTATACCTATTTATAATCTGCAGCCAAATGTGAGTTTTGCGGTTTGGAGTCAGGTAATGTATATATTAGAGCTCATCTTATTTAAAACAAAGCTTAGGATTATATGTGGATTTGTGAAGTACTATATTAAAAATATAATATAATCTTTATAATACGGCGACATGATATTTATATATAATACACTAAAAAATTTTTTGTCTGTCGGCACCACATCAGGCAACCTAGAAGTATTTAATTAAAATATAGTGTTTTAGAAGAAAAATTGACATTTCTTGAGCACTGATCTTTTAATACTCATACTTCTATGAACAATTAATCTTAGAAGACCAAACCGACCCCAGTCATAGTATAGGTCAACGAATATACTACTCGACAAATGACACCTTAAGAAGTGAAGTGTACTTTATGTATTATTAGCACATTATCCCTAATAGCTACCGTGGAAATAAGTTATTAGGATCGTTTTAAATTCTAAAGTTTCCGTTGATTCCTGCAACACATGTCAAAGGGCCTGATCACAAACTTTATATATGCAGTTCATACGGTTTCTAACCTCAAAATTTGGCATTCAACCAATGATAATTTTATTTATTTATTTATGTACCTTAATTTTACAAAGACATTTTAATTTAAAAATATGTACATGGGATAGCTTATCCCTGATTTTCACATTATCGACCTCAAAGCCTTATGGTACTGTGATAGATATTAAATAATATTACATTTATTGAAAAGATTCGTCAACAATTAATGATTTGAAATTTTAGGATTGTTATTTTATTTGTGATAAATGATAACTATTATTAAGTTTTGAAATTGTATTGGTCGAATACAGACACCTATAAATTAGACTCCTAACATATTGCCAATTGCCAAGCCTAGCTGTTACAAAATTATAGATAGTCCGTAAATCGATATCTTTGGTTGGCCTCAATGAGAGAGCGTACCTATTTGTTACGATTTTTTGCAGGTATTACCCAGTGATCACAATATATTTTTATTATTACATAAAACTAAGATCACAAACAAGTTATCATCGAGCTCATAACTCGTAATATTTTAATTAAAAACATTAATCTGTCGTAAAGTAATATTTCTATACATGGATGGATGGATCAGAGAGGGTGGTTTACATGTGACGTATATCTTATGTTATAATTATCATATCCTATAATAAAAGCAATATTACATACTCATGAATAAGGGGCCCCAGAACTGGTCGGAAAAATCGTATTAAAACTAAGTGAGTGGAGACGCATATATAAAGTTCTTAAGTGAAAAGACTTTCCATCCGAATGATGTCAGGATTACGACATTGCTTCAGTAACCATGTCAGATGTACGTCATAAAACAATAACGCAATAATTCAAGAACATAGCTAAGTATTTATTAGGTATAAGGACAAAAATAACTTGTTCTATCCCTCTTTGTATGTCTACATAATATAGCAAATTTTAATATTTTACATGAGGTCCTTCCAACAAGTTGTAATACAGTAAAGTTGGATAACCCTGTACATTTTGAATAAGTAATTATTTACCATATCAAATATTATTGTCTCCAGGAACTATTTCTTTGAGACACCTATGTAGGTAGGTATTCTTGTCTTCGGTAAAACGTGACCCGTTTAAGTTTATTACAACGTGACACATCATACAAAATTAAATTTAGAAGTATTTTTTATTTTTACTTATTATTTTTTAATAAGGATTATGAATTTATCAAACCAAAATTAAAAACCCCGTTGAATTGCATTTATTTCTCTTCTCTAAATAAAAAACCTCAACCAAGATGTATAAATGTTTTTATGGAGGATGTCGACCTCGAGGGCGATGTCAGTTTTTTTGCTATTTTAATAAAGAGGTAAAACGGCCAATCTCGAGGACTCTGGTATAGGTCTTCCTTATACTGTTTCTAAAGTTATAATAATAAAAAGAGTACATTTATGATAGACACACCAAGTTGAATTTTATATTTAAAAATACCGTAGTCCACAATAATAGAAAACATAATATAATAAAAAAAAAATACTGTAACAAAACTTTATAAATAATTAAATTAACATTTATTATCTACGTATTAATAAAAACGTGCAGTACTTATTTGGGTAGTTTCAATTCTCCACGGGACTCGACAGTGGATACAGTTCTTTTGTATTAAGTGCAATTACATCGTTATTTCTCTCCACGTGCTCGTACACACAGCTCGAGGAGACCCGTATATATTTCTATTTCACGTTGTATGGTCGCTCACGTGTTTTTGAGCGTGAACTCTAGTGAATCATAACTACAGTACTCTTATATTTTTATTTATCGATAAATACGTCATCGCATAAACATTTTCTTAAATAAAATCAAATACTGTAAACAAAATTAAAATCCTTCTGGCCTAAATTATATTCCTTATGGACTTTATTTTTTTTTTTGAGTTAAATATTAGTACACAAAACAGTAACATTATAAAAAAAACATATTTTTGTGTGAGCGTAATTTTTTTTAGATAAAAACTATATTTAATAATCTTAAAAAGTTTTGTATATATTTTAAGAAGTATCCAAAACCGAAATACTTCAATATTGGTGTTTCTTAACTTGTCATGACCTGTTTAACATAAAAAAATCATTAAATCATTATTAATCGATAAAAATAATGAGACAACTTAATAGTTTCATTGTAAGTCATTATAATCAAAATGAGCCTTCTCAAAAGTAGTCGAATACTTTTTTATCATCTAAAGTATACTAGTAAACAAGTATACTTAATTTATATTATGGTATAGTTTTTAACTTATAAATGTAAATTATTCAATAAAATATTATCAGAAATTTAAAAAATATATTTCTATCGATATCGATAAGCGTTTTCTGTCTGATGCACACGACACTAACGCCACAACCGTTCTGAATTCTGATTAAACACTTCCAAGTCTGCTTGCTGATAGGTGCGTTGGCAAAAATTTACGTTTTTCCAGAATAATATAAACATTTTCGCGGATTTCAGTTAGAATAACATTACGACGAATAAGTATTTGTGCGATTTATAAATTGTGGACCACCTACGTGTACTGAATGTGTTTATAAAATAATATGGACTATTAAAAAAGTTCAGGTAGGTTTTGTTGTCATATTTTAAATATGTTATTCAAAATAGATAATGCTCATTGACCCAAATATTTATTCAATTATTCTCAATAAAAATCTCAAGTGCTAAATTAAAAATTGATACCTACCGATTTCATTTGCTTTAAAATAAATTAAATTTAAAATATATTAGTGCTCTGTTACTTAAATACAATATTTTGAATTTGTATTTTAATTTAGTATTTAGCCCAGCTTTATGATTTATTTGCAAAATGCGAGTGTCTGCTATAAATTGTGTTTATAAGTTTTGATTATTTGCTTCTAGTTAAAAGAGTTATATCATTTTTTTTTTAACATTAAGAGTTTTCAAGTTTGTTGTGGTTTGTTTTTAAAATAAATTTCTTTAAACTTATTCTTTAAATATATACTCAATATATATAATAATATTCTTTTATTTTTCTTGCAAAATTTTGGCATAGCAATTTTATGAATTTTATGAATTTTAATCTTATAGGGTTGAATTCCCAAACATGGTTAGATTTTTGAACATGTGTTTGTTTAAGTCTAGGTTAGTGAAAAAAAGAATTTATCTATATTTTAGAACAAAAATGATACTCCAGGGAGTTGAATTGTGAGGTGTCATTTTTATTATTTTAAGTATACATATATGTATACTACTGCTACAATATCTAATTGAAGTTGTCTATTTATGTGTCACATCTTATTATTATTTTTATTTTTTATTTATGGATAGAAAACAAATAATGAATATTTCCGGTACTCCTTTTTGAGATTCTTTTTAAAAATGTTATTCACATGTAGATACAAGTGAATAACATTTTTAAAAAGTAGATAACAGAATATTATTGTTATTAAGCAATGCAGTAATATTAAGAATTTCTTTAACTTATACAAATAAATTATGTGCTATGCGATTAAGAATAATGATTTGCAAGTATTTCTATCTATATCTAATTAAAGTATATAATGTTTTATATTGTATGTCTATAAATAATCCCTCAACTTTGTATGTACTTTTTAATTGTGATATTTATAGACATCTGTATAAGAATATCAATATTTATTTTCCTGAATGTAAAGAATTATTAAGTTCTTAAAACAGTCATAATTTATTAAAATATAAAAAGTTTTCTATTATTGATCAAATTAGGTGTTGACAGAGTTTTGGGTTTTTATAATAAAATTTTAAGTTCTAGCAAGTTGTAGAGAAAAGTAGATTAAGAGGAGTTCCTAATCTGAGAGATTTGAGTTTGTAGAATTAGAGACTTGACTATTTATGAGATCTGATAACTTGTTAATAGTAAAAGCAATAAGATACATATCTCGAGTCATGGTAGTCCTGCTTGCAAGAGTTCTTTCAATAATTGTTACCAAAATTTGGGCTGGGATTTATTATAAATCTATATAGTATATGAGTTAACACAAAGTGACAGGTGCTATTTCAAAGTCTTTTACGAAACATCATATAAATTGTAATTTTATCTTTCAATGAGACATGTCTACTAAAAACCTAACAAAAACAAAATATTTCTTTATATTTAAACAATACTCACAAATGTGTTTATTATTTGATTTGAATGTGTGAAATGTTTTGCTGAAAATAAATGTGAGTGATAATTAAATCAAGATAACAGTATTATCAAATAATGTGTGGTTAATGATTGATGTTTCCAATCACTATATAGCCCTGTTAGTATGTTTGTTAAATGTGTTTTTATCAGTATGCGAGGGAAATGCAAAATAATCTCTATATTATTTATAGCTAATCTCAAAACTTAAAACAAAACAAATAATGACACTATATAAGTATACATATCAATTATAAATTAATATGTATAACATATATTATAAATACTTAGGTATACATTTCATAAACTTGAAGACCGAACACATGAGCAATATATGTATGAATTATTATATATAGTCTGTATTTTCATGGAAATATTACATAATCTATCCATAACTTATAGTAGGGATGGCCTTAATTTTTTTAATACATTATTTTTTTTATATATCTTTACATGTCATTCATGATAAATAATTTCGACAATTAAAAATTAAATAGTTAATTTGATATTTTTACTCTAAACTAATTGAAAAGCCTTGGAAAGATTAAAGGTAGTGAAGAGATGAGACTCCATAGTCATGCATCATTTTCACTTCCTAGCTAAACTTCACTACGTTTTGTCTCATCTTTTTGGTTTATCATTGTTTGTCCTAATCATTAATCAAACTGTGTTTATCTCAATTTAATTGCAAAGTTTATAGCAACAACATTGAATTAGTTTATCCCTTTTCAATCCTACCATGCCAGGTCACCATTTGTTTCATCATCGTTACAACGTGCCATGTCATGCCATATTGTTTCAATTATTGCATTTTTTAGTAGTTAGTAGAAACCTTCACATACTTTTGGATCTTGATGTCTGCAGAAATAATTTTGATTTGTATATTCTATGCTTTAAGATAGCTTCTTTTCCAAGATAAGAACATTATGGTCAAAATAGTGATTGATTATTTGGAATGTCTTAATATTGATGTCATAATTTAATAGTATTAATATCATACTAATATTATATTTATTAATATTCCAATAGCTAATAAGCTAGGCAGGAAATTAGTTAATGTCAGTAATAATTCGTACATTAGTAATTTTTTAATTTAAATGGATTAAAATAATTTGCCACTATTTTATTGTTATAATAAGAGATAAGTGTGTTTAGAGCGAATTATAACCAATTCGATCGTGTTAGCGTAAACTTAGACTTACTTAATATTAGCAACGTAATATGATTGAAGTTATATAGAACTGCTATTCATCATATTGAAGTTTACGCTAACTAAATATTGAAGTTTGTTGAAAAACTCGCACTCGCACAAAAGGATTCCAAAAACTATACTTAGTAGTGTATTTTTTTTAAGAAACCTATTTAACATATTTTTTCATTGATTGATTTGATTATTATAAAATTTTCATACATTCTCTTTTTTTTGTCAAAGGATAATTTTATGTGATTATGTTATTACTTACTTATGTATCCATAATTTAATGCAAGGAGCGAAATATATTTCAATTAAATTTATGTTGAAATAAACAAATGTATAAAAATATTTAATAAAAAATTATTTTACAGTTCAGTAATCATGGATAATTTGGACGATTCAGAAAATAATGCAAAAATCTCGGATTCCGCTTACTCCAATAGTTGCAGTAATAGCCAGTCTAGGAGAAGGTAATAATTGTGATAAATAATTGTGTTTCCTTCTTTTATTTTTTTATTTATCTTACACTTTGTTCCAGTCACAGCTCCAAATCTACTCATTCTGGCAGCAACTCTAGCGGTAGCAGTGGATACGGCGGCAAACAATCAACTTCTGCATACAGGTATTAAAACGTTATAAAATTTAAAAAAAGATATGCCTAATTTATCTTTATGTTTCGCTCCTACAAATATATATTTTTGATTCACATGAATTAGTAGTTACTCAGAACCAAGTGTTATTAATATGAAAGTCACACTATTGGAAAGAGAAAATGTTCTTAAAAATATAGTTATTAAAATAAAAATTTTTTTAGTAGCGATAACTTAGGCCAGCCCCAGGAAAAATGGCTAAAAGAAAAGGAATCAAAAAAGAAAAAGCCGGTACAGGTTGAATTAAAACCGACTGAAGAGAAAATTGAAGAATGTCCCCAAGAACAAATTGCCGTTTTCGAGACATTGAACGAAGAAGCTAAAGATGGTGGGTAAAGCAACTTTTTTAATTAAAAAAAAAAAAAATTAAAACATGATTTAGAATATGCTACAATGAATTTCTTCCGGAATGCATTATAGGTTTAATTATACTGAAATGTTCAGTATTTTCATTCATGGAAGAAAAAGTATTCTTCAGAATTTTCTTTAATGAAAAAAAAAAACATTTATTTTCGGATCATTTTAGGTGTCATAAAATATCTGTATTAATTTAATATAATTTTCGATTACATTTTATAAAACTTCATATTGATGACTTTTTATAATATTAAAATCTTCACCATTATAATAAATTAATTCAAAACTTTTACTCATATTTAATAGAGTAATATTTATAAACATTAATATTAAATACAATATATAGATAATTGTTGATACATATAATTTGTAGGGTGTGTGAATGTCATTTTACCCTCAATCTAAGTCACGTTCTACAAAAATAATATCAATCGAAACAAATACTTTATATTACAATATAATTTTATATAACTGCTAGAATCGATTATTCTGAATGATATCACGCTCGCAATTCTTACAGTTACAATTGTTAGGTCACATTGCCAAACTTTTTTTTTTATAAACGTGAGTTGGAAACCGTACAAGCCTTTAAAACACGTTCAGAAATACCAACTCTCAACTTTGATTTTATAATTGTGTAAGCCAAAACCGTTTATTGTTTATCAAATTTTATTACAATGTTGGTATATTTAAAAATATCTGCTGCGGTATAGCGGTATTCTGAATTTTGGTAAAGTTATATTTTTTCTTAGTATTTCTAGCACAACATTTATTCAACTCTTTGGTAGAAGTTATCTAGAATCATTTTTATATATATGTTATTGAGTATTAAAATAAAATATAAACGAACCGATTAAACTAATTACTATTATTACAGAAATCCAAGGATCTGCTAATCTATGTCCATTTCTTTCATATTTATATAATCCTCGGTAGTACAGACAACAAAAATAAGGTAGGAAGGTAAAGCGAAAGAAGTATTTATTCCAGATTGGGTACGTAAAGATCATGCTTTTTTGGTTGAGATGACATCAATTCTTTTCAGCTTACTAATCCATGTTCTGGAGATTTAGGTTTATGTCTATTTTCCCTCTGTACCCTTGTTATTCAGTTAACCCAACCCCGCCGCCACCTTTGGTGCAAACCGAGATGGTGCCGGAGGACATGGAGTTATCCACACTGGAGAGATGCGATGAAAATGATGAGGTATTTTACAAAATCATTCTAACTCATCAAGATTTTCATTTATTTATAAATTTGCAATTTGTAGGTCCATGGACAGCGCTGGCGTATTATATATTCTTTCAAAATATACGTTTTATTTTACAAAATATTTCTTCATGTTTTTGTTTCAGAAACGTTCTGAACATCTAATTTATTAATTTGTTTTAGACGTGCTTGGTCAGCTCACCAATAACTTCAATGAATTTGGTCCCTGCAAGATCTAATACACCGCAATGTCCAGTAAGTATATAATATATATAGAGTATAGTAGTACTCTACTTTATATATATATACTCTATGATCTAATTTGAACTTTATTACACATTGTTTTAGGATAGTTTCTCGTGTGTCATATCGATGCAAGACGGAGTGGTAATGTTTACGACGTCGTCCATCGTTACTGCTCTTGGTTTTCCTAAAGATATGTGGATTGGGAGGTCTTTTATAGACTTTGTGCATCCAAGGGTGAATATTTTTTTAGTATAGCATATTGTGTTGTAGCATGTTTCTTTATAAAATGAAACAAATTAAAAATAATTATAAATACTTAAATCAAATGAGTAATTGTGACATAAAAATAAAAAATGGAAGTCATTTTTTTTTAAATATTTTTTCCAAGATCGAAACTTACTTTTATATTTTAATGCGTGTTTATATATAGAATATATGTTGGAATACATGTTCCGATGAAATATTTTGTTTGACTTTATTAATAGTACTCCAGACTATGTCTTTGTTTCTTTATCGTTCGCATTTGAGTTTCATCGTATTCGTAGTATTAAAAAACAATACTAAAAAAGTTTTACTTCAAGAACAATATTTCTAAAACATTTCATATATTTCTAGGATCGCAACACATTTGCTTCACAAATAACTAGCGGGCTGGCTGTGCCTAAAAATGTTAATGGTACGCAAGAAAAAGGTAATTTTTTATTATTTAGTCTGTAGTGCCAATTAGTGTTTTAGAGCTAGCCTGGCTATGCATGACTGCATGCTCAATTAAAAAAATAAAAGGTTACAGTTTTAAATGACAATTATTAAAATATATTAATATGTTTATATATCTGACGTTGATGGGTCAAGTATTTCTTTAGAGCCAGTTGCTAAGTTTCATCTTTTTTTAGTATTTTATGTAAAACTCAAATATCACGTAAATAGTCTGTACATACTTATAAAAGATCTGTTACTTGTATAATATACATATTTTATACAAGTAAAATTAAAATTATTATTAAGTATTAATATATTAAATTTAGTATTAAGGTATCATATATACATATCCATATCCATATAGGTACCTTAATACCAAATTTAATATATATATCTTGCGGTTTCTCTTAAAGACGACTATATGTATATATATATGTATATATGTACGGCATATATATGGGTTTAACAAACGGGCATACTTAAAAAGGGCTTTGCGTCACGACATCTTCTTATCTTTTGTCTTCGCATCACTTACAATTGAATAAATAAAATTTTTATATTAGCTGGAAGTTTTACAAGTTAGGAATTTTTACAAGGCACAAGTACTTATATGGTGTGTGCTGACGCGATCCCGTGACGTCAAATTACAGCGCTGAGGTCAACCGTGGCTTTTGTTGTGGGTAGCCTTAAAAATGGCAGCATTCTCTATGTTGCCGGGCAGTCCCACGTCACCCTCCTGGGTCGACGGGGTGTCGGTAACGGATTTTTCCAACGGATAGAAGGCTCAAGTATATATTACTGCGTTGGCTTAATCTAAGCTTATAGCCAAATGACATTTATTGTTTACTCTATTTAAAGGTTTGTAAGTAAGCGAAAATATAGCGTCATCCTACGTACGTTATCGTTCTATTCTACAAGTGTCAATGCCACTTGTCTAGGCTCTCAACATATATTGCGAAGCGGCCCATTATTGCAATTTAAAGTTATATTTTATTTTACTAGATGGTGGGGTTACGTAAATTAGATTTCCATAATTTTAAAAACTAACGTTTAAATGTAATAATGAGAAAGTTTCAATCGGTTTCATTAGGATGTCTTTAATTTTTGTTATAATAGAAAAGTGACGAAGATTTTAATAGACTGACAAATAATTAGTTTCTTCATTAAAAAATACTTACTTCTCTATTTAATATCGGACAATATCTCCAGTTAAAGCAATTTAACTTATAATAGTATTTTCTTGATCCTAATATGCATATGGAACGCTAAAACAAATGAAATAAAGATATTTTGTTCGTAAATTTCACGCTCGTTTACGTGCACGTGATGCAATGTAAATTATTATTTTTATTATTCTTAACCAATAATCATAATAATATGTTATTAAGTAGCCTACTTATTTATCGTTTGTTAAAAATATTATTACTTTAGAGACCCAATACGAATAACTTTACAGGAACATCAGAATTGATTTGGGGTTTCCTCTGGCGATTCTTGTATTTGTATGACAGGTAAATTTTATATATCAAACAAGTTTCACCCACGACCAGTCTATATTTAATAAATAAAATGTGTGTTAATGACACAGACAAAAAACATATACATGTATTTATTATGCATATATACGTCACCGACATGTTCGCAACCGTCAGTGAAGATAATTTAAAAATATACCAAATATTGTTTTGTTTTCCTAGACTATAAGCACTAACTAATAGAGATTAGAGCATATAAAAATTTAATATTATACTTTACCAAATCTGTTCCATAATTTTTTATTTATATATACAAAAACAGTTTAAAACTTTGACTTTGTTTTGTGCAAGACTGTGTGGAGAATGAAACGCACTAGAAATATTTTTTGTCTTCATTAAATTAATTAATGTAATTCATATTTTTTTTTATTTTTAGTTGCACATGAATGAAACAAATGAAAACAGTATATTTATTACCTGTTTTTATTTATGATAAATTAAATACACCCTTAGATTGTATTAATCTTTGATAGCCGGCTTCTCATAGACCGATTATGCTTTTAGTATTTTGAGTATTTTTTTTGGCTTCGTTCATTTTAAGGAAAAAAGCTTTGTGTTAATTTGGTTTCTTGACGTAGGAGGTAAAAATACTCCACAAATTTGATTGAGCTGTCATTACATTTGTTTCTATGCTTATTGATGAACGTTTCTTCCTTTGCCAGCTCCTGTTGTAGGAAACCATATCTCTACGATGGTATGTCGGATAAGGCGTTACAGGGGACTAACTGTTGGATTCGGAATTAAGGAAAAAACAGTCTCATTTATGCCATTCCTACTGAAGTTCTTTTTCAAAAATATTAATGATGAGGAAGGAGAAGTTATTTACTTAGTGATACAGGCAACTCCATTTTTTTCTGCATTCAAATGTAAGTATGTATATTTTTCTAATTCTACGGATTATAGTTGTTGTGTTTATGTACGAAATAAGACAAACTCACAAAATATAAACCCTTGAATTTATTAAAACCATTCAAAACTTATTGTCAAATAAATGTATATATATTACTGCATGCATTATAATAATTTATTAATTTAATTACATATACATTTTTATTTGTAATTACAGAATACTTTCTAGCTTTTATTTTTTATAAATACATTAACATGAAACCAACCAGAACTTTGAGAACCATTTCATCGTACAAACCATTTCAAAACCAATTTATGTTGTACATTGGAGATATTTTTAGAAAAACTCTTTTCGTTATCCTACGATATTCGTCATAACCCGAAATTCATCTCGAAATTCGTCATAATAATTTTCTACACAAAGTTATTATAAATAATTATTCACCGGTGAGTGACCTTTCCTTGTTGTCTTAACGGTCACGAGGACCATCTTTTTCTTTTAGCTTCAAATGAAATAATTCACAACGCAATACCCTTTGTGATAAGACATTCAGCTACTGGCAGTTTAGAGTATATCGATCCAGAAGCCGTGCCCTATCTCGGATACTTACCCCAGGATATTGTGGAGAAGGACGCGTTACAGTTGTATCATCCAGGTGACCTTGGATATCTGAGGCAGATTTACGAGAGTATAGTTAGAGAGGGGGGAGTCCCGAGATCTAGACCTTATAGGTACTGATTCTCGTAATCAAAACATGCTATAAAATTTGGAACTTTTTTATGCTTGTTATTTATATTTTTTTTAGGATGATGGCACAAAATGGAGATTACTTGAAGCTTGAAACTGAATGGTCATCATTTATTAATCCGTGGTCGAAGAAACTTGAATTTGTTATTGGTAAACACTATATTATTGAGGTAATTGTTATTTTAATATAATATTGTAAGAAATAAGTTTAAACAATAATATTTATGTGATACGTTCTTTTTTCACAGGGACCGTTAAATCCAGATGTATTTCAGGCGCCCAATCCTGAAAAATCTCTAAAACTCTCTGAAGAAGACAAGGCAAAAGCATTGGCTCAAAGAGAAAGGATCACCAGAGTTATGAATGAGGTTAGCTAATTTACTTTCAATTTCACAGACCTGATCAAGGCAGTCTGATGGTAGATGGTAAGTAACGATAGATGGTAAGTGGTCACCTGCGTTTATAGACAATGAACATAGATGTTTCAGTTTAATTGCCTAAAATAGGGTGGGAGGATGGGAATTAGGTTATAAGGTGACTTTCAGTCTACCGTCTTTCACTTCAATTTTGCTGCTTCATGCAAGCGGTTCGTGAAAGAAAGGAAATACTGTCCAAACGTCCTGTAGGTTGCTAATTAGCCACAGATAGGGTCTAAAATCTAAAAGTATATAGATTTGAAATTCTTGTCTTTTTATAAAAGAAAATTTCACTTTACTTATATATATTAAAATGACAGCGTGAGAAGTCTTAGGCAAATATATATAATTATGTTAAGTTTATATTAATAGTTCTTATTATGTCATAATTTTAATAAAGAATATTTTAAGTTAATAATAAAATCCATTCTCGTCAACATATTCTCAGCTATCTTGTACAAAATATCGTCTCGGCTATCCGTCGTTAATTTTGTTTGTACATAAAGTTAAATTATAATCATATTAAAATCTAACGTGATCATGTTTTATACTAGATTTTTCTCGCGGTTTCATCTGTGTACGAATTTAAGAAAATTAAAAGTTATATTTTAGCCTATAGCCCTTATCATGACTTTTTTTTATCATAATTAGAAAAAGATTCGAAGGTACGCGCGTTTAAACAAATAACCTTTCCACTTCGCAATATTAATATATATTTAAGTCGTTAACAACGTGAACGTCTCAACCGCTTGTTGTGACATTGATTTCATACAACGTGACTAACGTGGGCAATATTCACACGTTTTCATTTAAACATTTTATAGTACATAAACATTACATAATAATTACTTTTTAATATTGGAACATTAATAAGTATTAACAATTTTTTAAAATCGAACTGTGATTTATATTAATTGTTGAATCTGTCGATAATTCATGATAGCATCTGTTTTCATACTAGCATTCTATTTTCGTATATAATAATAATACATCTATTAAAAATAGTGATTGAATAATTTTTTTTGAAGTTTAGTGCTCGTCTTATAAAAACCAAAAAGTAAAAATATTGTAATATTGAAACCATTTTTAACTGTGTTAGTTATTAGAGTTATAATGGGAGTTTACTGATTTCCAGAATGACTGTGGAAATGGTTAAAGCTATTTTCCAATATAATATTACTATTTAATGTTTATAAAATAAGCTTTAAATTTATATTTTTAAATAATTTTAATATAAAATTGTACACACGTGTACAAACTTGAGTCGTTTAATATTAAGTCTTCCTCAAGCATTTTAAAGAAGTATATATAAGAGAAGTAATATCCCGTTTTTTCTATTTTAAATTTAATCACGTTGAAGTGTGTTGTCAGAGCATGGCCTTTTCTTTGACTGTGAAAAAAAGTTACTTGGACACGTTTTGATTAAGAAAGTTTCGAGCTGAGACATACTTTTAAACAAACGTGATCTATGAAACGTGAACTATGTGGCGACAGTTCATAAACGAAAGTTACTTTGTTGAGTCTGAACCAAGCACGGGTTTTACTTTTTTTTTATTTTCAATTACTAGTTCTATTTTCAAGAAACATGAGGTATTTTTTGAAACCAGGTCTTAACGAAACCAGCTGAAGTCGCGAAACAACAGATGAGCAAGCGCTGCCAGGACCTAGCTTCGTTTATGGAGAGTCTGATGGAAGAAACACCGAAGGCTGAAGAGGAATTGCGCCTGGAGATACAGGATCAAGATAATAGCTATTACGTAAGCAATTGTTTTGACGTTTACGTAAGATCTGGCATTCATTTGTTTTTTGCCAACAAATGAGAACAATTCATTTTTAACACAAAAGGTTAATTTTTCGCTAAATACGTCATTAAATTTCATATCTGGGTCATTCACCGTACTTTGTCGCGGGTAATATTTACGTAATTCCCTTGTGACGTCGCTATCGTTAAAAGTTAGAAATTTTGTTAAACAGCGGGTATTATGAAATCATCTAATTTTTTTACTTCTTACAATATTATGAAAAAATTTTAACTTTAGATTTATATATGCTAATTATATATATAAGTTGTTAAGGTAGGTTTTTCGATTGATGATTAATCAAGAATTATTCATACACGGATAAAAGTTTTTAAATCGCTTTGTAGACGAGGTTTTAACATAATAATAATTCTTGAACGTGCACATTTACAGAACAGAACGTAAAATCCGAACAGGTGATAATAGGTGACCATCAGAGGGTTGTACCCTAAATGTCCTTGATACAAACTAAATAATAATAATAAGTTTTTTTTTATATACTTATTTTTTTTTTTTTTGTTATTTTAGCATTTCCTTTTTTTATCTGTTATTGAACGTACCGCACATATTTAATTTAATATTCTGTACTCTCTAGAGATCTCTTAAAGAGATAATTTGATCCTTAGTACATTTCGTTTTATTTCGTTTCTTGGTACATAAATAAATAAATAAATAAATAAATATATAAATAAACAAATAAATAAATAAATAAACAAATAAATAAATAAACAAATAAATAAATAAATAAATAAATAAAAAAATAAATAAATTTGAATCTAATACAAGTACCATGAACATAGAAAATTTACTGAAAGGTCTGTTGGTTCTTTGTGGACTCTTAGAAAGCGATATTAAAGTACAAGATCTTCTATTATAATGAATTATTTTTTAAATTACTCAGATACTTCGTCTCTATATTATATCCTTATTGCTTCTTCAAAGTCAAAGTCATAAAAGTCTATTATTGCTTGGCAAATATACGGTTTTTTTTTACGTATTATCAGAACAATTCCACTGAATACGTTGCAGGCATTTCGCACTTATCGACATTCCTTATGACAAACCATTAAGAGGTAATATTTGTACAGGAACGGGATTCAGTCATGCTTGGTGGTATATCACCGCATCATGACTACAGCGACAGTAAATCCGGTACAGAGACACCAGTTAGCTACAATCAGCTCAATTATAACGAGACTCTTCAACGGTAAGCTTTATTAATACTGTTTTAAACAATTATTTAATGTTAAATAGTTAATTTATTTTAATTTTAATTTTAAAAATCTTTATTGCACAAAGAAATCGTACAAACTGAGACCTTAATGCTAAAGCATTTTCTATCAGTCGACGGACATAGTAAACAGAAAAACATAGAGGGGGCACAATATAATATAAAAATGTGAAATAAATATCGAATTTAAAATTCGATAACACAATTGTAATAAATATAATTAAATAATATTTTTTTATATAAATTTTTCAGATATTTCGATAGCCATGAGCCTTTTAAGTTTGAAGATAATAATTTGACAGAAAAGGATAATAAACCGTCTATAAGAGATAATCCCGAAGTATCCTCAAGGTTTGAATTCTATTTAATTAGTTTGATTAATCTTAAAATATTTATTGCAAGCGACAAGTTTTTAAATTTGGTGAAACAAAGCACCAGTTTTTTTTATATTTTCTCTGAAATCTTAAAAAAATGACTTTAAAGCTTCGTGGGTGATAAAATAAGAATAATTTTTTAATAAAATATCTTACAGCAAAAGTCTTTCCCCAATGGCTCACGCTTCGACAGACTATGACCGGTTGAGCTCGTCAGACTCCAGCGCTTTAATGTTAATCAACACCTGCCCATGCGACTATCAACCCATTCGTCTGACGGAGATACTACTCAATAAGTTGGATTTTTATTCATACTATTTATAATTCTTAGAGAATTTTTTTTTGGTTATTCTAATAAAACAAAAATATAAATAATGTATACGATAGTTTATAACATATAATTTTTTTTAGGCATAATACAGAAATGGAGAGAGATTTAATAAAAATGTACCGGGAGAATCGTTCAAGCAAAAGTGAGAGAGAGAAAGCGTCAAACGAAACGAGACAAAAGAAGAAACAGCATTTGGCGAGATGTAATGCTGCATTTCAACCCACCTCTCTAGGAATTTCCACAGAACCTCAAGTAAGAAAAAATATTTGGAATTTCTATAATTATTATATTAAATTTCAAGAGGGACAAAATGTCTACCGACGCAATAGAGAAACCATTTTACGGCCGGTGATATTCTAATAATAGTTAGAAGACTATTTTTGGTGCTTAGAGCTTCCCATAACTCGAAAATGTATTTATTTCTAAACTAGACAAACTTAAATATCCATGTACGTTTCAAGTTACTAAAATTGTAACTGCTGCTAGAAGGCCAGTCTAACATATTTCCGAATACATATCTGTAAAAAATTTAAAATGTTTTTTTTTTTTTTAAATATATATTTTTTTACAAAAGATGCAATTGTGAATTATTATGCAATGATGATTTCTTATATTTTGATTTTGAAAGTCGAATATGAATTCTACTTTCCAACAGAATGTAGCTAACCGAGATAGGTCTGCCAATGTCAGTAACGTTAACGTTTATATTTGCCTAGCATCAGCAGTTGATAGACATTTTTGGAAGCAACTGTGTACAAAAGATACCAAACGCAATTCTTTCTTTCTCTCTCTTTTTCTTTTTTTCTTTTACTCATACTGATATACCTATCTTTCTCACTTATCACGCCCTCACTCAGCCCCACGGGCTAAAGCGACCATCCAAGCAGACGGAAGAAGCTAGCTCTCACAAGCACAGGTGTCCGTCTCAACGTCAGCCCAGACACCATCCGTCACCCAATCACATCCCACCACCCAACAATATTGGTAACCAAATAAGCTTTGTCTTTTTTATTTTTAAGTTTAATTTTTCGGTTCACTGGACTTTAATGTTTATAGAGCATGCAATATGCAAATTATATATATAAAATACTAGCGATTGTACCTTACTTCATCTGGATTTGCAAAAATACTTTTTACTTTATTTACACAGAAACAAGCAGTCTAGAGTTATCATTAGTATAATGTAATGTAATAAATTTATTTATTTATGTAAGTTGTTCATTGTATTTAAGATAATATTAATAACTCTCCAATTGTGTTACATATTTTAAATATTTTGAATTTACAAACTTATAACTTTGATTAATTTAAGTATATTTAAATTTCAGGTCGTAACGCATGGGCTACAACAGCGACTGCCAGTTCGGGCGCGTATCATATCCTGGGCTTGGGGATGCCGCAGCAAGTTTCCTTCATGACACCTATGGCAATGCCGGGTAAATATATATAAATAAATGAAGCAAAAGATCTTAACAATTATTTTGAAATACACACAAGTTTTACATATAGTATGAAAGTTATGTTTATAAAACATATTATTATGAAGTAAAATGAACAACTGTATAATATATGTAATTTTACGTTCCCAATTTTTAGTAATAGTATATGTATAGTTATATACATATTTTACTGTTAATATGAAATATTGTTATTTATATATAATTGCAGGTCAACCTCAAATGTGTTATATTCCCGTGCCAATGCAGCCAATACCGACCTCGTCGGACGCATTCCAACAACAAAATCCGCATATTCCCAGTTTTCCATATCAACCACAGCCAAGTACGTGTTTATTAATTAAGTCACAAACAATAATAAATATATACTCACAGATATATTTGTCATTTAAATTTAGTAATATAGTATGAAAAATTAATAAAACATATCTCAGGTTAACGCTGATACAATTCCAAATCGAGGGTAGAATCCTGCTCGTATTTGACTGGTTTTTTTCTATATTTTTTAGAATGAATTTAGTAAAGTTTGGCTTAAATTAATTAAGTCTATAACTAACGAATTAATATTACAAAGTGAAAATATTTCTTTGATTGTTTAAACGGTCTAATTTGGAATTCGGTAGTATCGAAAATTACTTGTTTGACTTGAAAAATTCTTTCTAATGCCATCCAGGTGTTTATGAGACAAGCTAAAAGTTATCTAACCTTACGCTACTGCTCTTAGATGTCTTTACATATAATCCTTCGCAAGCGGATGGAATCAGTCAGCTAGTTCATCTAAATAATTAATGTTTCAGTGCCGTACATGATGTATGGACAGACTATGTATGGATCTCCCTTCATGTATCCGACAGTTGATCCAAGAACTCCTTATGTGCAACCAACCTCCACCCCCCAGAATGTACCCTTTGGACTATCCAGTAACAATTACCAAGAAGTAAGTAATTTTGTATGAAAGCTTTATACATCTCATACACACAAATCTCATATTTGAATCATACAAGCTGAGTTGCACCATCATTATGTTTGTGGTGTAGTTTAAATTGGTTTCGATATTATTTTAATTGGCGTTTATTTTAACGATGTATTGTATTTGTACAAACAAACTTGACCGAATATTGTGTATATATTAATAATTATATATATACTATGTTAACAATCTTCAAAATTTTTCAATATATATAATTATGTATACATCTATAACATCTCTTATCTCTACTAAATATTATTAACGAAAGAATATTTTCTTTTAACTTTTATTACAGTGTAAATAACTAACAGAATAAGTTATATAATATATAGACTTTTTTTTAATAATTATAATATTATTAGATAAAGAATTAATTAATACAAACAGATTTGTTTCACTATATATTTCAATTTTATAAAAAAAAACACGAAAGACTAAATTTGTAATGGT
Source organism: Mechanitis mazaeus (assembly GCA_959347395.1). Lineage (NCBI taxonomy): Eukaryota > Metazoa > Arthropoda > Insecta > Lepidoptera > Nymphalidae > Mechanitis > Mechanitis mazaeus. The sequence goes on along the minus strand of OY365748.1, from coordinate 17,233,976 downwards.
TCTTTTTAATATATATGTATGAGGTCAATTCTTTACTATTTTCTAAACTGCTTCAGTGTGTTCATAACATATATCATTTATGTTTTAATATATTCATACTCATATCCATATGCACTATTAGCTTTTTGTATGTAATTTCATGTCTCGTTAAACGTTTCGATTATAATTGATTCATAAAATCGAAACATTCAACGATAATATTAACATATTACTGTAGCGGCCAGCAAAAACGTCATTGATGAACGAACGTATATACCTATGTGACTCCATCAATGTCTAGTTGCGGCCATGGCTTGTATAGGGCTTTCTCAAATAATGTTCGGAAATGAAAACTAAGTGGTAGTAAGATTTTTTTAACAAAACTCAGACCGAGCTTTAAATGGCTTTCTATTGCAAGCCAGTTCGAAATTTAAATAAACCTCAATTATCTCCTTGGTTGCCATGCACGGAGTAAAAAAACGTTCCATTTTTAAATGATACGACAGATACATTGTATTTTAATTGGCGGCTAAAACAGATATGGAGTGTCATATAAGTTTTGCCGGTCCCTACATGCATATATTAGATCAGAACAGCTATTTAGATTAATCTCAAAGAAGATTATCAAAATAATGCTCTAATTTCCAAGCATGTTTGAGAAATTAATATTTAGATATGGCTTATCGCTTATATAATTGCTAATTGTCATGTAACAAGCTAAAATAATGAAACATCACAGGCGTGTAAACTTATTGTGCCAATGAGGACGTCTAGACCCAATCGGAGTTCGCGGGACGGTATACCTCATGTTCAATCGCTGAGGAGAGATGGCATCAATTATACATCTGCAAGCACCTCTAATCGGGTATAAACTTTGATTAGCTGTTAAAATAGTTTATTAAATGTAACAGCAATAAACAAAATAATAACAAATGCATATAAATAAGTTTCAAACTATTATAAATAAATTTCATTTATAACTTTTGGGTTGTACTCACGTGCATTTTATTGAAATTTGCCCAACTAGTTTTGTGTGTATCGGCGTTATTTCGCCATGCTCCGAGCTCATGTAAGGATCCCGTCTGAGTTCAAAACTATTCCGGCAAATTCCGGTAAAATTAACTTGAGTACAGCCGGATAATTATGTATAATAGTAATCACGAAACAATAAGACTCATTTGATTTCCTAGATTCAGGGGATATTGGAAAGATGTAAATATTTTTTTTATATACATATAACTTATAATATAACATAACTCGTGTCAGAGTCGTGTTTGTTTGTTGATTTGCATATAAAATTTTTAAAATATTATATGAATTTTATTCTAACTTTGGGTTATTTTATGGGAGTTTATGTTATTTTATTAATAAATATAATTTGTATATTATAATAGATTTAGAAGGCGTTTTAAAATGCAACTTATTGTTATCATCTTAAAGTACTGTTCGGTTTATCTGATAGTTAGTTGATATATAATATTCTTTAATAAATTAATTTATGTCTTTAAAAATATAAAAAAATGTTTGTTTGTTTAATTATTTTGTTAATAAAACTGTGATAAAATTATTCAAATTATATAATTATCCAGAATTATTTTGATATCTGTAAATTTTGATGGACTTTAGTCCATATTTCTTTCACTTAAACCCCATTTTCCTTAATTGGGACAATTTTTTACACGGGTATATTAATAATATTTTTATTTTGTCTTAAATTATATTAATAAAAATATGATTCGAAATTATTATTTGTCGTCAAATATACAATAAAGTGATTTTATTATTGATTATTTTTAGAATGGTTTTGTCTTTTTTGTTTTTGTATAGAACATTATTATGTTATTAGGATACTTTATTTTTTTTTTAATGTTTTAAATTTATATTTTGGTGTATATATTGTTTTATAAAGTTTGTTTTTTAGGCAATCTTTTAATTTTGTACGAAATGTTATTTAACATTGTATGTAAATGAAGTAAAATATATTATTTGTCAACAGCACACGGAAGTATTAAAAGAAGTAAGTAACCGTAAAAAGCGGCTGAGTAATTGCAGTCGGACTGTGGAAAAGACGGACGAAGAGTCTAGCTATTCTTCGTTTTATTCATCATTTTTTAAAACTGAATCCGGCAGCGCTGAAGAAAGTGATGCTAAGAAGGTTGGTAGTGCCCTTTGGAAAATATTTATTTATATAAAAAAAAACTATATAAATAAAACTTTATTTAAAAATTAAACTGAAACAACATAAAATATAAATAAAAATAAAATAAATATAAATAAAACTTTTTAGATACAAATACACTTTTTTTGATAAAACAAAACTTATTGTGACAATTAAGTTGCTAAATTTTTTTATCTCTAGAAATATTACTGTATACGGCCTGTATTAATGTATACGGCCATCGTTCTTGTTTTTTATATTCTGTATAATTTTTAAATACGATTATTTTTGTTTATACTTTAACTTGTATATCAATTTTACCAATTACGACACCGCTAGCCGTTATTTTAATTTATATTTTGCATATCTTCTTAACTTATATTAAAATATATTAATTCTTCTCTTTTATATATATTTTTATTTATATAATTAATATATTTAACCGTTATAACATGAATTCAAATCACAAATTAAATTAATGTATTAGTAATTTAAATAATTGGCCTTAAAATATATAAATACTGATATTTTATATTTCATTAAACAATTGTGTTTTAATTCTTATTAATGTCTTCAGCATAAAATAAGTATAATCGTTTCGATTATACGAAATCCTTATATAATGAACATTAAAAATGATACTAAATAAAAACTATTTTAAACACATAAAATATTATAACTTTTGGAAATAGTTTACAATTTTTTATTTATAATATTAAAAAAGGGTATATTTCTATTTCTTATACTTGAACAGAGTTGGCACAGAAATACAAGAGGGGACGATGCGATGTCGCTGCAGAGTTCAATTGACGCAAACACTTACCGCCCGAAACATGTTAGAGGAAATAGGAAAAGGAATGATTCGAAATGGACGGAAGAAGTAAGTATATTAGTACTAGTTTGTACTAAATTATATATATTAGCTAACGCAATCGACATTGTTCATAAACTCGTACAAAGATTATACAAAAGTTTTTTTAATACTTAAAATTATTACCGATTTGAAATATATATAGTATGAATTTCTATCTTTAATAACATATTTTTTGCAGGTTTGCGTTACTTCAGAACTAATATACAAATATCAGATCCGAACAAAGAATCTGGATGAAGTTCTATCTGAAGATAAAAAAAAATTGGAGGTTCTAGAACAAGTAAAATATTTTGTCATTTAAAATTATTATATATTACATTTAATAAAATGATTGAATGAAAAAATGAACGAAGGAATGGTTAAGTGAATGAACTGATCTTGACATTTCAGCCTGCACTGGTTAACGAACAACTTGGACAACTTTACTTGGATTTACAACTACAAGGAGTGGCCGCTAGGTTGACTTTAGAGGAAGGTATCACAAGCTCGAGCAGTTCTGGTGAAGAAAGCACCTCAAGGTCTTCGAAAGTGAAGGTAAAACGATCAAAACTACTCATGGCTTGTTTCATACATCTGTTTACGGTTATTGCACAAGTTCTGAACTCAACCATCTTGATTGCAAGCTCCTATTTTGTTTTATTAGTGTTTTCTTGATGTTGTATGACAGTCGAAATCCTTATCAAAACGTCTTAAGAAACATTTACACTGCACTGAATATATAACTTCAATTTGTATGCATATCTGATTAATTGATTTCAGATCCGTCGAAGAAAGCGCGAATACAGCAAATTAGTTATGATATACGAAGAGGACGCCCCCTTTCCCCCGTCAGCAAACGTTGCTAGCACATCTAGGTCTTAATATATCATCACTCTTCAGGGCTTGGTAATCATCAGTCCCTTGTCTTGCCATTAAACTTTAAAATAAACGTTAAAATAAAGCTAAGTGCACAATATTTTATATATTATATATTTGTCTATGATGTCAGTTTTTTTGGTGTTTATATAGTTAGCTAAATTTAGGCAAAGGTAAAGAGATATACAGCCTTCATTATTTGTATTGACTTTGACAGCTTTGGTGTAATAAAAATATATTATCTGTCACTTTTACATACAGAATAGAACAAAGTCGGAAAACGTTTTATTATGGCTCTAGTTTCGAATGTTAAGTTGAAGTTTATTTATCATTTGCATTACATTCATTTTTTTTATTCTTTATATTATGAAATTATATCTGAAAAAAGTTTCAATAATCCTTTTTTAAATCTAGTAACAATTGTCATTGTGTAGTCTATAGGGAAAGAGTAGTTGATATTGTTCTTGCTCGATGTATGTATGTCGGTTACTATTTCTATACAAAATAGACAATAAAAAAAAAGAAATTAATTAATCTAAATTATAATTCAAATTATAATAAATATCACATTATAAAACAGATAATCAAATATTTTTAAAACAACTTTTTATTAAGTTTGTGTTTGTGTATGAGATAGTAGATAGATTAGTGATGTAAATACTGCTCGTATGAAATTATGAATATATTCTTGTGCAAAGATATTTATATAATATTTTTGAAGTATGTATTAAGATTTCGTTTTTAATTCTAATATTATTATTATCTGAGGATCGATTTACTAATTCTTATATAAAATTAAATCTAAGAATATATTTCATTTTTTTTTTACATCTGTCAAATTGCTTCATAATATAAGTCATGAAAAGTCAGATCTAATATAGTCTAAGTTATTATAATAATATATAATATACATTTATAATAATAAGTTTGTATTGTTCACTCATTTTGTTGTGGTTGTTTTTGTGTAATTTATATTTTTTAATATTAAGTTTTTTTTGTCATTTTTTATATTATTTTGTTATTCATATATTCGATATAAGTTACAAATTAGGCTTTATTGTATTTGTATGAAGTTGAAAATGTTTCTTTATATCACATCGTTATTTGTCTTGACATTATTAGTTGTATTGCGCTCAAAATGCATTATAATAAGATATTTTTTACTGCTTTAAAATCCATGTATTTTTTAATATATATATGTATTATTTAATGTTTTAAAAGAAGGATATTTCTTAAGTGTTTCTTTATATGACAGATATAATAATGAAATATGTTAAAAAAAAAACACATAATTATATTGTAGTTGGACCAAAAATTAGTTTCATAAATATTTTTCCACTATATACATTGTTTTTTTTTATAAATATAAGATATTTTATATAATAATATATGTTGTTACAAATATTGGTGTTTTAGTACAAAATAAATAATATATTATATCTAAGTGTATGTGTATACGCCCCGGCGGATTGCTTGTCATTATGTTTAATATAAGAAAATTACAAAAATATTATGTCGAATCTTTATATGTAATGAAAAAAAAATACGATTTAAATATATTTGATATTATTTAATATGTTTTTTATTTATACTACCTTTACTTACATTACCTGTGACTCGAATTTACTGACTCACCTAAATTATCTAGATATTCATATTATTATTATTATTATTCATATAATATATGCACTAAAATAAAAGCCATTTTAACGTCTATTGTTGCGTCTATCTAAGATCTGATCAGATTTGTAATATTCAATATCTATTTTTTAAAACTATATGTCATGTTATCTTCTTTATTCTTTTACCTGACAAATGTATAATAAACCTTTTTTTACATTCAGATTAAGTAATAATTGTCCAGAAAATTAGCATTTCTTTTCATTTAATCAAATAAACAATTAAATTAAGAAATAGTATCTAAGACATGATCAGATTTCTAATTACTCTATATATTTTTTTAAAAAACTATACCTATATACATGTAGATATATATTACGTCATGTTATCTTCTTTATTCTTTTACCTGACAAATGTCTAATAAACCTTTTTTTACATTCGGATAAAGTAACAATTGCCCAGAAAATTCGCATTTTTCATTTAATCAAATAAACAATTAAAATTAAGAAAGAATTATTCGGTGTTATTTCCAGTTTCTCAATAAAATCTTCACCAAACTTCTATAAGATCCAAACTGCCTTAGTGAATGCAATGAAATTTACAAAAATAATAAAGCATATTCCCTGCTTGTGTCTATTAATTAATAAATCACTAGACATAAAAAAACTAAATAAATATTCAGTTATCTCTGCAAAGTATTACTTTACATTAAGTAGATGTATTAGTATTTACGCTCTTATTTTGTGTTTCAGATTAATATGAATTCTCCCATCTCGTTGCATTCGTATTTACTAACTTATTGTTTGTTTTTATCCGATATTTCTACTCGTTTCCCATTTTAAATATTTAAATATTTATCTATCTTAACGTTCTACAATAAATACATCAAACACGGTTATTAATTAATATATTAACTAGCTTATTACTAAAAATAAGATCATACTTTATACACGGTTATTTATTAACAATATCACTCAGCTTATTACTAAAATTTTATTTAACTTTATTGCAATAGAAACTTAACATTCGTTATCTACAGTTGTTTTAGTTTTAACAACTGATATTGTTATAATAGTAAAATAGCTAGGTTTTTTCCTTCAGTTATTATTCTCAACAAACTCCAGACCTGTTATTTCATACCTTTAAACCCACACTTACTTGACGCTCCGTTGATACAATGTAAATAATTACATTGACTCACACACACACATAAACCAACACCGACACAGCTCTACCTGCGCAAGAGTCACATTCCATCACCCACGTTCACGATTGGCCGTCGAGCCTGCGAGGGCTTCGAAACAGTTTTTAGACGTTATTTTAGAAAGTTGGCAGTGTTTCCAAGTGTGTGATTCTCGGGATAAAATGAAAAAGGCTTAGGGTAAGTCACTAATATCAACTGCATTACGATTATATATTTTATATAAAGCCTTCTCTTATCACGGTGTTTCGCTGTATATAGTATGTTCATGGTCATATATGACGCGGGATAAAAATGTTGTTATTCGTGCTCAGAAAATTAATTATTATTAAGTACATATACAAGATTATAATCAATTTCAAACCGATGCAGTCACTTTTGAATTAATTTATTAACTTACCATAGTTTAAATATTTTAATCAGTTTGTGTTTTATATGAAATGATTTATCTCGGTATTATTGTGAGTCACTAAATTTTCTTAGAAAATCTTTGAAGTTTTTTCCGGATTCCATTCCAAATTGTTATAAAGTTAGCAAGTCTCATACTGTCTTTATGTTTAAATATATTTTAATAAACTTATACAGATACAACATAGATAGTATTATACCTAGTGGCTATAACCACACTTATATAATACATTTGTTTTTAACCTCACAAACTAAAATAAAACTAAATTTTGATATAGAGTGTGGGTAGTCGTTAGAATACATAACGTATATATAGATATGCATCATAACGTATGGATAGGTTTTATGAATCAAGGTTCATAACTTAATAATGATTTATTATTATTTTTTATTATATCTTATAGATTTTCTTGGATTACCTCAGAGGGATTTTCCTTTTTCAAAAGTGATTTAATGCTGATTCATATCATATACCTCGATTTATTAATATGATATATAATTTCTTAATTGATTTTTGCATAATAATCTAAATGATTACATAATGAGGTGATTATTAAGTACGTATTAATCTTTTTAAAATAAATAAAAAATTAGAGATGCTAAAAAAATATATAAAAAAAGGTACGCGGGATATATTGATATTTCAAAAGTACTTGTGTTATTCGAACTCATGTTTGATTATTAATACTACAGTATGACCGTCATAACAGACATTGTTTAATAAACATTTCAAATAAAAAGGTATCAATTAAGAATTGTAAACTATCAGACTTCCTTTTAAGTGCATTCAATTTATATGGATTTGGAATTCAGAACGAGCCAACTCTCTAGTGGTCTATGAACTCTTATAACTTAAATAGTTTAAAAAGTTTCATTTGAATTTTACTAGAATTTAACATTTTGCAACTTTTAGAGTTTTAAGAACAGTAACCGATTAATACATAACAGCTGAAATAAATTAATCGCAAAAGTTTGAGTCAAACGATGTTTACTTCAATAATGGAAAGGCTCTGATTATATAAATATGAATAACAAGATTTCTTAAGATTTAAAATATGTTGAAATGTACAAACATTAAGCTATTTCAGATCGTTAGTTAAACACCTGTTTCTTTACTTTAATTACGACTTCTTAATGAGCGGAAAATAGATAAGACTTGCTTCAACCTCTGATAAAACATTTTAAAGGAGAGCTAGGCTAATGGTTTTATACAGTAAATACACCCGAAGTCATAATTAGATCTGAGAATAGAACCTGATTAAGCACAGAAATTTCTATTTTGTAATAGTATTTAAATAATATTTTCTAAGATTTACACGACTACTACACATTTCAATAATACTATTTTATGGATATAACTCGCGTTTATTATTACATTTTTAAATTTAACCCGCCGTTTCGAATGCTTTGCAGCAAACGTGTTCGCGGTATGACACCATCATCTCGTCTTACGCGAACTTTGCTGCAAAGTATTCGAAACCTCGGATTAAATTTAAAAATGTAATAATAAACGCGAGTTCTATCCGTAAAATAGTATTATTGAAATAGTATTTCAATATCTTTAAAGGTACCAAAGATTTTGCAATCTTTGATGTCTTTAAAGTATTATTGAAGTGAAAATAGTAATTATTGAAGTGAAAATAGAGTAGGCTTTCTAAATGAAAAATCTGTATATCTTAAACCAAGTAGATTAAATAAATATATACTTTTATATAAATAATAAGAGAGGGCAAAATGCTACTATAAAACAAGAAGACAAATGACGACAACAAGTGTAAATTGTATATAAAAAAAATATATATTTTCTTATTTCAAAGCATCAACTAGCTCTCATCGTTATTGCAACAACATTTTTATAATTAATATAGTTCTATTGTGTTTTATATACATGTACCTAGCGCGGACATTCGAATATACAAGGGTTTCTGAATTCTACAACTACAGTACATCAAACTAATGAATGGATAGATATTGAGTTTTGGAGAGTGTGTATCGAACCGAATAAACTGTATTGGCATTGAGGATGTTCTAGAATATACACAAAGCTTATATAACAAAAATTAAATGAATGTTTTATATATAGCCATTGGGAAATTTTAATTAAATTAATAACAATAGTTAATTAAAATTAAAAAGTTTTTACAGTCCTCACAACAACGAAATAGAAATTCTGTATTACGAGACGAGTAATTTACATCGTTTCAGGACAATCATTGAAGAAATTTTATTGCGTATATCACTGAAACTTTTTTAGGTCCTCGTTTGTCAAAGAACTTTTGAATAGTGAATATAGCATGCAAAAGAAATACTATGTGTGCGAAAAAGAGTTTTTCTTTGAATGCTGTATTCACTGTTCAAAAGTTAGTTCTTTGTCACAGACAGAGTAAATAACGATGTTTGATAATTTACATATACATTTTTAATAAGTTGACCAGTTATGACCTGCCTTGTAAATATAAATAATCTTATTATTTGGTCCCAGTGCTAGTAGTTAAGGGTGATTTGTGAAAAATCTTAAAAAAGTATATACAAAAAACTACCAAAAACAAAGTTTATTATTCACTGGATCACGATCACTAGGGGTTCCAAAATATCTAAAAAAACGAAACCTTTCTAATCATTTAAGAGAAATTCATTTAAACAAACAGAAAGTTTTATGACGTACTAACAAAAGAAGACTACAATTAATTAATAACAATAAACAAACGAATAAATATATATTCAAAATCTATTAAATAATAAAAAGATTATAATTTTTCTATTATTCATATTATATGAAAATATTTTATACAATAACACAATTATTTACGACCACCAGACACTTCGTTACTTAGATTTTATTCAACAGAATTAAAAAAAAAAAACATTATTTAAGATAATTCATGAAAATTAAGTAAGTTAATTAAATACTTTGCTGTATTAACAGATCCGGTAATTAGCTTTCTTTTATCTAAAGAAAATATATTAAAATTTAATATAATTAGTAAGAAATTTTAAAGTTAGCGCTTTTTATAGTATTCATAATTTTATTAAGTTTGTACGTGAGTAGAGATTTCTAGTAGCAAAGAATATGATTTACTTGGAACTTTCCTTAACGTTAACATTTATAACGTTAGAATAAAGCCTGTCAGATACAGGATATTGTTTTCTAAGTTATTTTAAAATTTATTATAGAGTCTACTTAATGAGATCCTATAATGAAATACTTAATTATTTGCAAGAGAGATCAAATAATGTTAGAGACAACTCCGTGTAATATCCGGCGGAGTATGTATTCCTCGACGACATCCGGCTGCGGTCCTCTAGTTTGTTAATCGGCTATTGATTACCTGCTCAATATGCAGTCCATTATGTATGGAAAATCAACACGGAAAAGTATGAGAAATAATTAAAAAAGAATGCTTCTACATAACAAAATATCTCTTGAATCGCATAATGATTTCAAACTTCGCAGTTCTACTAAATAAATTCAATTTTACTCAAGATAAAGTTAAAGTATGTCAGCATTACACAGGCAGGTAATTAAAATACAGGCTTCATATGACTTTGTAGTACACAGATTCACCGAGCCTCTGCGAGCGCGACGAGACTTCACTTGCATACAAATAAGATGAAAACAATAAATACACCATTGGCATTCCCTCCTTTGTATGGCTTTCCTTACTCTAAAATATCATACCAGACACGAACATACAGACCTACATACATTTTGACATTTATTAACCGTTCTGTTAGTTATATATAATTGAGACTATGTAATAAATTGTTTCGGATTTCAGTCACAGAATTCCATATTGACAAAGATGGACTCTCGTTGATAAACTAGAAGACCTAATGGATTAGGAAATCAAAATCGGTATGGCCTAAGGCACACCTTTTGTTAAGCCGACATTTCAAACAATGCTTGGATATATTGATAAACTGAGTCCTTTGTAAGCTTAAGTTATTACCGTATCAGAAGCTCTTTGTAGAAAATGTTACTTCGCTACAAATTAAATGGGTTTTCATATAAAATCCTTTTAAAAAACATCGTCTTAATACTAATAAATAATGTTTTACTTTTATAAAAAAAAAAAAAGAAAATAAGATATTTATTATATTTTGTAACGGAAAGAAATATTTAGCATTTTGTTATATAAGTGTTACCTAAGTTAATACAAAACATACAAATATAAGAAAGCAAACGTGTTTTGCATTTGTTACGAACAATTCGTTAAGAATTACTTATAATAGATCGCTTAAAATTCAATTTCGGTTAATAGTAGGAGCCTATAAGAAATACATTCAAATATTAAAATCACAAAAGAAGCAATTAATTCTAAAACTATACGGATAAAATTATATAAAAATAAATAATATATATTGTCATACATTATAATATTTAGGTATCTTAAAAATATTTCGTATGTGAGTAAATTCCTGTAAATTGAAAGCGTGGTATATATTGTTACTGGTTAATCTAAATTCTATATTATAAGGCGTGGTATACACTATATCTAAAATTATCAGAAACATAGTTAATATTCCTTATAAGTACGTGAGGCTTCTGAAAGATCTCAAGGTGATCCGGCGGTTACCTCACGGTACTGCTTGTTTGTCACGTTTAACAAAAAAAAATACACATTTTAATCAATAACAATTTATTATATCTTCAATATATTCAAGATTAGTCATTCTTTATTTTAGCAACGTGTACTTACGTGATAATATATTATTATTATATATCAAAATAGAGCAATGCCAGTCTTTATTTTTAATTACAAATATTTGTATTATGTAAATAAATATAATGTATAATAATATTCTAATTATGATGAGATACTAAACTGATGTTTTATATGTTCCGTTGCCTAGCAACTACAGTTAAAACTCCGCGCTTTGTTTTCACTTATTTAGCTGATTATTTCATTTATCATGATTAATAGAAATGTTATGTTGAACTCAATGTTCCCTCCTTGATTTTTAGTTCAGAAGCGTAAGATGTAATAATAAATTCGTTAACATCTTTGGTGAATCTCTTTTTTGGTGCGTATTTTATCGATTTTATATAATTTAGAATATTTAGAACTTAATCAAAGTTATATATTTAATTGTGTGAAAGAAATTTAAGTAAAATAACAATATTTTTTTATTTAATTTAAAATAAGAAACTAAAGGTAAGTAATAATATATATACAAAATATTAACAATGAGATTTTTTGTACCCGTTGCAAACAGTCGTTGTGAGCTATGAGTCATACTATTTAAAGAGATCTTTCTTTCTCTTTCTTCGAAGGATATTATCACTTTCGTAAGAAAAACGTATCCACGGATTCGCAGGTAGATTTTTGGCAGTCCTGTTAATACAATTAGCATTAACCTTTTAGGAATATTCTAATTTAAATATTGAGGTATATTTTTAAATATATACAATTTAATTTAAAGTGATGCTGAAACAGATAATATAACACTATAGATAAATATATTTGTAAGTGTAAACAAGATGCAATAAAGTGCCATGTTTAAATATTTGTTAAACTCTACCTGTCCTATGGTGCGATTAAAAAAACAACGAATGCTTTTTAATAAAATCTTTTTCTTTAAACCTTTCTCTTTACCACTTGCAATATATTGCAGCAGATTAAAAACATTTTGTTTTAAAGTGTTAAAAGCGTATTTATAGAATCTGTTTATAGAAGTTTAATAAGTAGCTGTTGTTATAAATTTATATATATTAAGAATAACATTTTGAGTACTCTAAAGACTTTAATTCATGATTTAATGTTAGGTTCAATTAATTATAGATAATCTTAAGTTTGGAGTTTTGTGTTTAAAATTAATATGGTATTTTTCAGGCAGGAAAATGTTACGATTCACTTGCCTCTTGGCCTTGCTAAGCTTGGCATCATCGCAGCTTACTCTCGAAGGCATCAGATGTGGCCAGCTTACCTGCACGGTGGAGGAGTACTGTTCTCCAGAGACCAATAGATGCGCGCCTTGCAACGTCGTGTGTAACAAGACCCATCACAACTATGACTCTGGCCTTTGCATCAAGGAGTGCCAAGGTTCGTTGCTTGTTGACAATTATGACGCTGCTTGTTGGACCTCTAAAAAGGCCACGACTCAATGAAACGTGAAGTACTTACAGAACTGTGACATAGGATAAACAATAATTTATTTGTTATAGTTATTTTTATTTCATTATATAAAAAGAATGATTAACCGACATTTTACGCTACGCTGTAACGTACGGTACGTGACTTTTTTTTATAGATATATAAAAAATAATAAAACTTTGAAGTGGCATTCCGCTATGTGGAAATTCTGAACTCGGGATGGTTATGTTATGACGATGACTAATATTCGTGCACATACAATAATAATAGGGGCCTTCAAGGGTGACAAAAATGATTTTAAACTTAATATTATATGTCATAGAGACCCATTTCATTTAATTTCATCGTTAACAACCAGTTTCGTGACCGCAAACCGCCTACAACTTCTCTCGCCTACTCTAACTTATTTTATCTCTCTCGCACATCTGTTAAAGAATTCAAGTTTCAGGTCAAACCTCTACGAGAACATTTTCACATGAAGTTCTAAACTTAAATCATACTATTGATTGGTTTTTACACAAGTAGGAACTTTTTTTTATGCAAGATTTTTACTTAAACTTTAAACTTCTAATTGCATACTCTAGAAAAAAATATTCGTTAAAATCGTAAATACGCAATTAAACTAGTGAAAATTATATATCATTGTACATAATTATTTGTTACATATCGTTTATTTTGTGTTTAAAATAACTCACAAGCCTTCGTTAATTTAGTTATATTGAAATTCTATTCCAAATATTCTGTAACGCTTTTGTTCAATCTGTTAACAACGTTGATGTCCGTATATTGTGTTAAAATTTGACGTGATTATAATTATCGTTAGATGAAAAGACAATAATTGAATTTCGGCACTACATTGTATTGTTTCATAAATTGAACGTTCTATAATGAAACATTAATATATATTTTAATATATTTTTAGTTAACGTAAATCAAAATTCAATAGATTAAATGCAAAATAGTTAATCGGTCATTGATATTGGGTGCCACTCCGCCCATGAAGTTATGGTCTGCTGACTTGGACAGGTACCACTCACACATGCATGAATGCGTTTTCATATAAAAGTTGCTGTGTACAATGGAACAGGTCCATCGGATGCCTTGAAGCGAATGATTTTAGAGTTTCTTTTTTGTTTTATTATTTTGTATTAAGTCTCTTAAAAGCTGATTTATTTTTGTATCGAAAACAGTTTTATTCTAATAGCTTTCGTTTATTTATTATTTGTTATAATATATTAAATATGATTATAATTTTCGTACACTATCTGTATGGCAGGTTCGTGCACATCTTTGTATGTTGGGACTTGGGATCTAGCTTCGGTCCTAACTAAATATTCAAAAGGGAAATTTAGAGTCGAGTCTAGAAAGTATCTTTACATCGAATCATAATAAAATTAAGGCCTTTGTTTGTTTAACAAAAGCATAAAGACAATTATGACGTCATTTTTAATATAGAATATAAAGTTACTTTTTCCTTACGGTACTTACTAACACATTGCATATAGCAAGGTTTGAATCTTCGTATTAAGCATTCTAACTGCAGGTATATTTTCTATGGCTAGTGACGTAATATCCTCTTAGTAGCCATGTGTTAATGTTTATATGGATAAAGTGTGCGTGTGTGTGTTTGTATGAAAGAGACGAAAAGAGCATTACTTTTGTTAGTGAGTGTGTTAAGCACCTGTCGCATTGTCAGGAAGGTAACGAAACACTCGCCATACTAATGTTAACTAAACCAAGTATGGTATCTTGGTTATCATAATGTGAAGTTCGTTTCTTTAAATTATATTTATATTGGATAATATTTATAAAATTATAAATAAAATAGCTGTGGCCGGTGACTTCGTCAATCCAATTCCCCTTTTAACTCGTTTTCCTTAAAATGATTACAAATCGATATATTATAAAGTTTTTTTTGTGTTTTTTTTTCATTTTTTATTTTTCTATCACTTGACAAGATCATAAATGTAATATAGGATTTCAAATGTCTATACTAAAATTATAATGCTGAAGAGTTTATTTGTTTTGTTGAACGCACTTATCTTCAGAACTACTAAACGGATTTGAAAAATACTTTCTTATTTTGATAGTAGGTCTCATGGACTTATCTATGGAATACTATAGGCTATCTAACATTACTATTGTTTCTAATTACGTTAAAATAAATAAAATCTGAACCTCGAGTAAATATATTGTCCATATATTTATCATTCCTTTGCTGTTTAATTATAAGACGAGAAAAACATACTTAGTTTTTGAATTATTCATATGTTAACAGTTACGTCTTGCAATATGCACATTTGTTCAGTGTATATACAGACAAATATAAAGAATGTTTGTATATGTCAATTTTACGAGTAATCATATCATCTGCGACACACTTACAAGGTGTATATTTATCTCGTGATAAGTGTGTATAATGCTTTATTTCTATTTTCATATAGAAAAAACGATGAAAATATAAATACAATGTGTTTAAAAATCGTCTATAAATATATATAGTCATATCAAACTATTTTAAATTTTAAATTAATAGGCAGGACTCAAACCTGCAACCTCTGGGACATCGTTCCAGACGTAGTAGGTAATATTTAGAGATATATAGTCTTTGTTAAATTATTTTTTTTGGTTTCAGGCTACCTTCTAGACTTAAGATACATGCGTAGGACTGAAAATGCTGACCCACCTGCCGATATTACAAGTAAGTACTCTAGCAAATTACTTATGAAAATAATAATATAATAATAATAAATATATTAAATATATCATCTTTTTATGTGTTTTGCAAATAAAGTCATACGATTTTTGTATTAAAACGATTATTTTGATAAATATTATATTAAATTTAATTACGATTGTTTTAATTTTACAATTTTGTATAATTTTATTAAAGAATATTACACGCATTTATTTATTATTGTCTTGTACAAACATGTTATTTATATGAATAATATATTAACAAAATAATATACTGAGCTAGTGCAAGGCGAATTGTGTTAACTAATTATTGTTTTATAAATATATCTGCAGAGCATTTCCAATTTGTATTAAAAATAAACAAGACTTGTTAATGCAACAGCGAAATAACTTGGTGGTATTTGCAACGTGAAATTGATTTACTTTTATGATCAGATATTGAAAAAACTTTGTGAAATGTATACATTCCTGGAATTTTTTATTCCAACTTCTGATATCTGAAGGAATATTTAGATTATAGTTCTATTTGAACTTATGTTAACTAAGTTAAAGATTATTATATATTAGTTAAAAATAATAAGCAAAACAGATAGTCAATCGCGTATAATTTGGTTACATTTTGATTTTAACCCGACGTTTCGAGTGCTTTGCAGCAGTCGTGTTCACGGGTAGACGAGAGGTAAGTGTCTGTCATAAAGTCAGTAAAATTAAAATGTAACCAAATTATACGCGAGTTTCAATTCGTAAAAAATTGTTTTATTTCAAATGTGTACTCATGACAATCTAAGAAAATACCAGATACTTAATTTTGCTGTATTTCTGAATAGAACTGAAGCTGGTTCAAATCCAGACTATGATGACAGTAAAAAATATGTATCCAGTATGTAAGCGAATATTATTATAGTCTAGTTAAGCGAATTATATAATTAATGCTTTTGGGCTTGTATATCAATCAAATAAATAATATATTAAACATTATTGTGGATTTTAAAAAAATATTTGAATCTCGTAATTTTTCATGTACTTTACAATAAAAAAACTTTTCTTTGTATAAATACATATTATAAATTAATTTTAAAGGTTTTAAATGCGAATTTGTATATTAAAAAAGTTGTTTCAATGATATATATGTAATGTATGTGAAATATGTTTTAAATCTTTATAAAATGTTATAATTCTGAAGGTGTCCAGCGTCAGGCTCAGACTGCGCTGATCGTTAGCATCGTTGCTCTCGCTGTGCTGCTGCTTATCCTCATCATACTGTGTCGTGGAAGAGTCTCCTGGCGATATATCAAGCAAAAGTTACAACCAACCAAAGTAAATTTTATTAAAAACAACTCAAATGTATATTACGTATATACACGTGATAATAATATTGTATTTCATACAGAATCGCGTCAAGCAATATCCTGCTGATCTGACCCACCACAACCCACACGCTGAAATGCCAAAACCGAAGCCAGATTTGAAGCTGGAAATACGAAATCCCGAACCACCGAAACGCCAAAATCCACAACCTCTAAACCCTAGAGACTTAGATGCGAGGACACAGACAGAGAAAAGCCAAGGAGCTACCACACCTAAAACGACCAGCACTGCTATAAGTAACCGACATCCAGCTGAAGACACTACTCTTGACTTCTCATACGATAACATGGGCATGAATGTGACACCCCCTGAGCAGGCGACAAGTCACAGGTTCTGAGTGGGTTGTTACTTTTGGAGGAAAAACAGTAAATTATTTAATCAAATACGAATAATAACTGAATACGAATAGTAACTGAAATCATATTGTAGTATATTCTCGATATTTTTATTTGTAAATAAATTTAGATATTTCAAATAAAAATATTTTTTACGGATTAAAACTTGCGTATAATTTGGTTACATTTTTATTTAATTAACACACATACTTACATCTCGTATACCCGTGAACACGATTGCTGCAAAGCATTCGAAACGTCGGGTTAAAATAAAAATGTAACCAGATTATACGCGAGTTTTAATCCGTAAAAAATAGTTTTATTTGAAATGTATACTCGGGAACATATAAGAAAATATTAAATATAGATATTGGTAAATCTTGAAATTTATATTTTAAGTATAAAACTTGATAACAATTATATAGTTATCATCCGGTTATTAATGAAATAAGAAAACTAAACAGTTCTGTTTACTGATTTAACTGGATGCGTTCGTTAACAAAATTGAGCAATTTCGTCGGCTCATTAGCTGAATTGCGGAACATCACAGTTCAATACATCACAAACTGGTATCAATTAGCAAATTACGAATAATTTTACATATCTGGGTTTCATTATCAATTAGAATATTAATATATTATAATATGATAATAGATATCTGGAATATGGTATCTCAAAGGAACTTTCAACCTGTTATTTATACTACTATGCAGCAGAACTCCACAATCCCTATAAAGTGAAACCTTAAGGTACTTAAATGCTCTCAATCCGGTACAACGGTACGGTATAATAAGGTACAATATGGTACAATACGAAATATCTGTATGAATTCTCGCAATTGAAATATAAGTATTTACATGTGGCAGTATTGATCTATTGAATATTGCGTTTAAAGAATATTTTCAATAAAGATGCTTTGTAAATTTGTTTTAGGTATTTTATAAGAATATTTATGTTATTTGTTATCGCACTTTGTAGAATAAAATAAAGCAAATGATACATAAGAGAATTCACAAAATTATATAATATTTTAGTCAGGTTTCGAAAATAAATATGCTATTGTATGGAAAGTTATTTAAAAATTTTGACATTTATTTTTAAAGCGTCTATGCACGTCTAAATATTATTAATTAGTTAGTTTTGCTCTAGAAATTGGAATTATAATACAAATATGTATTAAAAGTTTTCGAACAATAGAATAATTAAAATAAGATACACACGTTAATTCTAACATTTAAGTGTATATAATTGTTATTTTATTATATAATAGTCATAATGAATTTTTTAGATTTAGCATACGTGTATTCGTGAAGCAATAAATAACGGTTTTTACGTATTTAAGAGCCGCACACGCTCAATTTGAAAATTATTTCTGAGTTCGGATTATTGCCAGAAATTTAAATCGGGCGTAACATCTCTACGTAGCTAATTACAGAATAAAATTGCACTTGAAATTGAGTGTCTCTTAAACCTTAGAGTGGATTTTACTTTATGCATTTCAGCCAATATCTCTTCAGAATGATTTTAAAATGTATAAAATTATTTCCGTACTGTTCCTATATCTAACTTTTTTTTAATCGAGTTGAACTCGTCGAAATAAATTTTCAGCATGGCTGATGTAGTTTCTTTTAATTTGTCTTGTAATGTTTTATGTAATTATTATTATTGGGCAAAATATAAGAATTATAACATTATTTACTTGAAAAATATAAAAGTAATTGTGTGTCCTAGCTTTATTCTTCTTTGTTTGTGTTTGTAACATCAAAGGGATGTTGCTTTTGTCGTGTTACTGTACATGTGTGTGTGTCATGTGTCAATTGTCTATGTCCATGAATGTTGATATCGAAGTTGTTTAAAGAGAAATTGTTTCACTTTTAATATTTTTAAAAATAGCTTTTTTAACGTGATTTTGTAAGTTTTCTAATTGATATTTCTTTATTAATATTCATACATGTATTTAGAAATTATATTCTTTTAGAAAACTAAAAAAATATAATCTGAATATAGATAATAATTACAAATGGTATGAATAATTTTAATAATTTTCTGGTTTTAACCACTTTACTTAATTAATATAAAGATTAGTAAATATATATTATAGATATTTTATAAAATACTATTTATTAGCCGTCCATACGACACATTCCAATAGAAAATATTGTAGGACTAAGAAAAATTAAATAGTTATTTAACTAAATAACTATTTATAAATCTATTATATTTTGTTATAATATGTCATTATACGTCAGTGTTATTATTTTTATTATATTATAATATATATTGAATAAAAATAATAACTGCAAGTTAGTGAATATATTTTAAACAAAATTCCTCTGACGTGTATGTTCGTGGTTTATTTTGGTTCAAATATCCAGAAATAATTTATTATTTTATAAATGCAGGAGAGATTGATTGAAAATTCTGTGGTGACGTGGTGAGGCTTTTAACTGAAACTTCAGCACATAAAGGATATGTGGATGAATAGGTCTGTAACTACCATTATAATTGTATAACATTTTTAATATAAATTTTTATATTTATAGCTCAATTTACAAAAAGAGAAAATATGTCTCTATTTGTGGAGTCTTTTTTATAAACTTTATTGTGTTTTACTTTTATCTATTTCATATCAGATAAAATTTATATATTTATACATTATTTCTTTGGCGCAAAAAAAATAGATTTTATAAGCCTTTTGAATTTAAATTAACAAAATATTTTGAAGACAAATGTTCTGCGGTATTATGATACTTAATTAAATAAGGTTTTCTTGTGCATTTTATAATAATTTAATATATATATTGAGAAGTTATTAATGTTTGTACATATTATTGAGTATTAATATTAAACTATTCATCTTTAGATATTTTCTAGATCATTAATTTTACGAATACGAATTATCACAATTGTAGTTTTTTATTATTAGATTTTTTAAGGTTCTAGTTTAAGATCTAGTTATATATTTGAAACCCTCAGGTTATCCGTCCATTACGATATGTGTAAGTATTGTTCTAAAGAATGTTAATGTTAATAATGTCACAGTTAGTCTAACAGCATTGTAATAAAAGTTTTGTAAGTGGTTTCTTGCACAGTAGTTTAATTAGATTATTGAATTTTTTCAAATGGTTTTCTTGAGCTGATTTTATACTGAAGGTAGTTCATAAAAATATGTTATTGTTATATTAGAGAAAATAAATTTAGTCAAAATATAAAATTATTACTTATTTCATTGTCGCATTTAATGAATATATTTTTTTAAAGGTAAAATGTATGTTTTTATGTTTCTAAAAGGTCTTGACATATCTTTAATGATATAAAATGTATTTAATTATATTCTGCCTCGAGCAATCTTTCATGAAACATTTCCAAAGCATCGATAAAAAAACGACTTCTCAACATGAGCATGAACAGAGAGCGGGATGACCGACCATACCGAGTTTTTAATATGCACGTCTGTGTACTGTTATGCAAATGTAAGGAGCCAGCACACCTTCAACAAACATGGGTTTGTACACACAACACACACACACCTATATATACATATTTATACATATTTGTATGTGTGTTATATATATATGGCTTATGTTTTAAAGCTTTTCCAAGCTTTTAAATATAAGCCGTATTAAATTAGTTTCAACTTATAAAAGGAAATAGAGATGTACTTCTATTTTCATTATTTTGCTATTACAAGTATACGGGTATTTCCAGGAACAGGTAATTACATTATTTACAGTGTTCTAGTTTTAATAGTTTGTTTTAGATATATTTTTCTTTGACTGTTTTGAATGCAATTTAATTTATTTTAAATATGTGTTTAGTAACACTAGAATCGCGCAAAAGTATATCGTATGTTAATCTAGGCTGTGGTTTATGTTACTAACAATTTTCGGCTAAAGCTGTTCAATCGTTTCAGTGATTGAATAACAAATAAAACGAATAATACTTATTTATATTAGTAAAATAGAAGAGTTATTACTTTATATATATTTACGTTAATTTAGTGAACTTAAAAATGTTTGCCTTTTGAACCCTTGTTCAAAAAATATATCTTATTTTATACGATGCTTTCGGTGAATTTCAGTTCAGTTGAGTAAATCTTTGACTATGAGTATTTAAACTATATAAAGCGAAAAAATCAACTAAAAGCAATGACCGGGTTGGCCGACCTAGTCGGTTGATGAGTCGGCCATTTTGTACCCGAAATATCGTTTAGTCGCCCAAAATCATAGTCATCTCCAGTAATCGCCGAAGTTCTAAGAATATTATAATATAATGTAGAGTACGAATATATAATGCAACTGCTAGGTATTTTAGTAATTATATCTTTTAATTTTTTTTATTCATATCATATACAACAAATGAAAATACATCAATATATTCTTTTTTAAAAGTTGTAAGAAAAATGTAAGTTTTTTGTTTTAAAATTATTTCCGAAGGTTGCATATTGAAATTAAATTATTTTAAATTTTCCCTATTTCTTCCATTTATTTTAACATATATTCCAGATAATTAAATCTAAGAAAACACATAAATATGTTTTTTTTTCAGTATATTCAACTAAAATACTATGTATTTTCAGTAAGTTTATTTTATTTTCCATTCCATAAGTTTTCGTAACAAAAATTATTTAAGACAATGCAATAGCATGCATGAATTTATGAGTGGCAGTTCAAAGCCTGCCTTTGCAGGTGGCCCGGCAGGCAGAATATAACACCGGGGATTTTTAGGTGTTTCATTAAAGATTTCTCCCCCAGACTCCCTGTCGCTCTCAGTCGACAACAACACGGGTGCTCCATAGACAACGTTCTGTAATTCATTTTCTTATTCAGACTGATATAGTCAGATGTCTGTTTCTATAGAATTTTTTATTAACCAGTTGAACAAAAATATTTTCTTTAACCTAATATTTATATTCATAATTCTTATAATAGGTAAAGAACTGGAATTGTGATTGAGAGGTACTTGTGTAAAAATCATCATTCTATTTTTAACAGGAAATAGTCAATTCAATATTCAGACATTATTAGATAATATGAATAATTACTCAAATACATAGCTCATATTAAAATATTCGGGAAACAAACAATACCTTATCTGCTTAAACTAATAAATAAAAACGAGAACGAATACAAATTAATTTAAGGTAGAATTAAATGGTGACGTTATAGATATCAGGATTGAATTCTCAGCATGAAAACCAAATCTAATTACTGAGAAACTGACTTACAACCGTCCTTTTGTTTGTCACAACGAAGACATTTCACCGCAGGAAATAGAGAGGCAAATCTTCATTGGCAGTTAAAATAATTGAAATTATGGTTTGAAACATAATGGAAATGAGAAAGTATAAACTTTTTTTTATTATATAAAAGATGATATCTACAACCTTATAATTATCGAAGGAAGTGAAACAATTGGAAAAGCTGTTTCGGTATATATATATAAGTTGATAAATGAAATATCGTTATATATATTTTGCTGAAGTTTGTTCTTGTTAGTTGACATGTTGACATATTGTTTGACGTGGCGGGAAAATAATGACAGACAATTTAATTTGTATGTGACGAGACAAGCGGCGAGTTACTTCTCGAAGATGCACCTTTATACAAAGTATCAGTATAGTATTGAGGAAAAGCAAAATAAATAGCGAAAATAAAGTCGTTTAATTGTAAAACCAATGACGCAATTTTTAAATGTTTATTCCGAAATAAATATATTTTATTTTTATTAGCACAACAAATAAAATAAAATAAAAATCGAATTTGTTTTTTTCTTCTTCTATTAACTTACTTTCAATGACAAAATATTTTCGTTTTACCTTGAAAATTTTATATTTAAAACATTTTTTTTCTATTTTGCACCATGTTTTCTAGTTATTTGTTTAAAAATTTACAAAAAATAACAGTTTTTTACGAACTCACGAATATAGTTAACCACATATTCACAAATCCATTTTTACATAATATTTTAACTCTGAGTGTAATACACTTGCTCAGACTAAAAAAAAACATTATTTTTTTTTATTATGAATGTATTTGAAATAACATAATAATTTGGGTACAATGTACAATTAGAACTCTTCACGATTGTTCCTTAATAATTTAATATCTACTCAATACTTTCCTTATTTATAAACAAATGATTTGTAAATCAATTTTATTGGTTATTATTAATCCATCATTCTATGGATTTTTTTTAGTCGTAAGTATTTTCTGGAATTCGGAAAATCTTCGTATTCATTTAAAATACGTCGTAACTTCTTACGAATCATTTTATTCTTATGTTTCTCAAGCATATCAGCATAGGCATCTGAAAATGGCATTATATTTATACCACCATCCTTTGTTACTAAACCTGGTAATCCGGGCACGAGGCCAGCTTGGGATTGGTGGATAGGATATGGAACAGGTAAGTTTGATTGTAGATAATTACCATAATCAGATGGTAATGTCGGCACATTTGGAGGTAGAGGATATAAAGGAGGTAAGGCTATTGGTATTGCTGGAGGTGGCGCTATTGGAGGCGGTGGCGGTATTATTGGAAGTGGCATAGGTAATACAGGCAGATGTTGAGGCACTGGCATTAAAAGGGGGGGTGGAACTGGAACAGGAAGTGGTACTGGAACAGGAAGTGGCACTGGTAGAGGTGGGTTTTTAGTGATGGTAATAGGAGGAGGTTTAAAGTAACAATACTCGGGAATGGTCGACGGGTACCAATAAAGTGGGTTACACGGATCTTCTCCAGGTAGTTTACTGTCTAATGGCCTTTGTCTTATAGGGTCCATGTAGGACAATCCTGGTATAGTACTCAGTGCCAACCTAGTCCATACCAAAATCATAAAGCTCTGAAAAAAATGCACTCATTATATTTTAACTTTTAAAAATTAAAAAGAAAGTAAATTAAATGTACCTCGTAAAATATAGTCATATTTATTTACACGTGTTGTTGGTAGATGTGATTGGAGTTTTGAAGCCGATATGATATTTCTCACTATTTTCGGACGTCCTTACAATGAAATGACTTTTTTTAGCGGACAATGGGATCTCGTTTATTGTTTTCATAGAACAATGAACAGAGGAAATGTGCAAAATTCACGTAATTTAAAATCTGACGAATTTCCTAGTCGTATTCCATGACAGAATATCTGGTATTTCTATCAAACAAATGCCTTTTAAAAATTTTTTGAGTTATTGCTTTAGGAATAAATAAAGCAAAATATTTTTATGACGTTATTTTACTTTTTATTATTATTATTATTATTTTTAATTGTCTACTTGATTTTCTTTAGTATTTCAACAACCAACTCTTTGCTTTGTATTGCTTAGATGAAAAAAAATGCCCGTATATTTAGGAAGCAAACAATATTTTAAGATATTTTATATATATTCGTCACGTTAAATTTGAGTATCAAAGATATGATTAATCAAATTAATAATGTTTGTGCTCATGAAGTATTACAGAACTATTCAATTTTTTTTTTTTAGAAAATAACAGAAATAAAGATGAAACGTTACGTGCAGTGTAAAAATTTTATTTTACATTTATACCATATTATTGTATAATATAGATTATAATTAATAATATAGTACAATATTACTGTAATATAAATAAAAATAAGACAATTTATTTTTGTTTTAATTTTTAATATAAAGGGTACTAAAACGAAACTAAAAACCCCAATCTGTAGACAGGTACAGTTTATTATAGGTTATAGGATAGGTATAGTTTATAGGTATTAGGATGGAAAAAATCTTTATATTTTTTTGACCAATCAAGGTAAAATATGAAAAAACAATTTCAGACCTTTTATAAGCAAAGCAAAAATGCTCATTTAATATTAATAGATATTATAAAGTTTTTGTATCAATATATTTAAACCTGACCCGTTGTCACTCTTTTTATATGTGTTATTGTTTCCAATATTTTATGTTCCCTCGTTAATTTCATACTTCTTCTTTACTTTTTGTATGTCCTCTTCTTCTTTCACATCTGTTTCTGTATTCATATTTAAACTAGGATATGCATTAGCATATGCCCGAGCAAGTTTTTTAATCATAGTCACACTTTTAAATGAAACTGGCTGCTTGTACATGGCGACAGAACCAAAATAGGGCGAGGCTTGAACTGTAGGCACGCTAGGATTCGCCTGTATATCTCTTCTCAATAGTTTAAATAATACTTCAAATGGCGTAGATGGTGGGGGTGGAGGTGGTGGCGGTGGTGGCGGTAGAGGTGTCTGCCGAACTTCAGTAATATATATAGGCGTATTTATAAACGGATAAATGAACTGAACTTCTTTTTCTTGCTGTTTATAAATCCTGTATGGTGAAAATGATCCGAGTCTAGATCTTATTAACGTATCAAATATACCAATACATTCTTCTGGTAGATGTAAAGGGTGCCAATAAAAAGGATTGCATTCGTTCACATCTCTATATCGTTCTTGGAAATCAAAGTCATCCATATATGTCACGCCAGCAATAGATGCATTCATATATTGCAAGTTTGTTAACATAAACATCGATAGCCACAAAAAACTAAATAATCTGAAAAATTGGAATCATGTTAAAAGTTATGCCAAATATTATTGATTACTATTTTGATATTTTGGCCAAAATAAGAATGTTTCAAATATGTTTTTAATAATATTAACCATTTTTATAATTACCGAATGAGTAATTACTGTCTATAGCGTTTTCATAATTATGTATCATGTGAGGATCATGGTAACAAAATTGATGAATATAATTTCATGCCAATCTAAGTGGCAGGCTATTAATTTTACATGCAATTTGAACAACCTTTTGGTTATATTATATTTTATAAATTGAAATTTTTGGATATAGTTTGAATATTTACTAAATATTTTTGTTAGTTGACTACTAGTGTTTTATATTATGGTAAAGCTTTAGGATTTATGATAAAAAAATTACCTATATTACAATAAATTTTCATTTATTAATGAATTTTTAAAGTGGATTTATTAAAGTTTATATTTACAATGGACAATATCTTTAAATTTTAACCTATTCCATTTAGGTTCAGTTATTATATAATAACAGTAAAAATATAAATGTAATTTAATATTTGCTATAAATATAGTAATATTTGTTAGATATGTACGTACCTATTCATTCTTCGTCTAAGAAACGTGTGAAATCAGTCTAATGCCGGCGCGTTTCAGCGCATTGTTAGCATCTGTTTAGTTTTTCTTTGTGTTTGTTTCTCGTCTTTCATAAAGAAAATCATATTTCTAAGAAAATGCCACCTGTATTGTGTTGTTATGCACTAAGTACATTGTTAAGACTGTAACATTATTTTAATTTAAATGCAGAACTAATAGTGCAAAAGATTTGAAATATATTGGAACCAACTACTACATAAACAACGATGTAGAATAATTTTATGTTTATTTGATAATTTAATAACGGCTTTGTACTGTAGAATAACTTCATCGTAAAAGAAACAAAGTAACAAAGGAAAGAATAGGAGCTAAGGAATGGCTTAAACTACAAAGTCTATGCAATAATATTTAATACAGACAACAAACTTATTACAGATATATCATTAGGTTTTACTTATTACAATTAATGCTTAATTTCTTCTTTTTAAATTTTAGGATACCTGAAGATTTTGATGAAAACCGGTAATAACACAATGGGTGGTTTATCGCATTCTTTCGAGACATCTGAAATTAAAAAAAATGTAATGGAGGACTTCTGATTTGTGTTTTATATAGTTTGTTTATTTTAATACGTTTTCGTTTTTGTGATTTGTTTTTTTTTTATTTTTGTAAGCAATATTTTTTATTATTTATTTTCGACTGTTAATTTTTAATTTTTTCTACTTAATTTTTTATTTTAAATGTTTTTGGTTGTGTATTTTTTATAAATATGGGTCATTTGTTCCTTATTAATTGTAGTTACTTTTTTTTCTAATTCTTTGTTTTAGAAATATTTTTTATATGAAAACTTTGTCTGAAATAAAGATTATTATTATGTTATAGTTTAAATATTTAGTAAAATTTTTTCAACCCACCTTTTGGAATAATTTTACTTATGGTTTCAACAAACGAAAAGTACATGATTATTATAGTTAGGCTGATTATTATCGAGACATGCATTGCGTTAGAAACTACAATACTTATGCTGGAACAACCAATAGCTGTGCAGCAGGTTAATAAAATATTTAAGTACGTTTTGTTTCTGTTACAATTGTTATCAATACGAACAATATCAGTACGATTGTGGCAATTTCAACATTGCGTGTTCAATATCGAATATGGTTATAGTACATATTGTATGTTAAGATATTATGATTTCAACCAAATAACATATATAAATTATATTTACAAGAATGAATTTTTTTTATTAAACGGCTGTAACCACGATAATTTTATCCAATGGCGTGAACTTATCACGTTGTGATTCATCTATGCTCCGAACTATTGACGAAGTCCCGAACGAGTTCGAAAGAATTCGGACAAACCCCGGTAAAATTAATTGCGGTACAACGGGAAAATTATATATAATAGTAATTATGGATCACAGAGAAGAAATACTTCTTTATTTTAATCTATAAAAATACTATTGATCAAATAACTGATATATATATATATATATATATATATATCTTTAGTTTGAAGGAGAAAATCTATACAAGAGTAATCCGATCCATCCATCCTATTGTGTGGATCAGAATGCTTTGCTACGAAAGGAATAAATAAAAGTGCAAGCAGCTGAAATGCGAATGAGGGTATGAATGTGGGGTGTCTCATCACTATGAAAATAGATAAAGATACTAATGTTTAAAAAGAAGTTTAAAAGTAGTATCGTTGATGATAGAAACCATGAGAAGAAAAAGAAAGCATGTAAGAAGATATGGTAAAGACGTTTCTTTACCATATCTGCTTCTAAGCTAAGCAAGTCTCTGTTGAAACTTGCTTAACTTTAATGACGTAGGTATGATAGAAGAAAATTGAAGAAATTTACATATTGCCCCTATGTCAGAATTGACCCATTTAATTGGGCAGTTAAATATATTGTATTAATTTTTATTGTTTTTGTTAAACTTTATAATTAAATGTGTTATTGAAAACCATAACTCTTTTTATTATTAAATATGTATTAAGATTAACAGATGTAATAACACTGCTAGTAGTATTATTAATCAATTCACACACACACACACACAGTTTGAAATTGAATAATAAGAAATAAAGCCATCTTTCCTTTCACTCAAAACTGAGAACATAATCTGACTCATGAGTGTGATAACAAAGATATATTAATTGTCATAGAAGATTATAATGTAACTATTGTTTTGAACCCTGAAGACACATGTGATGCTGTGCTACTTATTCATTTAGAAGTAATTGGCAGAGATGAATAGAAAATAATAATAAATTGGCCGATAATCTATTATAAAATTCCCAGAGTTTTGTCTGCGGTAATAAATACATATGAGATAGAGGTTGGTAGGTCTCGTCTATCTGTGAACATGATTGCGGCAAGTTATTTGTATATATATTACACACATATTAAATATACCTAGTAATATGCCAGAAGGCTGGATATAAAGTTCAACAGACTAGCATCCGAATTAGTGTAATATGATAACTTTAATAACTAGAGCTCGCCTGTAAAATCAACATTGCACATGATAACCCAAATTATTAAAAGATATTTTTGCTCAAACTATAGAGGTTTACCAGGTAATAATATTTTTGAAATTCAGATACCGGAACACAAATAATGTAAAAAAAATATGAAAAAAAGTTATGCCAGTTTATACATTTCAGATGTTACGTTGGAATGAAATACTCTTACTTTGTTCAAGTCTACAGTAAAATGGTAGTACTCGATCTGTTGTACTTCTTTTAGCGACGGGCAAGACTATTTCAAACCACTTATAATATAAAAGTTAGGTAATGTATATGAAAAGGTATATCTTGATTAATTTTTATTTACTTTATTAAGTTTCTCAATAAAATCGTTAAACCTGTTAGTTGTTATAAATGTAGGAACTTCCATTATTCTTAGAGGACAGCAACAATCTTTTATAAGGGAGCCTTCACCCACTACATTACTTCTTTTTCTTCGATATTTTGTAACATTATTATCATCATTTTTAATTTTATCATCATCAAGCTGCACCAAGTTTCTCTTACTCTTTATGTTTCGGTCATTGTGAAAATATATAATATCTTTAATCATCTTCAAGGTATACATAATATTACATTCTGAAAAATGTAACGGTTGACCTTAAATTAATATTATCTGACACGCATAATGAATTTAACAATATTTATTTTATTTATATATTTTATGTTATAGTAAAAAATATTGGAAAGAAAACATGTTATAAAATATATTAGTTTCATAAAGATGTAGCAATATTTACGATTCTATAGTTATAATATCTGTTTATGAATGTATGAAGAATTACAATATTTATATATTAGATAAACTAGATAACTCTATTTTTTAATTAATATAACAAGTATTCATTTATTTTTTGTATTACACTAATGTATTCATGAAGCTGTTTATATTTATTTTCATTTCTCTGAAAAACATATTCCAATGACCACAGATCCGAGGTTTACATTTCTTGATTACTTTCGAAAAAAGAGAATACAAATACGAGAATGAAAATGTTTATTACAAAAATATGTTATTAATGGCAAATTAATTAATTTATCTGTCAGCGCAATACCGCATCCGATGCGGTTAGTACTTGGAGCTGTTATATATTGTACGTCTCTTTTATGTCGTAGGCACTCATTAAGCACCTTTAAAAATTCCGTGAATGGAATTAATTGAGTTTGTATCGAAGTTCTGTCATTTATAAAAGTATATTTTGCATAAATTTCATATTGAAAATGTTGTTTTCGAAGAATTTCAGACAAACGTAATTATTGATTGATATACATTTTTATTAACTCAGTCCACTGAGTGGGCGCCAAATTTTATTTTTTGAACGTAAAAATTGTTCAAACTGATACGGTTTCGTAGCAAAGTTGCTACTGAATTGATTAAGCTTATTATCTAATGCTATTTCTTTATGCTGTTTGACCTCCAAGCTATCTCTAAAAATAACTTTGCTAACTCTAACTTCATTTTTGCAATGAGGTTTTAATGATGGGGGTTTATCTGGTTCTTCAGGAACAGGGCACAAGGTAAAAGGTGATCTTGTGGTGGATTTCTTAAAGGGTATTTTTTCATCCGGTTTATACAAATCAACATCCCTTGAATACGTTTTGTTATAAATTTTTTCACTCCTCTTTAAACCCACATACATAGGAAAAGACATTATAAAGTTTGTGTCATTACAATCTCCTTTACAAATTTTGAATGGAGCAGTGAATAATAAATACTCTGGGTTTTCAGGTGGTTCTAAAAATAGTTAATAAAAAATTATTCTTCAAGATGTTAGGGGAAATGAAGAATATATAATTATATCGTACTTTTAGTTGTCAAAACGTGAATTGTAATCAATTAATTATTTTTTTTTGTCCTGATTCGTTGATAAACAAATTTATATAAAACACTTACTATTTCCTTCAACAACATTTTTTAAAAATTCTTCTCCATCAACAGCATTGTCAACCTTGGGGTCTTTATTTATATCTTCAGATACTACTGACGAAACATGTATAAAATTTAGTATCAGGTTAAATTCAATAGAAATAAAGAAAATGGTATTTAATTCTGAACAACGTTTGTACATGAACAGAGGTAACATATTTTATTATATCACAAAATCCAGTCTTTTATGGTTGATTTATGGAAATAAAATTCATGTTGCACATTCTATATACAAAATAAACTTTAAAAATGTATTATTATAATTTAGTACATTTTATTTTATAAAATATGTAAAGATATATTAATAAATATGTTTCGTTAAGAAAAGTTCTGAACTACATTTTTTTTTAATCTAAAAGTTTCATTGGATATTGTAACTGTCATAGTTTGTAATTGTAGAGTTAGTTAGACAGATTGTTTTGAAGAGAACTGTCATATTTAGGAAAAAAAGTTATATATATATAAAATTTGTTCATTATTTTATTGAAGCTGCGATCAGTAGCTAGTATACTGCAACTAATGCACAGAATATTCCTAATAATATATTACCCGTACATTGAAATTGCAATACTATAATTG
This sequence comes from Mechanitis mazaeus, assembly GCA_959347395.1. Classification (NCBI taxonomy): domain Eukaryota; kingdom Metazoa; phylum Arthropoda; class Insecta; order Lepidoptera; family Nymphalidae; genus Mechanitis; species Mechanitis mazaeus. The sequence continues at coordinate 17,202,218 of OY365748.1, read as the reverse complement.
ATGGCTAAAAAACAATAAAAGTGTAATAAATTATAATAAAAAATAGTATATTATTACATCATATCTGGTTATTATATCTAACGTATATAAAAGAATTCTAAACTTAAAATTCGATTGGATGTTTTTGATTGACCATGAATTGTCAGATAACAACAAATTCATACAGTTTACTGAAATATGCATTATAGGTTTAACAAGCTTTATAACACAAGGTTTAAATGTTATAAATATATCAAAGAACTAAGAATATTATATACAGCTGGTGGTTGAAAATATTTATGTAATGTAATAAATCATTGTCACTGGATCTAAACTCTTTCCAATTGGCGAAAGAGTTCAAGACTGAGACAATTGTTCTGCTGGGTGCGAGATAAAAATAACTACAATACTGACATAGAATGAGGGAATGTTAATAGAATGGTACATGTGATAAGTGGGAATCAGCTATACTTTTAAGCTGAGTAAGATTGAAGGCCACTAAACTTCAGAAAAATAAATTATGCAACGGAGTCTAAATATAAAATTATATATACTTAAATATATATACTTTTATTATAAGGCGGATGTTTTTTCGTTATAATTGCGAGAGGTGGTTCATTATTAAAGATATAGGCTGGAGTAGGATTATACGCGAAAGAAGCCGCGGGTCGCAGCTAGTATTGTATATAAAAAATATTTTTTTGGAACTTATGTGTTTAGTAAATTATATTTTGAATAATTCAGAACAAAATACAAAATTCATATTCTAGTCTCAATTCATTAATATTATTATAGATTTAATATGCATGTGGATATTGTATCAAGTGATTTGTTTGTGACATCGTTTCGATGTATTGAAAATATCGACATCGCAATGGTCTTCTTTCTGATTAATGACAATAAATCTTGGCTTCGCACTCAGCCAAGAAATATTTTCATTGTTCACTAAAAGATCTTTTGATTGCAACAAAATTTGATAGTATATATGACTAGCTTCCTCGCGCTACTTCCATCGCGTTTATTTCGGTGACCGTAATTCTTTCAGTTGTTATTAAAATTAAGCACTTTGAATATTCTGAATTTATTGTTTTTTTTTTATTATTCATATATTTTTTGGCAACCTTTTCAAAAATAACTGTTATATTTCAGTCACTTTATAAAAAAATTGAATACCTAAGCTTTTCTCAGGAATTACACTATTTATTGATGAAAATCGTATAAAAATCCGTTCCATAATTTTTAGTTTATTGCGTTCATACATATAGACAGATGCGGCCTGGGGTTTTTATTTTATAATATTTATAGATTTTGCTAAATTGAGGTGATAAAATTTATTAAGTACACAGATATTCAAAATTTAGATATTTGAATCTAAATTATAAAATGTATTATTTAATTTTGGTAATTATTAATAAAACTTAATTAACATATATATAGGATCTGAGTTATTTAGTATTTATATGTCTATCAAAGTGAAAGTTCCTTCCTATTAGCAAAATAGTTCTGAATGAGGTTGAAATTACAGATAGCAGAATTTCTCTCTCAGCTTCATCTGCTGTTTGTCTGAGACTTCACCGAGTAGCTCATTAGTCTAAAATATCCTCATTTATAAACAGTGTATCATTCATCTTATTAATACTTATTAGTTTAACAAGAGACTTATTGAGAAACTTATTCGGGATACTAAATTCTACTGCATTTCCCTGTATTTATAGATTGTCATTTTAATTACATTGCAATAAGTATTCACAAATTACTTTTACTTCATAACGTTCATTAATAATATAGTAATAATAATAATAATAATAATAATAATAATAATAATAATAATAATAATAATAATAATAACAAACTTTATTTCACATTTTCATATATCCGTAATTTGTTAGTTGCGATTTCTGAAAGACTATGTTAGTTAGTTATTAATGTATTATAAATTAATTTAATAATAGTTATATTTTAATACCAGTCGAAGTCTAGGCTCCCTTGATCATTGTAACATTTAATTATGTTCAATTTGGCTGATTGCCGGCTCTACCTGCTAGGTAGTCTAAAACTTTGGCTCGAATCCAAACGATTACATTCACTGAACTGTCAAAGATAAGTTATTTTAGATATCGCGGCATTGAAACTCTTTAGAAGAGATGTCGCAGATGATGTAAAAACAAATGATTTGGACGTGTTAAGTGCTTTTTTTTTTCTAATTTTGTTGCCAAAAAATATTTTTTTCCATAATATTATTTAAAGGTTTTCTTTGAGGCTACAATTACAACATTTTGATTGATAAGAGATGCCTCGTTTGGAATTAGATGGATTGCGTATTCATTGTTCATTGGCATATTAATTTGTATCATATCGGTAATAATTACTGTATGACATAGCAGTTGGTAATAATGAACATAATCTCACATTGTTCGTACTTTAACATTATAGCATATTCTTAGTATTGCATTCCAATGCAATCCTATTAAACATAAGATAAAATAGAGAAAGTCTTGTTAGAAAAATTTCTTCTTACATATTTAACGTCAATTTTAAATAAGTTTCTTCTGACACTTCGCAATTTCTTTCAGAAATTAAATTCGCTTGGCACTATTAAGCTTTAATTTGATAAGGTGCACTGTCTTAATGAGCTTATTAAGAGAGACTACGAACTTATTTAAAAGCTATATCAGATAAAACGCAAGCAAGGTGTAAATAAAAGCAAATGTTAAAACTTATCGTTTATTCGTTGTTAATTGTAAGAAGACATCAAGAGCGGAACGCGGAGCTCTCATTCATATAATGTTTCTGGTCAGCTGATGCAGTGTTGCTTGAATCACGACAACGAAAGCCTGTAACATTGACATTAAAGTTCACGATGGGAGACTGAGGCTGGGTCCGCGTAGCAACGACAAGCGTTTGTTAGAGCCAAGCTATAGAGAAATGGAACTAATTCCAAGCCTGGAATACTTCCTCGAGATTTGGGACTTGGTATGGGCGCGTTGGAACTTGGCACCGACGGAGATGTGATACAAGAGAGAGGTATCCTTGCTGTATTTCTTAGTGCTGTATGAATAGCCTTTTGACATATAGGTCCTAAGGGCGCGTTCACCCCAAGTCTGTGCTTGCGGTCTCTCTACGGCTATTCCGTGGTTACGTTTGTCTAAATAGTTAATCAGGTCATCATAGTAATTTCTCTGGTAATCATAGATATAGTTGTACTGGAGAAACTTGGGTCTGAAAAAGTTTTAATGAGCCATTAAGTTAGTTAATTAAATATAATAATATTGTATAAGCATAAATAACAGTTATGATAGAAAATTATGGTAAGTTTATTATAATTATCAGCAACATTTTTTGAATAATTGAACCGGTTAATTGATTAAGTTTTTAAATAATTAAATAGAGTAAGCATGTGGTTGACGATAAGCAAAGACTTTTAGGCGTTTTAAAGTACTAATTTACCTGACCCAGTGTCTGCAAATAAGTCTCTTGTCTGCCGCGTTGCCAGGATTTTCAGGCTGCGGGGGGACGGCCTCTTCAGGCTGAGCTCCATCAGCAGCACCGGCAGCAGCAGCCTCGGAAGCTGCAGCATCTGCTGGCGCATCTGAAGCAGCGGCCTCGACGGGCTTCGGCCCCGCATCTTCTTCAACCACATCATCCCACATGTTGTCAGGGGCAATCTGAGATAAAACTTCACCCGATTACTGAATCATAGCACTATAAACCACAAAATTACTATAACAAATATGTAATTACACGGCACAAAATCACGAACCTAATTGATTAAAAAACGTGTGAAGAGGTTGATAGTTCGGATACAACTGATGCTGTCGTTCCCTGGTGGCAAGGCAGCCACCCGATTTATCTCTCTACGACCCTGCTGTCGTAAGCGTTGTTAGTGGTACCGGTTGCCAATGATTTTCTGTCAATATACTGGCCGTGCAACTCGATTTTTTTTAAAGACTAATTACCTTGCCAATCGGTTCTCTTGATGTACACGAGCACGACAAAGATTTTGTAAAGTATCTGTTAACTGACATTCACTTTAGATATGCTAAATACAATTAACATTTAAATGACAAACATATATTTTTATTTAAGCTACCTGAGTTGACGAATAGCATGGAAATCAGCCAGATTCTGTAATACATTACACGTTCTACAGTTTGTTGAATTTTATTTATAATTATCCCAGGAATTGTAAGACTGACGTGAGCATAGAGATTTGTTAATGAAAATAAGATTCAATTTCATTAACCTTCAAAATTAACGGAATCTATATGATTCGGTTTTTGTTAATTATAACCAACGATACGTTAGTTAGGACATGGAAGTCTGAATAGAACTCACTCAACTAAGAAGTACGGAATATTAAAATATATTACATATTTACTTAAGGATAAGTTTACCAAAAGTATTGTTTAATATTATTCATTCAGAGACATAAATTTATGAGGATTTAGTTTTGATTACAAATTTTAAGAGTGTTAGCAAACGTGTTCATGGTAAATCGAAATGTAGGTTTAGGTAATACTTTTCCTCCTCTTCATTTTGACATCCAATTATATAAAAAATATTTAATAGCAATTATGAATTAATTTTTTTACTGTTACTATAAAGTGATTGCAACTTTTAATGTTATATGTCTGTCAGTAATGATATTGGTCTTGTTAATCCTGTTTTATTTACTTTTGCCCAAAGCAATTAATGTTTATTATTTATTATTGTTTATTTCTTTGATCCAAATTAGTTTTTATTGGACTATGGCCTATATAATGGCTTTAATAAAGTATTGACATCAATCAAACTAAGGTTGCCAATTAGCCTCTTTGCTGGTCGCTCTATTCTAAAGATATATTCGGGAAAATAGATAGAATGTCAATGGGCTCATTTTGGCTTTAAAAAAATTCAACGTCACGAAAAAAGCAGTCGTGTCTAGCTTTTTGGTGGGATTGAATTTAACTAGATTTACTTCGCCCCATGCGAAGATTGACTGAAGTTTGTAAGCTGCATCATAGCTTCTCTTTTAGTCTGCACTCTCTCCTGGCCCGAGCATACGGCAGATATCTTTCCATTGTGCTATCGTCTCATGGATACCGAGTACCAAAAATAATTCTCGAAAAAAACTAACCCCTAAAGCATTCTGGCATTATTTATATGGGCTCCCAAGAAAACCAATTAACAAAAAGTTGAATCTCTGGATCAGAAAGTCGAATTAAATCCAAGTGCTCAACGCTCATAAGACATTGTATCAGTGTTACCCTCAGGAAAATAAAGTGGGGCTGCGCTGACTTAAGGTGGTGATGGATAGTTGCAATGTTGGTGTGCAAGCCTCGGATAATAATGAGTGGCACTAAAGAGTGCAACCTCTTTAACCACTTGTTTATTTTGTATTTCATTTTAATAATAAAAATAAATATTTAAAGCAGCCCGATGTAATGGCCTACCAACCTGAAAAAAACATTCTTATAATGTTAGATCACATCAAAATCAATTAAATCATGCTGATATTTAGTTAATATTTTTCGTTGGAGAAATATGATAATATATATGAAGACCTGAAGTCAAACAGTTGTTTCTTGTGGATAGTTTTTCCAAAAAAAAACAACTATTTGGTATATACTACATACTACAGAATCTTAATCTTATTTTGTGTTCACGACATTTTTAAGATTAATCTAATAGACAGTTTTTTACCTATGTACCTAGTTAATAATCAGTCTAGATATAGAATCTAGTCATTAATAGTTAATTTGTAAGTCTCAATCTCTACAAAAATAGATTTAAAAATACGAGAAAAGGAATATATTACTAACATTAAGTTACTATTTTATTAAATTTAGTATTTGTTATAAAATAGTATTATATTATAAGCAAAGAATCGCAACTTTACAACTGTATAGTCTGGTAGATTTTCCGAAGATCTAAGTATCTTTGTTAATTTATTATAAGTTTGAAAAAAGGGACGTGATTATCAACGACAATTGAGTTTCAGTGCTTCCGAAAGAGTCAACGATTTTTGGCCGAAACCTAAAGCCGATGCTAGATTTTTTGGTAGAAACCGAAACTGAACTTTCGGTCGGTCACAAAATTAATACTTATTTTTATATGAACAGATAACCCTGTTTTGATATCTTATAGTATATTTAATAAATAAATACTTCAGAAAGAAACATTGTGTGATAAATATATTTGCTGCGGTCATTGAAATTGTCTAGTAGTGCCTGAGTACTGTGTACAGTGTAAATGCACGAGTAATTTATCAGTGTATCCCAGTTGATGACTTCATGTGTTATTTCTGATCAAGATCAGAGCTTGCTCTCCTTGTCTTCGGGATTCATACTAACTAATGAACAAAATAATAATAAATTAAGTAAATAGAAAAATAAATAATAAAATTAAAATTAAAGTTTTGCTTTATGCGTAAAAGAATATATTAACAGCAGGTGTACAATAGAGAAATTTGCTATCAAATTTCATTTAGGGCCGTTGATTCAGAAACCACTTCTTTCTATCGTTGGTAATTTAACACTTCATTAACGACACACCCCGCTGCATTACAAGATCAAAGTTTATTTACTTACAAGCTACAGGAGCCGTCAATCAAGAAAATCTTATTAGTGAACGAGGTCAAACAAGAGCGCTTGTAAAAATTTAACTTTACAATATTTTATACGAGACAGTGTATAGGGATACAAAAAATATTTTAATTTTTAATAATTTTACACATTTAAAATCAACAACTTGATCAATTGATGGCAAAGTTCCATAAAATAATAGATAATATTTCATACAATTATACTTTTTCAAATTTCATTAAAATTTTAAGTAATTTTATGTCAATGGTTTCAAAAATCAATCAAAAATCATAAATGCATGATTCTTATATAGTACATACAGAATTAAAGAATAATAAACAATAGATAGAAAGTTAATATTAAATTTTTATTCGTGATTTAAACTTTTGTTTCAAGATTTAATAAAATTTAATTTAAAATTTGCAGCGCAAAGACTGTACACAATTAATCTAGTTTTCTGGCTTGAAAACAAAATCATACGACGTCGTCCTAAATATAATAATCAGCAAATATTAATATTCACATTAATTAACCTCAACTTTCTATAAACAAATTATATTCACTATTATATTAATCTCGATTAATTTGTTCGGTGTGTAGCTGATTTATTAAAACAAGCCTATCATGATGACAGAACCATGATCCTTTTATAATATTTTATTTAAGCCAACATGTAATATATAACATAGCTCGGTAGCGCGACGTTGATTGCGGTATATTGTTATAAAAATATAAAAAAAATCTGTTTCATTACAGAGCGTTTTGCCTTGTTAAATGTGTCTATATGATTAATAATTGTTTATTAGAAAACAAAGTGGCACATAGCGCAGTGGTTATAACTGCGACTATTGCGCAGGTAGACGTAGGTTCGATCTCCAAAATAACAATATTGTTTCATGAAAAACTTACTTGTTAATAATCTGAGGGTTGTTATCAAGTCTGAGTATTATTAGGTGAAAAGTGTATATTGCACAAATATACTAAAATATGTAAAAATAGGCGCGCTTAATAATAAGTAAGCATTCTTAGCTAGCCAACCTAAAAAAGTACAGGAGAAAGAGTTTGTAGGTGCGCACAAAAAACAAATAAGAAATAAATAAAAAATATATATATAAATGTACATACGTATATATATATATGTTTATATATGTAAATGTCTCATATGTGTAAAGACACATATTCTAAAAAATATTATTAGTTGTTTATTCAAACTACAAGTTTTGCTAAATTGGGGTTAGATTACCTTGTTTGAAAATGTCCGTATATTTAATAACTTAAAGTTATATAAAAAATATTTCCTTTTAAAATTTAATTAAAATTGTAAGTATTTTTAAAGTTTACTCTGTTAATTTTATATCATTTACAATATCATGAAATCGTAATTGAGTTTCTCAATTCAGTTCACAGAAGTATTAAATTGACGTTTCATTTCACGTTTATACAAATACTTTTCATGATTAAACAAAATAATTATCTTTTAAATAATTATTTTAAAATATAAAAAAGATATATTCTATAAAGATAATTATTGTTTTAACTTTCGGACATAAAAGATATACAACCAGAATGCCATCTATGTTTTTAGAATGCCACGTATGCCACCTATGTTTTCTGTGGACCTTTATATTGGAGAATTTGCCATTAATCTTCTACACTCTGGAATCCTGACTACTTATACGTTACACGTATTGCATTTTATACTTTGAATGACTTTTATGAAAATTATATGTATAGTTTCTTTAATTATCTGCTTTTGTATTGTATCATATGCAAGTGTGGTATTAATACAAATTTTGATCTTTTGGTACAACGTTGTAACTTTGTTATCTGTTTTTCTTCTCACGTAACATTTGAAACACTCTGGTTATAAGATATTCGATATTAAAAATGGATAATGATAATAACATGATAAATTGATGAATTAAAAAATAAGTTTATTTTTTAAAATACAAGTAAAAAGCGGATGAATTGGTTATTCACTAACAAAAACGCTTCGTTTTACTGCGGGTGAAAAACCAATATTATCTATATGGCAGATTGGTAAGTTTTTAAGTTGAATCTAAAAGTAAAGTGACATTATAAAGATACGTACTATATTATTATTAACTAATGAGTGACATAATTGGTATATTCTCAATTTAATATACAATTTTAAATAAGCATATATTGTATCACAAGAAATATTAAATACTCAATTCCAAAAAAATAATTTATTATTTTCTTTGCACTAATTTGCGTGTTACATTATGTACGTACGTTATGAGTGTCCAAAGCGCATCACTAATTACTATCCTCGCAAAATAGAACATCTCAGTTATTCTATTTTTTGCGTATCATTGTTGGAAGACCTTGTAAAACTTATTTGTGACATATATCTCCGGGTTTTGTAATGATTGACGCTGCTGCAGTATTGACGAATAATTTGGCTTCAATCATTGCGATGGTTCGCTGCGAAGGTACTTGTGCCAAGCTACAGTATGTTACGAGTTTTATATAATTTTAATATTTATAAAGTTTTTAGAATCTTCTATAAATATACATATCACAGTTATATTATATACCTAGAATTATAAATAGTTTTAATGTTGTCAAATATTAAAGTATTGAATTTTTATATGTAGCACAAATATAAATAACCAAACCTAGGCATTTTATCGTACTTTATTTATATGAAATAATGAATTGTAAAAACACCCTTTGTTAATAGTCGATTTACAAAATATGTCGGTCGCAATTAATCGAGCGGTGGCCTTGTATTGTAAATCAGGGATGCACTAAATGAAGCAGTCATAAAACTTTAAAAACAGTTTAAAAACACTTAGGAATTAGATGAAATTTTAATATTACATTTTAATAATTTAACATTTTAATAATTTAATAATTTGAATCCATTCTAACATAAAACGTAAAAAAGTGACTATTAGACGTTTTATTCTTACAGGATGAGATTGCAACGAGACAGGAAATAAAACATACTATATATAGATCTAATATATACTCATAGTATAGTATTAATTCATATTTTGCTCTCCGATTACATAAACCAATTCGTAGGATATGTTATTGGTTTCTGAGGACGCACTTCAGCCGTCAGCTAAGTGAATGTCATGAACGAATGACATTTTCCATTATTTTACTTCGAGAGTGAATGAGAATGAAATCGAGCTATTGTAAAGTACTATTCTATATGTATTCTAGTACATTTTTAATTACTACTAACCATTTTAAGATACAGATAAATGAAGATCCTGTTAATTAGGTGTTTGCGTAATGAAGTAAAAAAATTATTTGTCTAAACGGAGTTACTTAAGAATAAAAAATATGTTAACTAGCAATTGTATCACAATAAAATGGTGTTAAGGCGAAAACGCAATTGAGCAATTCACAAGACAACGAGAGTAGCGGCACATATTCGTGTTGCTACGACGGTGTACGGCTGCTAAATTATGAACTTTGAGTTTTACGAATACTTATATAATTTATACCAACCTGGTAAAAAAAAATTAATGAAAACTTTAATATCTTAGTTTAAATTCTATGATCTATGATCTATCAACATTTGATCTCCCACCGTAGAAAGGGAACTGCCTTCACCTATGGGATATTTATTATCAGTAAAGTTTACTTCTTGTCTTGTCTTAGAATTGTATATTTTATCTTGTATTCCTTACTTGTCTATATAAAGTTACATTACAAAAATTTGTTTGTAAGTTGTCAATTATTTTATTATTACCAACCATTTAATTTTTGAATGGCTAGTTTCTATTTATTCTATAATATATTCGTTCTTTTTGGGGTAATTAAATAACTTTTTAATTTTTGATATAATATTGTTAAGTAGAAGTAATACAATAACAACAAAATATTATTATAGTATAGTATAGTTTTTAATTTGTCCTTTGTATTATTTATTCGACATAAAGATGTCATTGCACCTTAAGAATAATTTGGGTTTCGTTTCGAACATAACTAAATTATTTAAGACGACTTGTAATAACTTGGCAAGTTATAAAGTCTTCAAAATTAATTATATTTAGTTGTGCAATATACATCCTGCATGCAAGAGGAAGTCAATATCCTTTGAAAGATTAAATCTATTGACGAGTCTGATATTGGCGCTAGCTATGGCTTAGCGATAAGACCGTTATTATTTTGATTCGGTGGTACGGGGCTCAGGTTTTCAGTATGACACAACAACATTGACACTGTCATATTTTGTCTGCATACTGTTCTTAACCATAATTTAACTTTTACAACACATTTACCAACCAGGCCACATAAATCAATTGACCAGGTCGAGAAGAACTTACCGTTGAGATTGTTGAGTCGCTTTTGGAGGTATGGATAGGCATTCATACTTCCAAAAGGACTCTGTGCATGTGCCGCTATTACAAATCAGTTGACGTCACAGCGTTTGCCACACTGCTAAGTAATCAATTGGCGAAGTTTAATTAAGACAGTAATACTGTCTGTGACATATAAGTAAATTATATATGTCGCGTAGAGTTCATTATGATCATGTGTCTACTTAGCGTCATCTTTTGAAATGAATTCCCTTTTGTCATCGCCGTAGCTACATGCTTTCACTACTCTTTTTACGATTCTTATATCTCCCTCTTCTCCCCTCTATCTTACTTCCTATTTCAAAATCCTTTGTAACAACCATACTGATAAGCTTCGACCAAGAAATGATCTTATAATCATATTATTGCTCTATTTTCATTAATACTACTCGATTGTTACCAAAACGAAGTCAAGTCGCGAGAAAATGGAGTCGAAAAAAATGTTTACATACACTCACACCGACACAAACACACACTCACACACACACACACATCCACACACACTCAGATACAAATGCATATAATTTTAAAGAAAGTATCTACAATTGCTCAATACCTCGAAACGTAAGAATATTATAAAAATATCCGATTTCGAAAATCGGTTGATTAAAGTAATTTCCCTAAACAGGAAAAGTTATTAAAGATTTTTCATGAAAGTAATTTAGGCGGCATTTAATATCGAATTAAATCTATAGATGAATGAATGAATATAACAGAAACCTCAAATGAAAATCTTCGAAATCCATGTTATTCAGAAAATAAAAATATTTTAGAAATGAAATTATTTTCAGTAAACGAACAAACAATTTATCTTATAAATTATTTAAAGTATGATGAATCGTTATTTAATTTTAGTTTATTTATTTTATTATCAAAAGTCAATGGTATTGTAAATGATGTATTGAGGGAATTGAAATTATAATTTATAATATCATTAGTCAGTCAAAAATTATACTGAAATAAGTTTAAGTACGTAACTTTTGATATCGAATAGTTTTTTAATAGAAGCTTTGTCATTTTTTTAAAAACAATTATCAAAATCATTATAATATACCAAATTTTAACGAGTAATTTTAGAGCTTTTATAAAGTAGTTATAAGTATGTAATCGAGTAAGTACTCTATATGAAAACTAATAAAAACGGACTGTTTTCCTTTCAAATTATTTAAAAATGTTAGAGTTATACGACTCTCTGTTGTACCTACATAACTTTGTCAAAAAATATTTATATAGTTTCAACATTTTCTCTTACGAACCTGTTTAATCCAGCTCCCCTTATTATATTCCAATGCACTTAAATTTTAATGGAACTGGCAAAAAATATAACTTTAAATTTATTTTAATTGCATTGACTGGACTAAAACAAATTGTATGCAATAATTGTTTTTATACAAGAAATTTATAGATTTATTATTGCAAAAACAAATCTTCTGTATTCGTAATAAGCTCGAACAAAAAAATTGGGTAAAATTAATACTTATTATAGATAATAAATATTTATCGTAATTAAAAATAAAAAAAATAAGCAAACTACATAAGGGATTGAAAAAAAACAAAATACCCTAAATAATAAATATTTAATCTACTATTCTTGTACTCCTGTCAAGCCAGACATAAATTGTAACATGGTCATCTCTTTTTTCCAAAGTCGTATTCAGTTTCCAGTATTCTTGAGATTCGCTTCCTGGTCCATCATCATCCTGCACTCTTTTGCTTAAGTATTGGTCAATTTCACCATCCTACTCCTCTTTAAGAAAAAGCGAACTATAGTACTTAAATTCGATGCAGACTTGTAAAACTACTATTGTATCACTTTACAGTCTTTTAATTGTAACGTAATCTAACTATCCACTTTTATCCAAAAATTATCAATAAGAGTTCAGTTGTTCAGGAGAAGTTTCATAACAAAAAAGTATAGAACAATTATATAATATGTAGATACTAATTAGGTCATAAATGTTTTTGGATTTATTCGACATTTACTTAAAAGTTCAAGATTGATTTTACTGAAGATTTACGTCTAGATATTATTCATTACTACAGGACGTGCAGTTCTTGCACTATTAATTACTTTATTTACTCCTTTTAAAGCAATTCTCCCTTTTATGCAAGCGCCGCAGCAGGCAAAGGCTAGTTCAATATATTTTAGTAATTACTTCGATACAACTTCGATACTTCATACTATTTGCTGCCCGTAAATTAATTAATTACCTTTTAATGATATACTTTTTGAAAAAGACTAAATTCTATTACTTAAATGAAATTGTAAAAGCTACTATATTCCAGATGTTAGAATAAATGTTGTGTATGTGTGGGTGTGTTGTGTGTGTGTGTTACGCGAGTCAAGTATAAACATCATTAAAATATTGTAATGAATACTAAAAATGAAACTTTATCCATACCATGAACTTATAAATATAGAATATAAAAATTTTGTCATCATAAAGTATTTCAGATTTTCTACATCTATTATTATTCTCGTATATATTTATATTAAATTGGTTTCATATTATCAGAATGTTGTCTACATGAGTAGAAAATAACTTTAGATTAAATTTTGCATGAGTAATACATTTTTCCAATTTATTTCCGTCTTGCAATTCCACTTTCAAATTATTATTGAACCTTAAAATATATTATAATATTTTCAAACCCTGCACTAGAAAAATATTCTTTTTGATTGGGTTTCGCAAATATAGAATTAACGGACACAAATAATGCCCAGACTTGAAACAGCAATCTCTGGATCAAACAAACAAGTGTCCCGTGTGGGAATTGAACCCATGACCTTTTGCTAAGCAGGCAAGGAAACCAGGTACTAAACTATAGGCCAATCACCCGTTCAGTAATGGTCGTACAATAATGAAGGCCATATTACCTTTAAATTGACAGAGGAAGCATTCGATATCCAATCATATTTCTTGAGTTGGCTTCAGCGTAGCTCTTTACCAGCCAATTTAAACTTATTTTGTTACCTAACTCCTCCTAGTTATAGAAATTTTCAAATATATAGACATTGTTAGAGGTGCATTTATGTGGTAATAAGGAAATCGTTATTATTACTAAATGTAATTTCCAATTTTCTTTTGCCTTTAAAAACGTTCTCATGACGTTTTAACCATTAGTGCTTATTATTTCTTTGGGAAGTTTTACTTATAGGAAGGAAATTAATAAAAATTCTCATCTAACATTTGCTCAGACGAGTGCAAAATGAAATAAAACATTTGAACACCATTGTACGCTAAGCTTGTATTGATTCACTTTGCATTACTTTGTCTGATTATTTGCCTTCTTTAACTGATTACAGTCCATCTAGAAATCGCAATTACATAGCATTTATTTGTTTAATCTGATTAAGTTGTTAATCTGTTGTTTAATCTGATTAAGTTGTTTGTTAATGTGCATGTTTTATTTCCTGAAGAAACTTTGCAGCGCAACAGATCGCTTAAATCAAACACTTGCTGGTGTAGTCGCGGGCTTTGTAAATATTTCTGGTTCTAGTAATAACATATATATTTTCGCAAGATTAAAAGCATTGATTAGAATTAAAAAATAAACCAAATAGATGGCACTTATTTATCACCGCAAAAAGATAATTATAAGTAAAATATTTATTTATTAATATCTAATAAATAAATCAAACCAAAAGAATTATTACAACTTATCCTGTTCTTCTTATCTATTCTTTCTTTTTATCTTATCTTTATTATCTATTTTACCTTCCTTTTATATTATCTTATTTTGTCTACCTTTTACAAAATGTATGATCACTAATTTTAATTCATTTTAAAGTCCAAACCGTTACACAAATACATTTATAACAATTTAAATATTTATTCTTTAATTATAACAGCCGAATATAACAAATTAATTTATAACATAATACTATTATTTCTTAATAGATTAGAACATTGACATCAAATTTCTCGTTTCAACAATCACCATCTATCATTTAAAAAGATTCTGACAGGCTTTTAGCTTCACGAACGTATCTGGGACAAGAATAGCTTTTGAATGATAACACGTTTTATTATATACCTATCAAGATTATGGATTGTGATGATTTCGACTAATTCTGAGTCAAGGTTAACCTGAAATATACCTTCAGAATGAAGTTACGAAGGTTACGTTGAAAGTATAACAAATAATCAGTTTGTTAATAATAAAATCATTTTTTTTTCTTTGTGAATTATGTTCTTGTTTTGTTATATTTTTTAATGTGTAAATTGGGTCAAAAATAATATTGTTATTAACAAAAGTGTGAATCAATATCTGAAATATAGTTTCATTATTTATTATTATTATAATTATTATTTTTATTTAAAAAATAATAATTTAGGGGTTTTGAATTATTATAAATATCTTTGATTCCCTAAATGATGCATTTGAGATGCTTATTGTAATATTTATAACAGAAACATACTTCTTCTCTCTTATTCATCATCACATGCGGCAGACTCTGCCAGATGAAAAGACGGTTTGTTTTGCACCTAATATAAACCATTAGGTGCAAAATTGTATGTGTAGTTTTCCAACTTTCGGCACTAACCAAACATTTCCGCAGGTGGATATGTTATAGTTGTAATTATAATGATGCCTTTTTAATCATACATATAATAAAATAAAAGACAAAGAAATTAAAGGATCATATAAAAAAATATGATATAAAGTCTAAATCTTCTAACTTTTCCGTCCAGATATTAAGCCACTTATCATAGCATGAATTTTTCGCAGACACCGTACATTTAAAGTTTTATTGTAATTATAGCCTAATTGATAAAATAATGTAATAAAAATAATTTTTCAAGTGCATAAGAAAAAAAATTAAAGAGATTTTGTAATACAACAAGACATTGATAGACAGGCAAAGAAATATCAATATATTTCTTATAGGTTTCAATAAACCTATTATTTAGTGGACTCTCTTGTTCTAGAAGCACTTATTAATTTCATATATTTAACATACTGATTACTTTTTAGTAATTGTATATATAGATTACATTATTTATGTCCTCATTATTGCATGTCGACTTATTTTATATAAGAAATACAATGATTATTTTTATAACATTTTATTTATTTTATAAGAAACAAATGTAGTAGGGTCAAAGCTTTTTAAATCTATGAAAAATATAAAATAAATACCGACTAGAACGTTTTACATTGAGAAATGCAGGAATACACAGTCTAGCAAATTTGATTTATTCCCAACCATTAATCTCTATATAATATAAAGAGCTTCTGTAAGATTTTGGGATATCAGTAGCATTCATGTGTTATTTGGTTCAGAAGGTTACTTGTTTTTTCTCTTTTTCAGAGCGAATCATCACTTTTGAGGCTGTGACGGATGAGTCGATAGATTCACTGTCAGCAACCAGTGCCCTGAGACGAGCTGCACGTTTCTCTCTAGCTGCGGTTTTCTCGCTCAGTTCTGTCATTTCATCCTCCAAATCAGTTAGACGGGCCCTTGTAGCTTTTGCTCTTTGAGCTGCAGCACTTTCTTCGTCAATGTCTTTAAGCGCAGTCCACTTAGTAAGAGCGCTGTCTTCATTAAGCCGACGTGAAATGCGTTTTTCTGTACGTTCTTCATTTTCTTTAAGTGCTTTGCGGGCGCTGCTTACTTCAGAAGCACCCAAACCAACACTTTCCAGAATTTTGTCTGATATTTTCATTCGATTTTCGATGCTCGCGACGCTGTTCTCGAAGTCGATATCATCAGAAAAACGTGAAGCTTTCTTACTAGCGCGCAAACGTTTCAATGACTCATTTATCTGAAACACATCAAAAAATTATTAAAATATATGTAAATAAAGGTTGTTTACAATTATCAAACAAATACCAATTAATCATGACAATATAAAAAAATAGGTAATTTCAATTGTAATTTATAGAGAGCTGTATTGATGAAACTAGTTCAATGGTAGTTATAATTATCAATTGCTTTTAGCCTGTACATTGCAACCAAGTATACATTATGAGATTAGGTTAATAATATCATTACATATTTCAAAGCAAGGCTTATTATACGAGTGCATGAACAAAATGTGCTTTATCTTTTGTATCTTGCATACATTTTAAATGAGTCGTATATTGTATTTCAGTTCGAAACATATTATTCAATTTGCTAATGTAAAATCATATTAGCAACGTTTTGTATGTCTATTCATACTTGTAACAGGTATTAATCCTGAACGCTGTCTGTGCTTTGAAGGGGCAAAAGCAGGATTATCGACATACAGCATCTATGCACCATTAAGTCCCTATAATATACTGGAAAATGACATATTCATTAATATTTGAGCTCTTAATACTCTTATGGTTTAGTATTGAATTTGAATTATAAAATAATATAACTTGTTACTGTGATACGAATAAATTGAATATTAAAAGTAATATATGTTTACGGTTTTTGATTTTATATGACAAAAGAAATTCATCTAAATTAAGAGTTTATTTAGTTATTCTAACCCGGTATTACTTAAACTTTTGTCTAATATCCAATATTGAAAAAATATATACTAATAAAAATAATGTTAATTTATAATATATATTTTATATATAAAAAAATAACATAACATAAAAATATAAACTAATGAAGTTAATGTTATTTTTTATATATATTTTATATATAAAAAATAACATTTGAATAATACAATGCCCTTTTACAATGTTATTACTGTTTGGAAAACACCGCCTGTATTTATTCATGCAAAGTTTATATTTAACACCATTTGCGCCGCGAAAAATAATTACGTTTTCGTAATGACTTTAAGAATTTATAAAATAAATATACATTTTACGTTTTATAATAATTTTGTTAGTTATTAAGTTTAAGCTGATTTTTGTTAGTTATTAAGTTGAGCTGACAATTACATTAGCCGGTTTGGTTCATTAATATTGTATGATTGCAATTTATCTAATGCATTGCTCTTCGTGATAATTATAATTGGTTGATGACATACTTCTATATAACGTTATTGCTTTACTTGACATGTTCATAGATAATATTATAATAAACATTATATATAGAACATAATATAATAAGATTATGCGGATGTGAGTTTGTTTGTTTCATGTTTGAATTATTCTATATAAAATTATGTATAAACGTTGCCACAGCTATTGTTAGCAAGGGGTTGACCTTATTGCTTACAAAAAAATATTAACCCGAAAGATAAAAATAGCTTTTAAAAAAGTTGTTAATAAAAAGTTAATTTTAAGTTATATAAAACTTAAATTAAACAACTTTCAAGACTGATGGAGTAAATAGTTTAAATTGTTCATAGGTAATTAGCATTGCAATGACTTCAACTTCAATTTTCCACTTAATTTACAATTAATGCAAATATATTTTCAAAAGAACTAAGACTCTGCATAGTGTCTTTATAATTTTATATAATACTGTCACTCGTAGTTCAAATCGGCGATAAATTAAACATACAGCTAAAGATATGCGCAAGCGCAGAGTAAATACGTTACTTAGGCAGGTACATGAGAAAAGCTGTCTAGTATTACACTATTGCTCCGTATCTTAATAGTAAATAAAATCATTCGTACCCGAGAAAAACTGCGAGTAATAGCTAGTAATATATACTAATAAAACATTAGTTTGTAGTGTTAAAATGTAATAATTATAATTTACCACGGACACTAAACAGCGTTTAGTGGGTTTTGGCTTCAAAGCGTCTATGTCAATTTAATTTGAATGCAATATTGGTCCGAATATTCCGGACCTCATTTAAAGCAGGTTTGTGGTTATAGTGAGTTTCTCTTTACACAAGAGCTTACATGAACATGACCAACTAATATAAGCCCTTCAAATGTTTGCCACAAACATTCAATTTGAAACAGACAAGTCTACAAAAGACCAAAAGGTAATGGTACCACTTATTAATGTTATAATGTAGCATTTGCAACATGGAAAATATATTCTAAAAGGAGATTTTGTCACCACCAAAATAATACTCATAATTATTCGTGATAATAAAAATTATAATTTAAATTATAAATTCTCTTTTGTAATTTTTTGTTAAAAAATTCTATAATTACTATTAATTTAATGATAAATATTTGAATCTTTTAAGTTCTTGTGATTGTGATATTATAGAATCAATAATAGTGTTTATTTTTTTTTTTAGATACAATGGTTTATTTTAATTTTAATTTGTTCTCAAAAATGACTATGATTGTTATTCAATAATCAGTACTATAAACATTAAAATTACATACGAGTATATAATAAAGTAATAATGATAATAATGGAAAGATAATAATGGAGTTTCTTGTCAGTTCTTTTGCATTGTTCGTATCCTTTGTGTCCGTGTACCTAAAGTCATGTTTTATAAGTCTTTTTTTTTAAATTAAAAAAAATTTTCAAAATTTTTTCAATTTTTTTTAAAACAAATAAGTTTAAAATCGAAACGTAAGAATCATCTCCAAATCTATGTCAGTACGATTTCGTACTTAACATATTATTTAAAAAAAATGTAATATCAAAATTGTATTTGTAACACGCAGTTACAAACTAAATTCATTAATTAAAATCTAGTAAATGATACGTCGCATTTCAAAGAATATTTTTCCAGAGTAAACTTGGATGCAGAAGTAGCAAGGTTGCATAAGCGTTCGTAAAAGTTACTCAATGATACTAATAAAGTTTCTTCAATCCTTTCAAAGCTCTATAAGGGCGCAGAAAGTCACAGCTAGTTAATTACAGACTACTTCTATGTCTAAAAACATAATATATTAAGGAAATATATAATAAATTACATATAGTATAATGCAATGATATTAACTGTAAAGAAATACTTCTACTTTTCTTAAACATTAAAATTTTTAATGTGTAAGAAAATAATTATATTTTATACGAAATATTATATTTAGTTTTCATGTATTGTAGCTTTTAAGAATATTAATTTTAAATAGATATAAAATAATATTTTAATTAACTAAATCAATCAATCAATCAAAGATTCAAATCAATACAGATTGATCTTGCTTTTCAAAAATATTTTCTGTTTAAAATTTTTGTAACATATTTAATATGGAGTTATTTAAACACCTCTTCCCACAAGTTACAAACTTCATTTCATTTGAGAATTAACGTCTCTGCTTTCTGTGTACTTTGAGAGGTCTTTACAGGCGTGGCTCTCTATGAAGCGCACTCTGTAAAGCAAAACTTATGGACTGAATATCACGAGAAGACATTTTAATGAAACAGAGAAAATGTACACTTTATACAGCAATAAAATATTTAGTATTTGTGTAAAAACCAAATTACCCTTATTTAAAATGAATTCTGTTTGTTAACTTTCATGTTTAAACAAGTCACTACAGTACTAAGCTCTCACTTAACTAATTGCTGTAAAACTTGTATATTTAAAACAAATGAGAAAATAATTGCTTATTTCTAAGCGATAACAGTTGGCACTTGTAAATCACGAAGAAAACATGACACCGTGACGAGTTTAATGTGTTTTTAATGAAGTTAGATGTATTGTAATTGTTGTTAATATTCTTTATATTATAATAATTTAAATATCACTTTAATTAACGACAATCTCTATCAAGATAATAAAAAAAATGTATATTTTTCTAACTATGAAGTAGTGATAATTCTCGTAGGAACTTTTTAAACTTAACAAATGAAACAACCAAACAAAAAACCTTGAATATAGTTATTATTAAATGACGGTAGTTTAAATAGTTGCATTATTTAAATATAACATCCCTTTGAAAAGAAACTCCGAGTTCTTGTTACCTGCTAAACAGCTGCATGGCAGTTCTTAATTGATGTGTGTCTTTATTTGTATAGCTGGGTCATCTGTGTATCTATCTGATTCTAGAAATGCATGTTTGATATGTAAATAGATCAAAGACACAATTCTGAGAAACTTGTGATACTGATGAAATGCAACTTAAATAAATGACTAATTATCCTAACTTATGATTAATGATTTAATGTTTTTAAGAGTTATCGTTTGTATATCTTTGAAAAATGTATAATTTAAATAACAGTGTATGTAAGATATTATGTTTAGAAAATGATTTTGAAAATAGTTTTGTGCAGAATATACCGATTTTAAATATAAATTTAAAGTTTAAAATGAATATCATATATGTGTATGTGTCGGTCTATTTGTCTGTACAAATAAATCCAGAATGCCATTTCTAGTTACTGGCATTCATACTTCAGGCATAACAGGATCATTGATTCAGTCCCATAATAGTGAGATGCAACATAACCACGTGTTAATTAATCTAATGACTTCAGTACACTTGATAGATTAGTTGATCTGTTTGAACTTGCATTGACAAGTTAACTGAACTGGACTGAACTGGACTGAATTGGACTGAATTGGACATCTGACTTCACAAGTTAATTCAAAGGTCAGATGTTTCATATTATACACGTCATTGGTTAATTATAATTATAATATTAATATTATTTATTTATAATTAGTTTTCGTTTTATATTTTACTTCTGTTTTGTTTTATATCTGAATTTCAACTTCTCATTACTGAAATAAACAAACCATTGATAACAGTATATAAGTTAATTCATTTATCAAAGACTGCATTCCACGCAATTAGGTCAGCGTACATTAAATCCTAGACTAAATATATCTCAGTCGCTCATTATCAGCTAAAACAAAAAACATTGGTGTTCAAAGCATGTTATTAAAATACATCTGGGTGTTACTTCATATCAATAATATTAACTACTATATAATGTATTTTTTTATTATTATAAAATTCATTTTTTTTTCCAGTATCTATAATTAATTTTTAATTATAATATAGAAGATCTTTGTTGTTTTTAATATACTCATACCTATATTTTTAATATTAAATAGTATTGGTTTAAAAATATTTTATTTACAAAAATAAAAGAGTTCTCATTTGGTGACGTCATCGGTGAAGAGCAATATCTTTCAGGCCACCAATTACACAAAATGAAAGAAGAGTGGATGTCAACAAGAAAAGAAAATTTGTGAATATAATATATATACTGATACTTATATAAACACATCATCGTGCTAGAAAGAATATACATGTTTGGAAATTATCACAGTAGTTTTGTTCAAAACTATATTTGATATTTATTAGTTCTGTAGTCTAAAATTTTCAAAATGACTATTTGTTTTAACATATTTATTTAACGTTCACAGTATTCAAGTATACGCTACAAATATTTGTGTAGTCTCGTCTGCTTGTGGTACTGTAATTTCAAAACTTTTTAGGAGTTGCAAACATTTTCATTCCTATATTCGTTTATATAAATATAATTAAGAATAAAAATACATTCTTAATTATATTTGTGTAAAACTTTATCATACAAAAAACTATGAAGAGTGTATTATATTTTTGAACAAATAATTATTTAAAAAATCTATGACATAGTTTTTATTTTTATATATAAGTACTTAAATTTCAATAAAAAAGTATTATCTGTTAATAACATTTGTAAGATGTGAGAATGAAATCTCTACATATATTTATCTAAATATAGTTTTCACTGGCGCTTATTTACGCACAATACAGTAACAGCAGCTTCCTTCGCTTGTGGCAATAAATCTTTTCTTCTCGACCTCATTATTATCTGTTCTCATTTCGCAACGATATTACATTTATTGTGTATCGCTCATTATTCGTCATATCCACACAATGCCCCAAGGAACTGCTTATATGTTACTATCATTATAGTTAAGTAAGACATGTTACCAGAACAGTATCATATTTGATATATTCAAACTCCACCAAGTAATTAGAGTATATAGAGTATATATCTGCGTGTATATGTGTTAGTGACACATGAATCCCATATTTTCTTATATAATATGCGTTTTATTTAAGCTGAGATATAAGTATTTTATATATGAACTGAGCCAACTTCCAGTCTAATAGTTTCAATGTTTTGTTTACAAAATGGCGTGAGGTGCGGTGTTCAAAGATTTTCGCGTCTCTTAGTTATATAATTTGTAAACAAATACTAATATATGTATGAATATAATACAAAACTATTACAATACGTATTTACGCACGAATTCGCATATAAACTGCTAGTGACGACAATTTGAACTATTAATATACCGTGATAGAAGGGTAACAGATATACAATGTATTGTATTTATTGTACACCACCCCCGCTAACATGCAGGTTGTCTATTGCGATGCTTTTGAAAATACATATGATACAACTTCCTGAAATAGTTGAATGTTTGCATATAGTGCCAATTTGGATACGTTTTAATTTTGATAAAAGTCATAGTCTAAAAATATATTATTAATCACTGGTCTTGATCATTTTAGTGAGTAATTATATATTTTTAGCTGATTTCGCTATATTGAAACATGATATTAGATTTTGAAGGACAGCGTGCGATTCAAGTGTATATCTATAATAGAGGTGTCTGTTATTTGATATGTATATTTCCGTCTATCCGTAGCTATTTACAATTACAAGTAATAAATTCAGATTTATTATTATTAGAATTTTATTCAAGAATACTATATTGAGTTAAATAACAAGTTTTACAATAATTTGTGATTATTCTGTTTCCTTCAGAAAACTTAATTTTACGTTATTGAGGTAGATCGAGGTAAATAAATAAAAAAATATTATGTCGTATTTTCAAATAAATAGTAATTAATTAACATGATAATAAGACTTATACGATTTCTTTTTAAGGGATGAAACTTTCAGTAAATTATTATGTTTTTGAAAACTAAAAATATTAAAATATGTTATCAAAAGAATATTAATTTGCAAAAGTGTTTCACTCAAGTTATTTTATTAATTTGATGCTTTTACTTTAAAAAATATTTTAATATAGCTTAAACTTGTTCAGTGTTTAATTAATTTTTAATAATTAAAATTCTATACTTTGTAGACTAGAAGTTCTTTTGAGGTGAAAATTATTAAAATTCCTTTCATTGTTAGTTTTTACTTATTACGTTTAACATATTTTAATTAAATGTTATATAAAATCAAAGAACATGTTACAGAAATACTGTAATTATTAAAATATTTTTATATATATATATATACATATATATATATATATATATATATATATATATATATATAAAAGTGTAGTATTTGTTATGTTATATATCAAGTTGAAATGCTTTTATTTTCAAA
The DNA here is from genome assembly GCA_959347395.1 of Mechanitis mazaeus. Taxonomy (NCBI): domain Eukaryota; kingdom Metazoa; phylum Arthropoda; class Insecta; order Lepidoptera; family Nymphalidae; genus Mechanitis; species Mechanitis mazaeus. The sequence continues at coordinate 17,178,189 of OY365748.1, read as the reverse complement.
AACAGATCATATGAAAGTTACAGAATGTGGTGAAACATTCAGGGGTACGTGGAAAGCTTACTAAGTTAAAAATATTCTACGATAAGAGGTTATGAAATACCTGATGGCATATCTATCGCCCGGGTTTAGCTTAGAGTGCATAAAACCTACCGTAACTTCTTTTATGAACCTAATGTAATATACATACTAATTAAATATATGTATTGTAACTTATACATGTTATAAAATGAAATCTCTTTCGTGTCTGTCTGTATGAAAGTGATAAACTTGAAATATACTAAACAGATTTTTATACGATTTTGATCGACAAATAGTTTGATTACTGAGCAAGTTTACGTGTATAATTAGGGTTTTATATAAAATGCAGAAATTTAAAGATGTTTTGTTAAAGAGGTCTTGAAAAATCTTGCCTAAATAAATAAATAATACAGGTAAATAGATTATTCTAAATTTTAGTAACTTTTTTTTAATAACGATTAAGGATCAGGGTTATCGGAATATACGCAGGCGAAGCTGTTGGCGGAAGCTAGTATATGACAACTACAACATTTTTATCGGAAAAATTGGTCCTTAAATTAATTAAAAAGTCTTACTTCTTCTCCCAAATCTTCATTTTCGAAGGTAGAGGATAGTGGCTTGCCTCGAGATGCACGGGCGCCTCTGGAGTCGAAGAACTCATCTGCGGGAGCCTCTATATCATCAAGCGCGCTACGAATGCGGTTTTCCACGTCTGACTTAACCCGTTCCTTGTCAGGTTCCCTCGCCAGCGGTACTTTACCATCCAAACGATCTAAAACCGGACGGTAATAGCTCTCGCCTTTGTTATAATTACAGTCATAGACGCGTGTGCGTCTGCCTCTGCCAACACGACTCATACTGATTTCAGTGTTTACTGTGGATAAAGGAAAAATATTATTAATATATATTATCAATATGTTTATAAAGCTTAAATTGCTGTGTACAAGTTACAAATATGATTTAAAATTGAGAAAGAAACGTTATTTTACTTTAAAATATAGAGAAACGTTTGAAAATGTATATCTAAGCCTAGGATTTAAGTGTTTCAGTGTCAAAGGCTCTCATATTAATAGCAGAAATGAGCCTGTGAGGGTGTATTAGGCATTCAAATGAGTTGCGTTTCGCTTCTACTTTTGTGTTTCTCGCAAATATTAGTTTAGTAACTGTAGGGTTTCCTTTATTTATCAAACCCTAGTAAAATATAATCCAATATTTAATAATAATATGATATGAATGCAATCTTAACGATTAGTTCACATTTATTGGAAATTTCCAATGATATATTCTCATAAAATATTTCAATATACAGAATTCAATATTAAATTATAAAACTACTTACGATATTGGATTTTAATATTGCGATGTAGAATGTGATTTAAAGTGATTTTTGCTATAGAAATATTATTTATTTAATAAGTAAAGCAATATGCATTTAAATTGTAATTGAAATTTTCATGTTTATTAAAATTGATGAAAAATTTTTGATGAAAATTAAATTAACTTAAATTGAAAATTAAATTAATTTAACATTTCTCTTACGAACTTTTGATATTAAGTATCTCTACATTAATTTTATTTTTTCTTCTACACTTTCGTATGTCTACAAAAATTGTAAATGTTGTGTTTATATAATGACATTAGTAAATATATTTTGTTTAAAAAAGAATGCTAAGCATCTTATTATAAAATTAAAATATATTTATTTATTATTAACATATTGATATTTATTGCTCTCATATGTATTTCTTACTATGTATCAACTTCATTAAAATAGATCAATATTTACTACTTAGAATAGATACCCAATTAAATTTTAGTTTTGAATATGAAATAAATAAAAATCTTTCGTTAGTATTCTGCTAAAAAAATGTTCATCTTTTCTTATTTCACGATAGGAGTTTTGAAAACTTCAATCTATCACTTTGCCTGATGGATGATATTCCGACAGAAACGACGTGTGTAATGAAGAGTGGAACAAATTCCAAAATAGATATCGCAAACATTCGATATGGGGATATTTTTAGTTCCGAAACCCGGTTTTTGTTCTGACAAGCTGGCATTGTATTATGCGCCCTAAATCTTACCCATTAAGATTGATAATCATTTATTTCAAAACACTTTTCACGTAAATATTTGATATTTATAATTTGTAATATAACACTGTGAAACACAAACAATAACACTTCATATGAGAAAGAACATCGCACTGCAATGGGAAGGAATGTTAGGGGGAATTCGCAAATAGCGTAAATTATTGAAGATTAATATATAATGGAGTATACAGACTGACCTGGTGCGTGTAAAGGCGTCGGGAAGGCAGATGGAACTGGCAATAGTCAGATGACGGCAGCGGCGCGTGAGCAGCGTGGGCGAGACTATGTTTAACCATGAGCCATACAGAAATATAATGACTTTTGTTCTTACAGATCTCGTAGGAAAAACAATAAGGTTGTAGCAAATCAGAACTCGGATTACATTCCTTAATTATTTTGTTTAATAAAGTATACGTTATCTGTGATCTTTTTTAATATGAGTAAATAATTTCATATTAAAAAAAGGATTGTTGGATGTTTTTCATTATCAACATACATTTTTTAAAATTCGTTCTTTTAATTTATTATTATTAAGTATATAAAACCTTGAATTAAAAGTCAAACATCGAAATAAATAATGAATAGAACTACTCATTAATTACAATAAGAAAATAGACAATTATTAATGCACGTGAAAAACTAAATGGAAAAATTATAAGACACGTACATGGTTGTTCTCATACCGTTAATACATTTTAATACTTTTGAAGGCTTATTTAGTTTTAAACTTTTTACAATCAGATGACGTATTTTATTCACGGCCAAAGGAAACTTTGTCCTATGAAGCAACATCAATATTATTCTTGGATTTATTTTGGTACATTCAATGGTTTATATTTTCCAATGTAGCTAGATTCTATTGAATACCGTATGAGATCATATTTCCTGTCACCTGCAGCAAATGACTTTATGATATGTTTCGCTTATTGAAATTTTGTATATTTGGTTTATAATATAAATGATAAAAAATAAGTTTTTCAATCAACTCGTAGTAAAAGTTGTATTCTAATTACATAAAAAATATTATAAATATACTCTTTTATAAACTACAGAATTCTGTTATAGTTTAATTTTAAAAGCTTAGCTTTTTAAGCTTACCGTTTAGTTAAAATGAAACACATTTTTTTTAAATATTTTTTTTGATTTTGTTACGTCAAAGTTATAAGCGGATCTCGTATAATGGTTTTATAGTTTGTGTTTGTATTTTAAATACATTTTATAGGCTTATCGGAATAAAAGGTACAGAAAAATAAGGTCAAAGTTACTTAGTTATTCCCTATTGTTATAATTTATTTAGGAGACCCTGCACGCAAAATGAACAAGCCATAATTAAAGCACCAACAAAAAATATTCAAGTTAATTATTATTAACTTAAACTTTCCAAAAACCCAATACGACATATTTTTTTTTTATCAAAATCGGTCCATCCGTGTAAGCCACAAAATTTACACTAATAACCGAAATCTAACACCTTTTAACTTATTAGGTATGCTCTGCTTTTATTTATTATATGGAATATCATATTGTATTTTATAATATGATAGTCTTACATGTTGAAACATTTGATATTAGGTTAATGATTTATATAGACAATTTTATTTGTTATAATGAGATACTCTTAGAATATCTTTTCATATCTTATAAAAAATAAATTATCAATATTGCTACTTTATAAAATAAGGAGCTTAGTAGGGTTTTGTTTTAATATCGTAATAATTGACCTAAAACTTTAAGCTGACTTCTAAATAAAACGAACTTTGTTTAGTTTATTTTATATTTATTTTATTCCTTTGAACAAACAATTTATTATGGTCTTATTTATTAAGTTATAAGGAGTTTCAAAATAATCGACACTAGGTATTAGTTTTTTTGTTATTGCAGCCGCTTTGGGGCGCTATTTTTAGAGGTGGTAAGATAAAAACTGAAATTTTTAGGTATTTGTAATTTTTTAATTAAACCTTAGTTTAGTAATTCGTCAAAAGATGGCGTTGATCATGGTATGCTTATATTTAAACCACGCTCGCTCTGGAAAAAACGTCGTGCTTAACTTTATTAAAAGTAAACCTATTAATGAAAGGCAAAAGGTTTCGATTTATGTTTCATTGATATTCAATATACACCCATGGTAAAGCAGATACTTCCAAAATGAACCCGTGTCATGTTTATTACATAACAATAACTCGTTACTTTTTTATTATAAACTAATATTTATTTATTTTATTAGCTACCTTCTATATTTTAATATTAATAAAAATACTGGGCTGTACCAAGAGTCAATGAAATATAGTATTTAAGTTTTAGATTATGAGGGGTAGCAATTATAATCAAATCGAATTTGGATCATAATTTAACAAGGGATTGCTAAGGGTCCTTTGTACTGGGAGCTCATGACTTTTACAATTAAAGTTTATTGCCAATATTGCCGAATTCTGAACGTAATAAAAATTATAGCCAAATATTTAATAGTAATAAAGAGAATTATTATTTATTGAACCGCGAGTGGAATAAGAAAAGAATAATTAAATATATCAAAATAACCAATATTCAAAATTTTGTTACAAAATTTAAAAAAAATCCAAGACATTTTAATGAAATATAAGACTTAGTTTACATAAATACTGATTATGTAAAATGACTTACATTTTTTTCTTTATAAGACTAAATAGATTTCTTATATTATATAATAAAAAAATACTAATTTACAAATTGTGGCCTGATTTATGTATGTGAAGCAAAGCCTTTAAAAATAGAAAAGAAATTATATCTTCTCAACAATATCAAAAATAATCATGAATAAAAAAAATATTCGAGGTGTTTTTATTTTCAAATAAAATCTCGGTACCGTAAGCCCTTCCTTTCAAAGAAAGTTGATGAAATAATTATAATAAGGCGCTTTTCAAAATATTTCAGTCATACTTAACAAACAGTTTATAATCTTAAAAAAAAACAAAACATTAGAGCGTTTGTAAAATATTTAAATAAACATTTTTAGTATTTTTAGTAAAAATACACATTTGTTACAAAAATTTGTTAGTTTTTTGCACCATTTAAAATAATACATTTTATTGTTTAAACTTGCATAATAATCCATTAAATATTTCGTTTATTATATTTTTACTAACACATGTTTTTCTAAATATTTTTTATCTTCTGAATATTTATTTTATAAATAAGAAAACTAATAATAACAAATAATAAGAATTTTGAGTTTTATAAGTGTCATTAATGTATTTGACTAAAAAACATTCGAGCTCACTATTTTTCAATCCCATATCGTTTTTTCATATTTTAATAAAATTTATCAACATTTTAAATATTTAATAATTTATACGAATCTAATACAGAAAAAAAAGTTTGTTTGTTTACAGTGATTATAAATAGTAAATAAAATCGTCCATGGATAGAATCGCGAGTAACAGCTAGTATGTAGACCCTAAAATTCAGGCGCAATCCTACATTAGAGGAAATGTCCCACATAATGTTTTATTAAGACTTATACAAACTAACCACATGTATACGAGTTAACAAGCGTAATATCAGATTCGCCTCGAGATGCAAACTAACACGTACAAGAAAAGACACATTAATTATAAACTTGTACTTTATCCAACAGCCGCATAAGTTTAAGCTCAAACTGAGACCATTGAAATCTTAACACATTTTATATTGCTTAAGTTGCATTTCAGCGTTTATAACACGTTAAGTGTACGTACCTCTTCCAATACTATATTTATCATATTTGTTTATATATTTTAGTACAGAATGATACATTGTTCAAATTTTTTATTGAGTAAAAAAAGTAAATCTGCAGGACTCAAAACCTGTGGCCACTGGTATACTGAGTCATCGATCGCTTTGAAAATTTAGTTAGAATTTTCTTATCCCTTGTTAACTCTAGCATTCTATATATTATCGCCTTTATCAAGACGGAGGCGACATCTATTAGGTTTCTTTTAAAAACCCTTAGCAATGTTTCTTTGCAACTGTAAAGTATAAGTTTATTTCAATACATGTACCTTTTATGGGATGTTATATCGGATATAATCTTAGAAATCTTATAATCTTAACAGAAGTTTGGCGTAAAATAACTATTTTAATTTATAAACTATTTTTCGTACCAGATACAGCCAAATCCTATAATGTTTTCTAAGATTTCCACCATCATCTCGTCTTGCCGCGAACACGTTAGTTGCAAAGCACTCGAAATGTCGCGTTTAAATTAAAAAATTTGAAAATAAACGCGAGTTATATCCGTAAAATAGTTTTATTGAAATAACCAAATCTTCCATATTTTCAAAAGTCACATTACTCAGCATCAGCTAGAGTCCCAGCATTTTCTAACGAATATAATAAAAAAATTATCATCCCATATAGCAATGCTGTTGAAAAATATCAATTTTAAGGGCATTTGTGTTGATACTTCGTCGGTATATGTTAACGTATATCCGTTACATGGACCAAATATGTTTCTTAACATAGTACTTTACTATTAAAAACTCGCAGGTGATTACGAAAATATATAGTTTAACTGAAAAAATACTTAAAGGAAATATTTTTTTTAATGATATCTCAGAAATATATTTTTTTATTTTGAAGATTTACCAATAAACCAGAAACAATATATTTGTCTTCTGTAAATCTTATTATGAAACAAAAAATGTTTTCCTAATTTCACAGTTTCCCAATTCATAAGTATTATATCATGTTTGTAATAATATATACAACCAATTATTCTCTTCGCTATATGAACGTACTAGTGGTTAAAGGCTAATTTTAATATATTTAAGAGTTATTTCATTTTCAAATAAACAAATAATTCATATTTTATTTTTTAAAACCTTAGTGTACTAAGGGTAGATAACCAACTCAGTTACCATACATTCTAATTCTAGTCAATTTATTACAATTTAAAAAATGTACATCTAACCGTCGGTAAGTTTTACGGGTGTTCAATAACTATTATCATTTATTATATAATTCTTAAATGGTATCCAATGTTAAATAATGATATTGGTATTACTTGTAAATGTTGGTAAGTGGATTCGAAAATAAGAGAAAATGATATGTCAATATTAATTTTCTTAGATATATAAAACCTTTTTAGTGAAACTCTTTTATTGATTAGAGTCTATATTATTTATCAGCAAAAACAGTCAGAAACAATTTATAAAGATTAAATTGATACCAACAAACATTATATATTCAAATGTAAAAAATATTAAATATTCACTATCTGATGCGTACTCATGTCTGCGTTTAAATTTGAATATATTAAACTCGTGCCTCAGCTCTTCTATAATACTTAGCAGAATCTTTTTTTATGATTTTTCATGATACTTCAGTATTGATAGAGGAAAAATAGATTTAGAATTAAAATTTTCCTTCGTAATAAAAACTTAAGTTGTTCAATAATTTGTTAAATGAACATATATAATTTAATGTACTGTGAAATATGGACTTCAAAATATCGAAGGCATTTGGAAATTAATGCATGCCACCTAATACATATACAGTGTATGAGGATTTTAGAGAATACTAGATGGAATTTCCTAAAATCCACATCGCCTCAAAACTTAGGCTTAGTACTCACAGGCTTTAACTTCCATTACTAAAATTGTATCACTTAGTTTCTGTCTATGAAATAAACAATTATTTAATCAAAATATATACACTAATGTCAGAATAAATTCTTTGATTTTTTTATCGTCCAAACAATTAGAAGTTGGTATTTCGTGAAATAAGGCTACAACAGGGTTCTATATAGTAATGTTTATTAGTTTATTTAATTATGTACTATAAAGTTAAATGATGCCAAAGATTCTTCTAGATTAAGATCACAAATGTTTACAATAATTACCCGCTGGCAATGCATTGAGGATAGCTGTCAAGAGACGCGTACCACCTGTCTAGTGATCTTCCTTTTAATGCTGCTGACTCTTCTACATATCTTTCAATTGTCAAGTGTCAGTTGTCAAAAATCAAGTACTGTCAAGCGATGTAGTTCTTTTCTTAACTTATAATATGTATAAGGAAATGTACAAATAAGATTTTTATGTATTATGTTATTATATAAATTTAGTATTTATTTGTTATGTGTATATATAAATATTTTTGTATATTTCTATAATCTTATTAATGCACCCCTCAATTGTATATTTGATTTATAAATTACTTATCCTTCAAAGGTAGTTGGAAGAAATATCTTTTAAGAGATAAGGTATCCCATACATTATTTGTTTATTTTAAAAATGTATATTTTTAAGTGCATAAATAAATAAGATATCTGCTTTAAAAAATTTATTAATATAAAAATCATAAAACATACTGAAGCTTTTTTCACATAATGTTAAAGTTTTCCTCTAGCTAATGCTAAAAGAAGTTTCATATTATAAAAACACGATAAAAAAAAATGTAATTAACTTGTACTGAGCAGTAAAATCATATAACGCTGCCAAAGTAGTTAAATGTGCGCTCTCGTTGTGGAAACAAATGGACTGCTTTTAAAATCTATTTTAATGTACTTCATTTATTGTGAAACAAAAAGAGCTTTTTATTTCGAAAACAAGGATTTCTCTGAAATATTGGTAATTAAATTCTTTTATAAAGCCGATGGATATTATTCTTTCTAGTAACATCTACGGTATGGTTTTTTAATTAAGGTTTTTATTTTGAATATAATTTAAACTGATAAAATTATGAACACTTTACTTTGATAATTTTTTGATTGTAATGAATTAATTAATGATAATTTGAAAAGATTGGTATTTTCTATTATATATTATAGTATTAGTAAAATAGATATAAGTTTACATTTTTTTTATAAATGAAATGGGTCTTTCTAATGGATGATATATTTTTCTACTCTGTGGTGGTATTATAATTTAAAAGTCCTTATCACGTTCACGGGTCTCGGTTCATGATATAACAATGTTCAACGACGAAGTATGTTATAACTATTTCTTTTTATAATTATTTATTTAAATTTATTTTCTACAATTATGGTATAATTAATAAAAACAAATTAAAATTTTAGTCTAAGTAAAAAATCGGGAATCGTGAAATATTAATTAATTAATTTTAATGTTAAAAAAAAGTATTTTATGATTTACTTAATTACAAAACTTAATATTAGTAGGGTAATTATTTACTATTTAATTAATTATCTTACTATATATTTTTTACAACTGCGTGAATACTGGTTCTAACCTTACCAGTATATCGAATTATGGAATTAACAGTTGCATTTTTGTATATGTTATTATATATTATTAAATGATCATCCCCGCCCATGATCTCTTTAAGAAGATGCAATTTGCCAGCTTATCACAATAAAGTAGGCCCTCTTGTTCAAGTTACCTATATTGCATCGAACCGGAGACATCGCCCACGGAAGTTAATTCTATGTGGTTAGAGGTAGAAAGTTTCATGAAGAAACGCATGCTTGAAGAGAACTTCGCATTCAGGATTTTGCAGGCAATGACGAGCAGTAATAGAAATAAACTGAAATAAAACAACTGAAAATCAATCAAATTATAACAAATAGCTCTTTGAATCAACCAAATTTCAACACGGACTGCAACCTGCGACCTCTTTGTTCAAGCTTTGGCCCAATAAAAAGATTATAAATAGTACTCATCAAGGCAACACGGTAGCTTAATTGGCAGAGCAAGGGAATGGTACCCCAGAGATCGCAGGTTCGAGGTCTGGTAGTTGATTAATTGTTAAAAATAATTTACTTATAATTTATTAAATCAATTTTGGAGGACTAATTCCAAAATTATTATCACTTTTGTCACTTATGAGGGCATCATGCTCGAGTGTGATAGTTCGTGATGTTCGACAAAGGCTATGTGGGTTATTTATAGAAGGCAGCATAAAATGACAGAGTAAAGTCCTCTATGCTGAGTAATCACACATTACTGATTTAACAAGAAACAAAGACTCTTCAACACACAAAATAGGTCTAATAACATCCACCTAAAATGTATTTATTAATTTCACCAACACATAATTGTATTTCATTAACTTTTATCAAATGTAGGATTTTAATTTGAATATTTAAAATTTTTCTTTATTTAATTAAGCATAGTTGCTTTCTTTAAAATGATTAAATGTATTGTATAGTAGGTAAAATTTGTATGAAATGATTTTTGTTAAAATAATCCTGAATAAATTATTAATTTATGGATATTTATTAATATTATTTATCAGTAGTCAATTAGTTAGGTGATTGATAATAGAATTGATAAGTACGTAAAGTATAATCATACATTATTAGCATATATTAAAACATAAAAAAAAAATAATAATACATAAAACAGTATTATTCTAGACAAATCATGGAGACAATGGTAGTTTTTTTATGATGAAAATTTTCCTCTATTTAAAAAAAAAATATAATAACTAAGTCAAACAATGTGTCAGGAAAATATTTGTTTTGTTATTGCTTCATATAATGTTCTGAGTTAATTATTATTATAATATACGCATTTTTTTTAACAGTAACGAATTTGTTGATTGATATTTAAATCTATCAAAACAAATAGTAAGGCTAAATAATATTACTTTTATTTCAATTCAATAAAACTATTTTCCGGATATAACTCATTTTTACATGTTTATAATTTATTTTCGAATGCTTTGGAGCAAACGTGTTCGCGGTAAGACGAGATGATAGTGTCTGTCAGTCAGTCAGTTTATTTGTCACCTATCTCCAACGGTTCCTGAGTTTACGGGCATAGAGTTCAGCATGCATGCCCGTAAACGTTATACCCGTAAAATAGTTTTATTGAAAAGTGTAGTACTCGTGTAAATCTTAGAAAACATTACTTTTATTTCAGTAAGGAATCCGATGTCGTCCTTAATATCTTTATTTTTATAGAAATAATTTGTAAAAAAAAAACGTTGAAATAATTGTAAAATGATAAATTTATTATTTCGTTAAATCTACGAAACAGTTTTTCAACGCTACATTAAAAGCTCAAGGATATCACAGTAATTATAATATTTAATGAATCTGTTTACCATTTACAGCAACCTCGTGAATTTAAATGTTCTTAAAGCATATTTAAATTTGTTAAAATATTCAGTTAATGGTTTAAAATGGCAGTGTTCTATTTTTCTGGAAAAACATTGTGATATTTTTTTTTGTGATTCGGAATAACGAGGTTTTTATAACGATCACTTATAGTTGAAATTGTATCTTCAAATGCAAAATTGTTTATTGAACTGTAACGTTTTATATTTTATTAGTAGCATATGTTTAAAAGAATAAACGAGCGATTATTTGTATTTATATGGTTGTTTTTGTTTTGAAAAAATAACTAGCGGAAATTAAAACACCCTCAATTCGTCCCTCCTGTCCTACTCCCCTTCATCCCTTCCTCAAGGGTGGCAACACATTTGCATTAATGTTTGCAAATATCCATAAGTGATGCCGTTTCATGACATGTCAGATATGGCAGATTGTTAATTTACAAGCAGTTTTAGATATCCACGTAACACAAAGATGAGTTGATGTACTTTAAAAAAAGGCGTACACTCCTACCTCACAGGCCGGCAACGCTTTTGTGAGTCTTCGGATGTTGCAAGAGTTCGTGGACGGCGATCACATTCCATCTGTGACCCGCACTCTAGTTTGCCCTCTTTCATAAAAAAAACATGCATCGTATTATATTTCTTACTTAAATAACACATGACAATGAATGACATTGTTTGCAATAAATAATTGACCAAATATAAAATATTGACAATTGACAATTGACCAAATACAAAAAAAATATTGATATATTTATGTTTATAAAAGTTAAAGTAATCAACCTAGTACTAATAATACCTACTATAGTACGCTAAATATAAAAATTACTGCGCTTCTACTATACTGTAAATGTGAATGTCAATGAAATTAATTCACTATCGGTAATGGATGATTTGTGAATAGAAAATCTAACTCACTCCTGTAATACTGTAGTTCATCTTAGAAGTTATTTGTTTAACAGTGAATTATTCGAGTCCCTTTAGGTCTCTGGAGACTCAAGAATAACACAAGGAGGTTGTATTACGGAAAACAGAACCCGTTTTCAACAAGGGATTTGTTGATTCATCGTTAAAGATACAAAAAAAGGTCGGCACAGGTTTTATTTTAATTAAAAGTCACCACTAATTAGATCTTTTTAACCTCGATGAAACGTTTAATTTAAAGTTATTATTCAACAGGGCGACTGCCATTCCAAGATGGTTTTGACAAACAAATTTACATACATTTAACGATGTTTATTTTGTACTACAATCTTACATTGATATAAAAACTCGTTTAAGTAGAAAATATCTGTCCGAATTTACTAAATTATTAATAAAAGAAAAATGATTTTATATTTAAATAATTGAAGATTCTCTTTCAATGGCTGTAGGTGTCAGCGGATTATAAGATTCTTAATGGTCTAGAAAATAATACAGAAACATAATAATAATTAAAAGTTGTTTTAAATTTTGTAAAAATGGGGTGTATGTTACGAAGTGATCCTATGACATTCTGTGATGTGTATCTTCAACCAGAAACAGCGTTTGAAATTATCGCTCATTTCGGGGAAATGGGATGTGCGCAGTTCGTTGATGTTAGTAATATATTTGTTTATCAAGTACACTCTAACTATTATTATAGGGCGACAACTTGGTATAGTAACAAGGGTATCCTTTCTATTAATTGGTAGGGCCTAAGGAAGGGGACAAATTTGTACCATATTTTTATTATCATAAATGCTCATAAATAAATAGAACTTAAGTGGTATTTTGTTGAAAATTGTAAAAAATTAATCAGCATTTGAATAAAACTATTTTACGGGTATAGCTCGCGTTTATTATTAAATTTTAATTATAACCCGACGCTTCGAATGCTTTGCAGCAAGCGTGTTCGCGGTAAGACGACATGTTGGTGTCTGTCAGTCAATTAATTTATCATCTACCTCCAACGTTAGTTTACTGACTATATAATATATATATAACCCTCATCTTCATCTTGACTGACTACAAATTATAAATAATTTATATCTCTATATGCATGGAATTAGCATTTTTAAGAGATTGTTATTTTAAGCTCTTTTTATAATTAGAATAACACAACCAAAAATAGTGTTTTTAAGGGACTATATACTAAATATATGGTATCAATATATTCTTTGACAGGTAATTATTGTAATAATCTTATTTATATAACATAACTAGCTTTTAACCACGGCTTCGCTTGCATAGTTGAATTTTATATTTCATTAGATGACGGCATTGTTATAATGCAAGCGAAGCGAGCATTTGTGTTTCAGTTGTTTGCAAAATTTTATCCAAATTGGTAAAGTCTTTACTAGAGCGTAAAGTTGCAAACATACAAACAAACTTTTGCATTTATGATATTAATTGCATGATAAAATAAATCTTCAATAAAGCTCAATATTTCAAAAAGAATTTGAAAATTTTACTAGTTTTTTAATTTCATTGTATTGTACTAAGACTAAATTAAACTTTCGTAAATCCTATTTAAATTGGTTTGTGAATGAAATTATTTAATTTTTAGATGACACCTGATGTTAAACCATTTCAACGGAACTATGTCACGGAACTCTGTCGTTGTGCGGAGATGGAAAGAAAGCTGCTTTATATGGAATCAGAAATGCAAAGAGATAAGATCGATGTAATCATGTACGATAGCCTCGAACCCAAGGCGCTACCTCTTAATGAGTTGGCAACATTGGAGGCAAGTTAAAAACATAAGAGGTTGGAGTATCTTCATAATTATGTATATTTTATTAATTGAATTTATATCTATATTAGAACATAGTGAGTAAATGGGAGTCTGATGTTATTGATATGTCAGAAAACCAAACTACTCTTTTGAAGAATTATTTAGAGTTGACCGAAATGAACTATGTCTTGAACAACGTTTCACCAATGCTTGGTGAATCTGAACTGACGGAAGAGTCTATATTTGGAAGGTATTATTTTTATCACAGATTCAGCAAGTGTAAAAAGTAAATTAATTTTAAGCTATCAATACTATACAGATATCACTTTAAGTATGTGGTTATAGTAATTAAATATTTGAGATTTTTTTTATACTTAATCATTTTAAAACATTCTTCTGCTTCTAAATTGAAAACATAAGATTATTATTACTTTAAGATATGGTTATAAAACTATAATTTTTTAAATAATTTTTATTATAAAGTGAATGCATTCTGTACACTGCCTTAGATATCCTTTTTTAAAAGGTGTATGCGATTGTAAAACATCAAAGGCCGCTGCAAATGACAAGAGTGATTAAATTGCAGCTTCCAATATTTCATCATGGTATTTGATTATTTTCAATAAACCTTAACAATTTTCAACCTTACTGCCGACTCATTTGGATCACAAAAGGATATACGATATTTGAAGTTTTGTCGATTTTTTCTCCTTTGTCTGAATTTTCATTAAAACCACTTTCAATTCACTTCCATGTAGGTCTTTAAATGTCTTTGAACGTTTGCTTCACTTACTTTCTTAATAACAGTATGTTAAAAGAAAACCTTTCTCTTAGAACCGCTGGAGGTGACACAGGCTTGCAAGGTCGACTCTTCGTAATTAGCGGTGTTGTGAAACGTTCTCGTGCCTTTCCTTTTGAGATGATGATGTGGAGGGTGTCCCATGGGAATATTTACTATCGACGAGCGGCCCAAGATGCTATCTTACAGGATCCGCAAACTGTAAGAATAATAATAGTGTATTTATACTCTTTATAGACACAGAATACATTATCGTTTCGAATTTAATAGTTTTTTAATAAAATATTTCCGTAAGTTATAAATGTTAATATTTTAATTGAATTACTTTTCTAACTTAAATATTGTTTAATTTTATTAAACGGTTTACGAAAATTAGATATTATCAATTATAAATATGTTATATATGTTTCGTCACTCTATATATTTTTAAGTTGTTATAAGCATAGTATGGGAAATAAGTTGATAAGTTCTACCAATAATTTCAGTATGCAATATATTAATGTTAAATCTAAACCGATTGATATGGATTTTAGAATGTCGCCGGCTCGAATATATACTGGTATGTTATTCGGTAAAGCTCGCGTTTGAAATGAATTTGCTTTAAATTCGTAACTATCGGATCGGTTACATTAATTTGGTTTTCACAGCTATACGTACTAAATTCAAAAATCTGACGTAAATTTTAACAGGAGGTCATATTACACAAAATTTTCTAACAACCAATAACCATAGTTCGATGGTCTCTGTTAGTTAGCTATAAAGCTATTTTACAGATATGGGGCTTCTATCGGTTGGTATGTATAAGTTTAAAAGTTCAGCGCTGGCATCGCTTTTGTGCATTCTCTGATATTGTTAGAAACCGTGGGTGGTAGTGATCACATATCGTCACGTGACTAGGGGTCACTCGCCCGCTTTCAATGTGTGTGTGCGTGGGTGTACGAGCATATTGAAAAGTATTCTATTTCTGTGTATTTTAATTTATTTAAGACAAATGACAATTAAAATAGTTTATTAGCTTCATTTATATTACAAAATGCAGTCTTATTCAGTAAAAGAAAAATCAATTTTGATTGTTGATTAAGCCAAAATAAAAAGTAATGTAAGCCAAAATAGCATTTAGAATAAGTGAAACATCTGGTACTCATAGATGATAGCCAAATGATAAAACATGTTAAAAGAGGAACCATGAATTATAGTTTTCTATGGCGGTCATTTTTTAAAAAATGTACTTTTTAACAAATTGTTTCAATAAAAGTATTTTCAAACTTTGGTTTTGCTTAGATCATTAAATTGTTGTAGTAGTTTAAACGTATTCTCTACATCAATACTGATTCAATAGATGTCGAAGATAAATAATTTTATTACCTACGTGTAGAAATAACTTCATTATTGTTGAGGGCACCGCCATTAAAGTGACTACACGTTCTTCCCGGATGTACCCCTTAACATACATAATATTTTAATACGTTTTTCCTATACTTTAAAATTGACTGAGCAATGAGAGATGATATGAAAAATATGAATATGATTAATAGAATAATAGTGTAATGAAATATACCAAAAAACAATATTTTAAAGTAAAAATTAAATTGAATCTGGAATAAAAACATAATTTAAAAGAAGAATGAGAATAAAGATAAATAAAGTGAAGATAAACGTCCAACAATTATGACTGGACTAATTGGATTTGATAATGGACTGGAATTTTTCTAAAGTATATTTAGTATTAACTTCAATGTATGTTTAATTAATGAACTTCATATAATATTTATATATATTTTAACATATATGTGCATTTATATATTAGTTATGTTAAGCGAAAGTTTGAAAACTAAACTAATTAAGTGGTTATATAAAATGTCGTTTATATTTTCATCTATCTTATATTATATATTTTTTATTACCTTTTAAAAAAAATACGTTTTTAACAGGGTCTAGATATTCGCAAAGTTGCTTTTTTAGCAATATGCCAAGGCGAGGAATTGTCTACAAGGCTTGATAAAGTATGCAGTGGCTTTCATGTTACCTTGTACTCCTATCCTCAATCATTCGATGAGAGGATGGACATGATGATACAGCTGTCAAGTAGAATTGGAGATTTGGAACATGTAAGCGGGTTATATATTTTAGTACATGTTATATGATTTTAATAATTTTAGGTTATTTATGTGTATATACCTTCAGGATGTCAGTTTGACTCCTGAGCATGAACAATTTAGATTTTTTGTTCATAAATGGCTTAGACTAGACTTACTTTAGTGCAATTTTGTTAGATTTTTCGAAAAACTCAGTTTTTCCTTCCGATCTGTCTGTCTGTATGTATGTCTGTGTGTCTGTGTCTCTGTGTGTCTGTGTGTCTGTGTGTGTGTCGAATTTTATTTTTCGAATTTTGAAAAACTAAAGATATATTTGGAATCAGCATCTAAATGTAAGATTTACTTTTCAAAATTATGTTGATTGTCCAACGGGAAGATGGTCAGATCGGCCGCCGAAGTTACCGAAAAATGGAAAAAAAATTTCGAATTTTTAAATTTTTTAAAATTTTATCATAAACTACATAAAAAAAATAAAAAAAGCAATAGAAGTTGTTTTGTTTGTTAATTAATTTGCGAGTTATAATTTGCCGATTAGGAGTTTTTCATAGCGGCAAGCTCGATTGCCGCGTGTCAGATGTTTTTTTCTTTCATTTTCCTCAGGCCAGATTTGTTAAATTTTATCCGGTAGGTTTCCGAATAGATTTCTGAACGGCAGAATAATGTTTACCGGGCCTGATATATTCTATGTAGATTATAATTTTAGCAACAGAGAATTTGATTTAAGTCAAATTTAATTAATATTAAATTTAATTAATATTAGTCATGTATAATGTTTTCTAAAATTTACACGAGTACTACACATTTCAATAAAACTATTTTACGGATATAACTCGCGTTTAATGATGGTGTGACACCATCATCTCGTCTTACCGCGAACACGATTGCTGCAAAGCATTCGAAACTTCGGGTTAAATTTAAAAATGTAATAATAAACGCGAGTTATGTCCGTAAAAAAGTTTTATTAATCATATATATTTTTTTAAAATGTAAGGTATTTTTATCACATTTCCGAGGTCATTAAAAAGACTTGAAGATTCTCTGGTTCTACAACTACAAACGCTTTGACAGCTACATTTCAACAGCTTTTCATTAAATAGGTCGCCGGCGAGCAAGCTAAAATATTATATTCATTTATGCTCATGGAATGGTTTTAAGGTTTACACAGACTTAATAATTAGTTAATTGGAAGACTAAGTTACGTATTATATTATACATATCTATTTTATATATAGCTCGTTTATTTAGGTAATGTTTCATTAAGTTAGTAGGTGTTCCTATATATAGGTATATAGTTTTTTCTTTCTAGTCTGTACAAAATAATTCGTTTTGAGATTAGTTTAACAAGCTGTAAAAATATAAAAATTATACAAAACATAAATAAATGTAGGTAAAAGTAATATGAAAAGTTATATAAGATTTTTATGATAAGAATTTCAATAATGTCATATTAACAAGTACAGGTCGGATATAGCGCTCTATTTTTAGATTTTAATCTAACTTTTCTGAAGCTTTGCAGCAATCAACTTGAATCTATATCCGAACTAAAGAAGTTATTGCTTTAATATGAGTAAATATGCTAAAAATGCTACGAAGTATATTACATAGTTTTATAGATTTAAAAGAGTCTTGATACTTTTGAAAAGTTTATACGTCATTTATCTCAGGTAATGAATAAAACTAAATACTACCGATGCAAAGCTCTCCGCACTGTAAGTAAGCAGTGGGATACATGGATGGTTCATATCAGAAAGTCTAAAGCCGTGTACCATACGATGAACATGTTTACTTTAGATATCACTAGGAAATGTCTAATTGGACAGTGCTGGATACCTGATGCTGACTTGCAGAAAGTTGAAGATATGTTAGCACGTGTATCGGTGAGTTATTCACATCATCTTATTACTGTAGTTTAAACTTTACTAGTATTTGTGAAGTCAATAAATCGTGAAATTAGTTATTTATATATTTACAGTTCAGTTAATTTAATTTTGCCAAAATTTCAAGTTTGTTATCGAAATATATCCGATTACTTTTATATCAATATAGAACTGAAACTGCAGGAGTCAATATTCATATAGAAGAGAAGAGAAAGATAAGAGAGCGATACAGATGTATATACTCTTAACTTAGGGCAATAATAGAAAAACCTGACCTATTTTTTATACGTAGAGTTGTATGTCACCTGAAAAATATAATCATTATTTTATTGCAAGGAATATTTCTATTTTTAGGAAAAAGAAAGGTCTAACGTTGAATCTTTTGTATTGAAGTCCGACGACGCTGACGAGCCACCCACTTACCACCGCACTAACAAGTTCACTAGAGGTTTTCAGGCGCTCATCAACGCCTATGGCGACTCTACTTACAGAGAATTGAATCCCGGTATTTTTTTAAAGATATATATTTGTATAATAATTAAATTAACATATTTTTTGTTTTAAAAACTTAGTTTAATAATCATTTAAAACTTGTATAACGATGATAATGTAAATCCAAAAAAATATTGTTTTTTTTATTTATTGGATCGATTTATTTGCTGGCCATAATTATTGATATTCCGATTAATTAATAATTATAACAAGTAGCCGTTACACGTCACTCTGTGTCATAATTTTAATTAAATATTTACAATCATGATCGGAATATAACCAGGTGTTTTAACACATTAAAAATAGAAGAGGTTTCGTTTCCATTGCAAATTTTTAATTTTGAAATTTATTTAAATTTAATTACAATTTTATTTAATTTAGGTTTATACACGATCATTACTTTCCCGTTTTTATTCGCCTTGATGTTTGGTGATGTGTGTCATGGCGTCATTCTTTTGGGTTTTGCTGGATGGATGGTATCTGTTGAAAAGGAACATATGGAAAAAACATCTAGAAATGAAATTTGGAATATATTTTTCGGGGGTAAGGTTTTTTAGTTCAAAAGTATCAAATGAAAACATGTATTAGATATTTTAGAAATATAATGTATACATGTTATTTTATGGTCCTTACATAAAAACTTAAACTTATTCGTGAACGTTTTACAACAAAAACACCTTATTGTTGATCAAAACAGGTTGATAATCGGGATGGTATAATTATTATTTTTTGCACTTAAGCTTTCGTGATCCATTATTCCTATTACCTGGCTGTACTCAGGTATGTATTATACTCACGTAAGGTATATAATATTTCAAACTCATTTAGGGCCCTTATAAAGCTCTTAACCAAAATTTTTCGAAGAACAAAGTCGAACCTTAGTAAATCATAAATTGTAAAACAGTTACTTGTCAGTTATTAAATTTCAATAGTATAATTTAGCTTGTTGAAACATTGTCTAATAGTGAAAAAATCTCATGAGTAATTACAATTTCTTTTGAATACCGCTAAAAAATTGTTGTGCTTTAAACACCCTACTCGTTTTTAAATTATCAGTTAGTCAAACATCATATCAAGTATCTCTTTTAAATACTCCAACTTCTAAATCTTCTTTAAAAGTAAGCGACGTGGTTCTAGGTGCTATAATCATTTTCAGAGATATAATCTTTTTCTCTCTCCCTCTCTATAATCTCTTCCCATTCTTTTCTTTTTTTTGATCGTCTTTTCATACCAAAACTTCGTGGAGACAACAGAGACAGACAACAAATAGAGGGCTTTTTATTGTAACTATAAATAACATGGTACACAATTATACGATTAATAAAAAGCGGACGGAGAAATTCGAAATTTGCATGTGTCTAAATACCTACTCTGTGGAATGCTATCATAGTAATTCAGTTGTTTATCCTCACTCCATTTTCATATCACAAATTTTCGCATAGATCGGTGTTAAATAAGAACGATGTCATATTCCAAATTCATGTTCTTTTTCCATTGTAACAGTGTTTATTTTCAGATTAAGTACATATTTATATATTTATGTATGTATATACATATGGAAATATTTATCATTTTGCATCCAAAATCAAAAATAATAAAAAATTGAGGCCTCATAACCACACATAACAAGTTTGGGTTTCCACAAAACATCGATTGCAATACAATTTTATAATAGCAATGCCACTGTTTCGATTACGAACATTTGCGAAATGTACATAAATGTACATGAAAAATAGAATATACATTAATAACAAATGATTCATAGTTTATTTAATTCACAGGCCGGTATGTTATTCTCATGATGGGATTATTTACTTTGTATACCGGATTTCTTTACAATGTCTTCTTCTCAAAGTCAATCATTATTACAACGCCCTACTGGATGAACACTTATGATAAAACAACCATTGAGACCAGTCATTACATTACCTTGAACCCAGTTTTTGAAACCAATCCACCATATCTCCTCGGCGTAGATCCTATATGGGCGGTAAAACTATTTTAAACCTAGCAAGTTTTTATTATACTAGTATTTTTAGTGTCTTAATTATGTGTTTTTACAGCTCGCCAAAAACAAGATTATGTATTTGAATTCTCTTAAAATGAAAATGTCTATTATAATCGGTATAGTTCACATGATGTTTGGATTATCTCTGAGTTTCTTTAACCACACGTGAGTATATAAATATTATTATTTATTATTATTTATTATTATTTTTTATTAGAATTTTATTATTAACTTTTGAATTTTTCAGGTATTTCAAGCGTCCATATGCAATTTATTTGGAATTCATTCCACAAATAATGTTTCTGACCTGTCTATTCTTTTGGCTTGTCACACTGATTTATATGAAATGGTTTATGTTTAGTGGAAAATATCGTAAGCAAGAAAAAATGTTATCAAAAATTTAATTTATTTGCATTATTAGGTTCAAAATAAAAATTCTCAAAAAGATTTAACCTGGAATAAATAAATAATAAAAGTTATATTATACCGCAGTTCAATTTATCTTAAGAGTATCAATATGGCCTTTTTTAATTAAAAGTTGAAATTATATAGGATTATTATTTAATTATTGATGTGACAAGTTTATTTATTTGGCAGGTGAATTAAAACGTAGCGCGGGTTGTGCTCCGCTGATTCTTATTCTTTTTATTGATATGGTGCTGTTATCAACCACGAAGCCAGTGGAAGATGATTGTGACGCGTACATGTTCGCGGGTCAGGAGAAGTTTCAACGATTGTTAGTTTTAGTGGGAGTTATTAACGTTCCAATCTTACTATTTGGCAGTCCGTTATATCTTAATAAAGCCAATAAGTGGAAGAAGGAAGAGGCTCTTGTAATAATTTAATAATTTAATGTATTTTTATCTTAAATAACTTAAGATTCTAACTCTTCATTTGTTCGATATTTTACAGAAAAAAGTCAGCCAATTTCGTAGATATCAGCGTCGCGAATCTGATAACAAGCGAGCTGAGGAAAAAATGCTGAAGGAGGTGGCGAAGTACTCCACACCTTTTGGTGAACTGATGATTCATCAAGCTGTTCATACTATTGAATTCGTCCTAAGTACTATATCCCATACTGCCTCTTACCTACGACTTTGGGCATTGTCGTTGGCACACGAACGTAAGAATAAGTTTTAATTAATAGCAAAGTAAGTCTGTTCTGTTCTGTTTTGTTGCTATTGAATATTTTTTTGGAACATTGAGTGTTTTCTTAACAACTAGTTAATTTTTCAGTGTTTCTATTATTGCTTTAACATTTTAGATATTGTATTATAGAAATCTTATTTGAATTATCTATGACTAAAATGATCATTACTTTAATATCATTAATTATTAATACAATTGAGTCATATTAATGAAAATGTGCCAAAAATAAGTGTCTATTATAACTTTCTAAACCTCATTTTGTGAACAAAATCGAGTTCTCCTTGAAAGTAACTTTGTTAGAAACTAATTAACATATTGTTTAAGTCTCTTAAGTTATTATATAAAGAATATTTGCGAAAGTTTTGTTCTGATCTTGTACCTGTCTCCTTTACATTAAGATTCGTTTGGTAGTCTGTGAAAATAGTACGCTTTATGTTGAAATCGATGCTCAAAACTGAAAACGTATCCATTTTTTGTGTATATGCTTTAATAAGGTGCATAAATTTTGATTGTTAGTATTGATTTAGTTTTTTTTTTTTGGGTGTGATTGGAAAATAAAAGTAAACAAATAATAAAGAAGTCTCCACTCGCTACAGTAAAAGTTATAAATGTTACAGAGCTTTCGGAGATGTTATGGGTAATGGTGTTTGCGAAACTTGGACTGCGAGAACATTCGATGTCTGGAGGACCTAAAATATTTCTCATATTTGCTGTTTGGGCTGTTTTCAGTCTTTCTATCTTAGTTGTTATGGAAGGACTGTCAGCGTTCCTCCATACTCTGCGACTGCATTGGTAAGATTGTTATATTATTTTTAATTAATTTATCAGTTAAATAGACCTATTTCAATGAAAAGTTTCTCTACTATGTACCTATCAGACATTTATAAGACTACTAAGAAGTATTCATATAAAAATAACACATTTATTATTAATTATTATTAATAATTTAATGAACTGCAAAATATATTATATTAAAAAAAATATGTTGATTTTTCTAGGGTTTTGTTATAAGTTTTACTCAAGTGAAACAAAAAATATTATTTCAGCAGTTTTATAATTCCTAGAGGTTTGACCCATAAATGCGTACGTTAGGTTTGACTGAGGTTAAGGTTAGCGGATTAACCTCAATAATATTTTCTAACAATACATAAGTCGTATCAAAAACTAGAGTTAAACGATATGATAAAATAATAACGTTTGTGCATTTATTATATAAAACCTGTCGGAATAGCTTGTTAGCTCTGAAGACAGTCTACTAGATATAATTTGTAGTTTATAAGTAACTTGACGTTGAAATAATATTAAAAATTTTAACGTTTCTAATCTCCTATTAATAAAAAACGAAATAAAATTGTGTTTTATAAAACACTCATATATTTTTTGGTAGTGTCAAAAATAAAATAAAAATTTATTTGATATCGTAACTTCAGGGTCGAGTTTATGAGTAAGTTTTATGGTGGTGGCGGCTACCCCTTCAAGCCTTTTAGTTTCAAACAAATTCTTAGCGGTGAAGGTAAAGATGACAAGTCTGAAGCCATGTGCAAGAAGAAGGCTGCGGCTTTGGCTTAAAATTATATAATAAAATAAAAAGAAACCTTAATATATAAAAATTGGTAAAATTTTATAAAATACTAAGTAAAATAATATTATGTAAGTGTGGTGTCGTGTGAGGTATAATTTTTAATTTTATTACAAAATAAATATTAGCTACTTTGCCCGTAACACGTAACGAAAGGGCTTTCAAACTATTAGTAATATTAATAGCGGTTGAATAGTAGGGCGATGTTAAAATTATTCTTCTCATAAATTGCCTATCACAGGCCAAGAAAAATATTTTCAAAAAGAACCGACTTCAATTCCGATCGACACTTCGAAATTTGTGTTAAAGTTATTTTAGATTAGTTAGTAGCACTATACCTTCTCAGCTGTTTTACGCTGACGGCGATAATGTGATATACGTTATGGACATGTTATTTTGGAAAAAAGATGATACATTGTTTTTCTGTTACTTTATTTCAATAAAATGTATTTGAAATTATTTTTTTTTCAAGTATGAAGCAATACGGAATGTACTTTGTTTTGATTCCAATTATAAGCTAAAGTTGTGTTAAGCAAAGAGTATGGTTATTTTTAATGTATTAACATAGAGTTGTATGTTTAAGTTTTTATTATATTAATCTAATATTTATTATTTATAATTTAAAAATATATTTGAGTTATTTTAATAAGTTATGAGATACTTGCATATGGCTATCATTATTCACAATGGTGGAAGAAATGTAAGTTAAGGACCACTTTCAATTGTCACTTAGTTTTAAAGTGGCATCTGAAGCTTTCTTATTTTAAGGGTATTTAGATGAACTATGGGACAAATAATTAATCTTCCTCCTTGCTTTTCTTCTTATTGTTGGTTTACTGTGTTCCGTGTGGATATCATTTAATCATGTTTCGTCTAGAAATAGAATTGCAATAAATTAGTACTTTAAGAAGATCAAACCTTGTGAATGCAATTATAATTTACTATAATATAGCATTACATGGTGTAATTCTTTTCAATAGTACGATTTCTTTTAAGGTAGTTTTAAAAAAGAATAAATTGATTTTACTTTAAGTTTCAAATATAAAATATTTATAAAATTGTTTGATGTGTTGTGTGTTGTGTTGAAGTACTGTTATGACATTATCGCTGTACACTTCACGAAGCCTTTGAAAAAACATTGAAATAACAAAGGATGGCTTGATATTTTTTGATCAAAGAGTGCAAAGGTGTCAAAACGGTTGGTTTAAATTCGTATAACAGAAACTTAATTAAATTTTATGAAAGCATCACTCACATCTGCAGACTTGGTTAACAAGTTCCCGCGCTTTGTCCTTTGGGCTAAAATTAAATCTATGACATTTTATTTGACAAAATTTTCACTATTTTTTGAGTTTAATCATTTAACTGTTTTTTTTTAATTTGTAATAACCAGGACTCAATTGTTGAGGTCACCGTAGTACCTAACTATAGCAATATCTGAAGATATAATTCTGTGTACCATATTAATTGTATATTCGAATTAAGCTTTGCTAATTTCTCGATACACGTGCGTTCTCGGGCGTAGGTACTTGTGTATACTTAAACATAGTTTTGTATGCTTATGTTAATGATTTGAGTTATTGCAAGTAGTTAGTATAATAAAGTTCTATTTGTCATTTTGTTATTTTTCAACATCGAGAAGAGATAAAAATATTGTAGGTCTGAGCTCATTATAAGTTAAAGAAATTAAAGTTTCATAGAAATTTGTGTAATGATTTTGGTATTGATATATATAGATAGTTTAAAGATATCAGCTTATGAGTTGAATACAGTAGGTATTCAACTCATAAGCTGATTTTTGATTGATTTTTTTTTTAAATTTGATTTTGTTTCACTAATTTCATTTTTACATATAAGGTTTAAACCTAATTTTATTTCTTTTTAAGTTATCATTACTAAGTTAATTAGTAATAACTCAATATTGTTCCAATTTGGTTAAATATTTAATTTAATAAATTTGTTTGATTTATTTGGTCTTTTATTTAGTCTTTTAAAATTACTTTTATGCAATAAATAATATAAACTTGCGAGTAAGATCGTTTTTACATGTACTCGTCACTTATTTGGAATACAAACGAATGTATGATACCACGAGGAAAAAATAAATATAAAGTAAATAATTAATTACATTTATACTGATAACAAAGAGAAAATAGTATGAGTTCTCACTCATACTCACTTCCTTACTATTTCCTCTTTTCTTTTTACCTTCATCAATGTTCTCACTTGGATAAAGAGTTCCGTGACACTCGACTGTGCTCTTTTGTTAAAGAATCCATTACAAGCAATACTATGTACTAATTAAATATGTGGGTACCGTCTGTACATTTAATATCTTGTAATACCACAAATTTACAGTTTTTTAATTCGTCTATTTGTATTGTAAAATATTTAATACCTCTGCCCATAGTAACGAAAACTAATATACAGCATGTTTGCGTAAATGATATATATGGTTAATTTTATTTCTAGTGTGGTTGAAGCTGTTAGCAATAGCTAGTATATGTTAAAATGTGTTGCAAATGTCACAATAATTTGAATGCTAAACGAAAGCACATTTACGTAGTATATGCTCTCGAAACGAAGAATTTAAATTAAAATAATAACAAATTTTACAAAGAATTATAAAACAAAGAAAAATAGTATAAAATGAAAATATCTAAAAAGAAAGGTTTTTTGACAAATCAAAATCAGTTGATGAAAATATTCTTCGGATAATTTTAAATAAATATTTAATTTTCGGTCACCTATAAAAAAGATCTTTCATTGTATATTAATTATAACAAATAAATGTATAATTCATATAAAGTAATTATATACAAAAACTTAAAAAGAATAGTTAGACATAAGACAATACACATTTTGTACAAAATTTATACCTAAGACAAATGAAATGGATATAATAATTACATTAGAAAAATCGAGACACTTTTTTTTGATAAAACAGCTTTCTACGGATTATTTCGTAAAAAAGCTGACGCTTATAGAGAATTATTTATAAAGATGATTTATAGGCCGTCTCACGTAGTCCTAACAAAAGTAGAGACGTAGCTATATACAAAATATAAGTATATATATACCTACAGACATAATGTACACCTAAAATTAAGATGAGGTATGCTTCTGTATATGATTAGCTACATATTAAATGTAAGAAAAAAATATTATTCACTTTTAAAATGTTTCAACATTTTGTTTATGTACTCAACTCAAATCAGTTTTATGTACACTCAACGTAAGGTTTTGATATATTGGATTGCAATCCAAACATTTTAAAACTTTCAAACCACACTTTTGTGTGTTATGGTAGTTTTGTTACCTGATCAAATGAAGTCACTGGCAATAGTCATACACATGGATAATAGACATGGACAATATTGTCATTATTTCATTTGATTTGAATATTCGAACCAATATTTTCTTTCCGAAAATGTTTTTTGCCTAGACACACAAACAGTATTTACCATAGAAGAAGTTTTAATCATAATGTAATTAACTTCAGTAATAATATAATACTATAAAATTGTACCTATATTACCTACATACATAATGTGTGTACAATATGTGGATAGTGATTTTTTTCCTTTAAACATCAAATTATCGACGTAAATTTATCAATGTAATAAAAAAAGCAATATTAAAAGAATAAAATTCTTAAAGTTAATAAAAAAAAGAATAGTCTTTTTTCTCAACCATCAAAGAATTATTTATCTTACCTTACCTGTTGGTGGTTATTCTGGTTCGGTATTTAGTTATAAAATGCACAACTTCCGATTTTATACAGTAGTAATATAAAGAAATCGTTTTGCAACATTCTATAAAATTACAATAACAGATGAAGAACAAAATATCGCCTTCTTGCTATTAAAGAATTTGTGGTTTTAAACGTCATTTATCCATTTCATGATTTCCAGTTAGGAGTTGAGATATAAATAGTTAGGTATTGTCCGTCGGGTCAAAGAGGGATTTGTTTGAAGCGCAGTTGTTGCTACGAGTTTAGGAATTTAATTTTGAATATAAATAACAATTGAATGTCGGACTTGAACACAAAAATGAAAACAGATGCGATGTGTTCCAGCTATTGACATTTCAAAAAGTTAAAGTAATATACCCTAACTGACATGGAAGTTATAATATTAGTGCTACACATATCTATTTGATTCATATCAAAAGGTTATTAAAATAATTGCACAGATTGAGTATAGGCTAAAAATCTACACTCTAGGTTTATGGTAAATGTTGGAAAGGATTTTTTTAAAATAATCTTTAATTTAAGCAGGACTTAAATTTTCTGATTACTATCTCGTTTAGTCCGGAGGGAACCTTGGCTAGCCATTGGAAAGCAACTGAATTAAATCGAAATAATTTAAAAAAATATATTTAAGGCCTTACTAATTCATAAAGTATAACAATCTATACCAAGCATAAATTAGAAACAAGTAAAAACAACTAATAAACTGAATATAAATCAAACCTAGCATAATGTTGAGTGTAAGTGTAAAATACTAACAGAATTTGTATCACCGTTATTCCAATCCTCAGTCTAGATGAAATTTTGCGTAACTAAGTACAAAACACAAAAATCGATTTTGAGTGAATTCACTAAATATTAGTAAAGAATAAAAATAAAAAGGCTTTTAACTTAAGGAAAGAGAAGAAGTTGATGAAGTTATTGATCTTGTTACGGAAGTCTATCAAATTGCTGCTTTCAGTGACTAATTGTCTTACTTGGCTGAGTTTGTCTTCATATAGAATATCTTCATATTGAATAGATTAAGATTGTGCTAGTTGTTTGCAAATTGTTAATCAAATATTTGATTTTTATAAAATATCAATTCCAATAACAAATTCTTGGCAGAGTTTATTGTATGGTTCTTGTTAAACCAGGGCGCGTTTGGAATCCTCGTAGCCTTAAATTTAAAGTTGGTGTGTCTTTACAGAAGGGTTTATTTCGACATGTAAAGTTTTTTTAATTGTTATTTTACAGTTCCTAGTAAAAAACACTTATTATAATAAAGATTTTTTTTTAAATATTGTTTTTTCGGAGAGAACATACTAAAAATACATATAACATGTCTGTTCTGGGAACTTCAAAAGTTACTGATTCCATCACAGATATAGTGACCGACTGAAAGTTCAGCTTCGGTTTCGGTTTCGGTTTCGGCTAGTGTCGTCGTTCGAGTGTTCGTGAATTATCGTACGTAACTCGTGCTCCCCGCTTATTTGAAAAGTTTACTACGAAGAGTTACTTTAAAATATTTATTTGTTTTATTGAAATAGTAAAACAATATAAAAAAGGTAATACTATTATATTTTTTTTTACTTTGTCAAACTCTGTATTATTAGCTTCATCTTGTCTTAAATAAAGTTATCCCCTGTATTTATTAAAACATTCACATTGTAAATGTGACTAAGTCAGTTTCGCTTTGAAAAATCTGTTTGATAAGACATTAATAAAATATATTACTTGATTTCTTGTTCTTCTTCTCAAATATTAATGAACTCGGCGCTCATTGCCGTTTTGTGCTTTATCAAATTTTACATTTGATGTGAATATATTTATATTAATATCACAATAAAGTCACTTATCGAACAATATACATACATATAAACCGTTTCATGTTAAACTAATTAAGTATTTTTAGAAATAATGAAACGTCACACTTTCAATGTTTAGACTACTAGGCAACTTGATATCTTAATATGAAGAATTTTCTCATGTATTCAAAATTTTAATATTAGGAGTAGTTTTCGCATGTATCCACAATAATTTATCCAGTTTATCAAATCAAAATACCATTTCTTAATTGCATATCCTAAATTATCATTCTTGGCAGGAAGTAATATATTTCTTAATGTAATTATAGAAATACATCAAACATTGTTCACATATTTTAAAAAGAGCAACTGTTGAGTTTCTGGCCAGCTCTTTTCAATAGAACAGCATTCCGAGCTGGTGGTAGCTTAAGGACGGACTGACTATACTGACATTTTTATAATGTAATAATTGACGATTCAAAAGTGCGTATAAATGCCTATTTGAATAAAGATATATTGAATTTGAAAAAAAAAAAAAATTTGAAAAAAATATAAGTTATTTATATTAAATAAAATCTAAACTTTTTAATATACTAAGTATAACTAAGAAACGGGGTAATATTAGAAGAACTTATATCTTTGGAATTCTCAAAGATGTGAAAGGTACATAATACTAATTTATTTGAAGGCTTGGAGGTAAACAATAGGGCTATTGTGTGTGCTATTTTTTTCATAATTTGTTATGCAGATGATTCCTTTTATTTAAAATTTTGTTGTTTTCCTTCCCTTTATTTTACTTTACATTCAGTTTTTTTGTTTTCCTTTTGAGTTTTAAAGAAACCCTTATTGTGCTGCAGTCACTTGGGGCTAATTTGATTAATTTCAGCATAACGAATATCTTTGCGTGTCTGAGTTTTTATTATAATAAATAAATGCATTACATTTATTCTACATTTAGCCTTTTAGATGGAGACAAAAACATACATTTCGGTCTCTTTTGAAGTCTTAAGTATCTAAACGCCGCAGAAATTCCAACTTCAATTACTATAAAAGTAGCACAAGAATCAGATTCACATTATAATATGTCACATTTCATCAGATTGTCAAAAGTAACTAAATACTTCATGGTATAAATTTCACTGAACTCTAATAATTATTGGTTTTGCATTTGTTTGTTTTAAAAATAAAAATTTTACAAATCTATTAAATTTTTATTATTTAAAATGAAAAATAGAACTTTTTTTTATTTTTGATAATTTTATAATTGTTTTTCCAATAAAAGAATCGACTATATATATCATAAAAGTTTTAAAATTATATCCGTTATAAAAGTCCTAACTCAAAGGCCTAAAGGTTCTAGAAAATAGTTTGTTGAAATTTATTTCATATACAAAAAGTTTCCAATTCATGGATGTATGAGCCTTTACAGGAAACCAAATAAAGTTCTAAGTTGGGCCTCAATGTATATTATGCCGTTATTTATTTTTAGTAAGAAATTCAATGTCTTCGTTTCTGGGAACTTGGATTTGGGATATAATTGTGATATTTTATATAAAAATTTAGATAGTATTTTTATGATGTTTTGCGTTTGTTCTGTATTGGTGGTAATGAAACAAAATCATTTTAGAATAAAGGTTTCTTTTTATCAATCAATATTTAAGAACTTCTCTAACTGGTAGGAATCAAAGCATCAATTCTTAACATTTTGAGTAATTATCACTTTCAAAATAATTTAAAGAGTTAAAATAATTTGTACTGGAAGAACTTGACGTGATAGAAAGAATATATAAGGTTATTATTTCAGCTATCATATATTGACTATGAATGTAGAAAAAAGATCCCTTTGAGTTGTCAAAGAAAATGCAGTGTCAACGACTGGATTCTTTTGTATTGGGTAGAGATGTCGTTTCTCAGATCTCCTTTTTAACTCTTACAAGTAAAAATATATCTTGAAATATACGTTTTTTTATGCAAGAATATTTTTCTGTATTTCGACAGCATAAATATCCATTCTATCATAGAAATAGACATCAATGACGGCGCGTTATAATCGATCTCTGAAAAAGTCTTTTACCAATAAAATAAATTGCAAGACTTAAAACAAAATCTTACTTATAAGTCTTTATTGGCACTCTCTATTTTCTTAGACAAAGATATCCTTGAAAAGATCAAAAAGTATACTCACGCTCCTCAATCCAGATATGTGTCACCCAGGTATGGAACATTGTTATTGGGTATGCACCCACAAGAGAGGGCGGCTCAGTCCTGTAATTGCGAGAATGGAACCCATTATGGGAACACTGATATTATCTCATCACACTAGTCTCATGGGATAATTGAAATTAATATTTAAGTACCAGTAATACCATTATTGACAACATATCAACCGCATCGTGCTGCACATATAAAAAATTAAACGTATTCAAATTACTTTTATACTATAGAGAATTTATTTTACACCAGCGAGAGATACCTTACACTTATTTTTGTTTAAAACTTTCTGAGTTGCAATCAATTTCACCATTTCAAAAGTAAACAAACCCACTGATACGATTGATATTTTAATAATAGAAACTGATTTAGTCTTTTAAAAAGTTGTAGCTGATTGAAGTCACAATATAATTTACAGTCTATCCAGATATTCTTAATATATACTATTGCCTTTGCTCAAGTTCGATCTACCTTTTTTAATTTATAAAATGACGACCAAAAAATAAAAGAAATAGAAAAGTGACAAAATTTATAAAAAGAATGAGATTTCAAAAAACCACATTATACATATACATATTTTTGTACATAACATAACATAGAACTCTATTGGGTATGTAGATTCAATGCTCAATAAATATAGTAAATTATATTATATTTAATAATATATATTATCTCTCATCCATGATATGAAGCTCGTCAAGACTGCGTTAACGGTAACAAGACGACCGGCACCTAAATTTGTGTAATTTTTCCAAGCGCACTAGTGAGTCAAAATAGTGCCCATTCTCTCATAATGCGATATCATGGCACTAGTAGAATAGACCCTAATTATTGTATACAAAAACTTGATTTAGTAATATTATATTTCCAGGGCATTATAAAAAAAAGTTTACAAAGTTTTGTTACATAAAATATATGTTATACATATATTAAAAAAAAACTGGGATTTAGCGAACTAAAAAAAAACACAATACGTGCTCTCATCGGTTAGTTTAATTAAATTAACAAATCAATATGGATACAAATAACGAATACAGTGAACCTTTTTCTGTGGCATTTATACTTTTTTAAAAATTCAGTCTTCCTTTAATAATGTCGCCATCACGTTCAATTATAATGTTCGATATTTAAAAATATTTTGCTTACGTTATCACGCATAAGTTTCAGCTTTTTATCTTTGATAATTATTACAATATATATATATATATATATATATATATATATATATATATATATTGACAATATGCTGTATATTATAGTATAAATGCTAATTATAGTTTTTTTAGTAAAGGAAATAGTGGACTGCATTGTGCTCTATCGTATTTATATTACAAATTGAATATAGCAATCATTATATAAATATTCATTCATATTTTCCTTGCGAAATAATATAACAATAATTTTATTTTCATTATTGATGTCCCTAGATATATACATACAGTATCATTTCATCTTTACTCGAACGAAATCTTTGTAACGAATCAAAAATAAGACTACACATAAAAATAATATATTTAAAATTTATATGTTTTAAAATGATAATTAAAACTAAAAACAAGAAATAGAAAGAATATTCTTGGACTATAAATTTAAATAATATTGATTTTCCAAACCCATTTCTTAGACTTAATTTCTTTAATCATCATTCTTCTCTGAAATAGCTGGAGTTACCGTCACGTTGCAATCACTAAACTTCTGTTCACGGGGAAGATATATACCAAATCTATCCTGTGTATAGAAACATATATGAAACCGAACTCAAATTTAACAAGTGATTATAATATATTAAATAAAACATTGTATACTTTAGGATATCTGTTATAGTTGTACTGCGGGTGGCATATGCAAGGACGTGGCGGAGCTATCTTATAACTCTCGTGAGAAGATATTTCACTCTTGGGCGTTGGCGGTGTCTCATATCCTATATAAATATATAAAATTATTATAAAAATATTATAAAATTACTCAAAATTAAATGATAGTTAAAAAAAAAGGTGAAAAGAATACATTCCATTTTTTGCAGTTGATAATAACTTTATAAACGTTCTTTTACTGTTATTATATTATTCCTTTATATTATATACCAATAGGGTTCAGATCCTACAAAAAATATCATCTCTCTTCAGCTTGCTTGTTTGCTTGTCTAACTGATGGTTGTTGTCAATTAGCACCGTAAATATATTTTTGTTTTAAGGAATTAGAAAAACAAAAGTAATATATAGTTTTACGAAAGCGAAAATAAATTATTCAGAGCTCTTGCAATATAGCTAAATAAACCTTAAAGTTATAAAAATAACCTGCTGTGAAATATCAATCAGAGTGGATGTAGTCAGCTACTTCTAAAAAGACAATATATTATTTCGTTCCGGAGCTTATAGCCCCTTTTTTATCTGTTTAATTTTTTAAAATTATTTTACACACAAATAACGTGGCAATTTTTTTATATATATTTAATACCAAGAAGCCTTTTACCAAACCTTTATAACAAGAACACTAATATGGTAGTAAAGTAGGCAGGTAAAACAAGCCTTCAAAATATTTCAGTGTTAAATAATTACGAATGGCCTTCCATTGTTAAAAGTAGAAATCAGTGTCGATAGTTAGTCGGTGAACAGCAATGGTGGCGACAATAAACAATGAAAGACAAATCTGTTCTTGCTATTATTTAGATTAAATTCGATAAAAGATAAAATTTGAATTAACAATGTTTTTTATTTTTCTTTATTTTTTTAAGTAGATGTAAAGTCACGCATTTTTAATTGTAACATTCTAACAAAATACAGGTGTTTTTAGACACTAATATACGAGTTATAGAGAGATACGTAAATTGCCAGACTTATTTATTACTCATGGGTTTAATGTAATCTGTTGTAATTAAACATGTGCACCGCCACTTGGCGTACAATTTAAGTTGTTATATATTTATTTAAAGATAACAACTTTTGCTGTAGCTATGCTTATAAAAACAGTGAAAGTATTAAAAATGTTTAATTGTAACTCACGCTATAATTACTTTCTTAGGTAATTATTACATACCTTTAAAATTATCCAAACGTCTCAGTGTTCTTTTGAGTTTCTTTCTCATTCGCTTGTCCCAAGCTATTTCAGCAGCTGCAAAAGAAACATATATATGAAAGTAATAAAAAGTAGCACTCCATCAATTAAAAAAGGCTAGTACTTTTAAAAGCCTTTCTCGATATTAAATACGAAGTACTGGTTAGTTGGAATGAAAGATTTTATTTTAAAAACGTTGAATTGTAATTTTTCATACCTATAACTAATGAAGAATTTTTTATCTTAAGTTATTAATTAGTTTTCGTTAAACGATGAAACTAATTTTATTCTTAGTATTTCGAAAATTCTTAAATAAAAATAAATTTTTATGAACGTTTTAGATTGTGAGAATAAATAAATGATAACATTTTATTATTAAAAATAGATACAATAATATCAAAACTATATATGCTAAAAGAAACCGCCTAAGACCTGTAACTTACAACCTGGTTCCTGTACCTGTATGCTATTACATTGATCCCCTATGTCTTGTAACGGCTACAATTTTATTCTCAGTTTTCGCATCATGTGCTTTTGCCAATATAAAAAACGCATAAAAGTAATTGGGAGTTTTATTTTTTTAGAGAACATTGGTTGTTTTAAGAAAGTTTTAAGGTTATTTAAGTTTAACTTTCGAGGATTAGGCACATGTTTTATAAGTTATTATTCTTCATCAAATTTAATACCAATAACCGTTATTTAAAAACAAACAGGTTTTGTTCATAAAATTCAAGTAAATAAAAAAAAATAGGTAGGTAGTATTCACGAAACGAATAATAAAAATCGTTTTATCATAAAATGTTTAAAAGATTATGCAGATTCTTATCATACGAGTTGCATGTAACATTTCACTCGTATATTTGAACCGGACATACAGGTACGTCAAGAATTCAAAGTGAAATGAATAGCTCTTGTACAGACAAGTTTTCTGCAAGTTGATACTTATTGTGATCTCGGCGATTGATCTCGCTGCTAGTATGTGTCACCTCACTGCATCCAATATATAGAATGTTTTAAAGTACATACTATCGTTTATAAAAGAACATAGAATATAACAAATTAAATTGAAATATTTGTTTGTTAAAATGTAAAAAAATTATATAAATAAAACACAAATAAATCTAACTATTATAGGCTTTGATACCATCCAACCGATGTGACCTAAAATGGTTTTATTTGAAAGACAATAGTTATTATAATAAATTAAATTATAATTATATATATATATATATATATATATATATATATATATATATATATATATATATATATATATATATATAAATTAAAAAAATATTGTTTTTCGCCTGAATTAAGATAAAGGGTTAATAAATGAACAAAATGACATTTTTTTCAACATAATAAAATATAATTTTAATCTTTTTACAGTATTAGTTTACCAGCAATTTGAAAATTCATAATTAAATGTAAAAGCATTCACAATTCACAAAAAAAAAAAATATATTTGACCGCTTGTCGTTGTGTTTCTTTTGAATTAAATCTTAAAAGAGTGAACTGACTGTAACTAAACTTTCACAAGGAGATAGCTGGTGTTATAGTAACAGGTACTCTTTAATTTAGAAAAAGTAAAGAACTTGTCAATGTTTATTTGAAGACCAAACGCGAGAATTTGATTGTAAAAGTAGCATTTTTATAAAAAAAAATAGTTTAATACGTTTATTGAGAATGAGGCAGATTGTATAGATAATGTACTGTAACACCTGGAAAATAACCATAACACTTAATTGATTAAAATATATGCTATCGTCATCTGCTGCGCTTAGGAAACTTTGTTTAGATCTGATTTACTTCGAGCGTTATACGCAAAGACACTAAACCAATTCTATCTACAAGACAGATTCTTTAAAAAATATCACAGAAATACACAACTATCTATTAAGACATATATGAATATCCCATAAATCGATGTGTATATTAATATATAGAAATTTATAAGTCCCCTAGAGTGCTATGGACTGCAAACATTCCAAATAATTCAAACGTGGACGGTGTGAATATAGAAATAAACTTCATTGCACGTACACACAGCATCGGCATTCGAAGAAGCGGGTCGGAACTCT
This sequence comes from Mechanitis mazaeus, assembly GCA_959347395.1. Taxonomy (NCBI): domain Eukaryota; kingdom Metazoa; phylum Arthropoda; class Insecta; order Lepidoptera; family Nymphalidae; genus Mechanitis; species Mechanitis mazaeus. Next base: position 17,141,463 of record OY365748.1, on the reverse strand, counting down.
GTAACGTAGGAACTCAAACATTGTAGACTTAACAATTATTATTACATTTATGTATTAAAATGTATTGAAATACAATACATATGATCTTTGTACATCTTTTAAGAAACAGATCTTATTGGTAATAAACAAATCTTATTGGTAATTTGTAACTAAATTTTTCTTGAGGTTAAATAATATTACTTTTAACATTAAAACGAATATTAAATCATATTTTCAATAAGATAGACGATACGTACTGAAAATGTTTAGCCTTCCACAAAATCTAGAAGGTATACTAATACACTAATGGATTTGAACTAGCTTTGTTTATCAAAAGCATTTCGAAACTATAGTGAAACAATTTATATATACATGTTATATGTGAGCCACTGAACTGTAAACGTATTACTATCTCACTTTGTTACTAACTTTCTTTGATACCAATTATAAATGTTGTATATAATACATATTTGTTTTATTTTACCTATACGTTCCTTTTCCATTATGTCAAACTCGAACATTTTATACGCGTTATAGTACATCTCGGCTATATCTTTTTTTATATCGATAACTGGCACTTCCATTGCTTCTTCGACTGCTTTTCTCAATTCAATGTATGCAGTGTCATAATTTAACGCCTGGTCGTCGACGCGAAGGAAAATTGCTTTATCAACAGTATTGGATACTAAATTGAACACAGTTTCCGAAAACGTAGGCTCCGGTGTCGGTATTGGCTCTGAAAATATAACATTTATGGTCAATTTTATGGCACATATATTTCTAGATTCTAAAACCAATATTAATTCTTAATGTTGCACAGAATTCAGAGGTAAATAACATTTCGTTGTGGGAATACTCAAGTTTTATTACATTTTGATATTGACAAGGTTCTCTCAATATTTATTTCAATTAATGTGAGTTTCATAAAAAATATAATTACGAGATTGATGAAAAACTTACCAGGAGTTGCCAATGTTGTGTCCGAGGTTAATAAGGATAAGAATGAAGAAGATTCTGTATTCAAAGTGGACACAGAAGGCGTTGGTATTTTCGGAGGTATTAATGGATAATGATCGGATATGATTTTTCTTAAGTCATCTTTTAAATCCTCATCAATGTAAGGTACATATTTATCCTATTAAAAAAGATAGTTATATTAAAAAACATATATTTTTTTATCGAACTGTTTATTGCTAATGTTTGAAACATTTGCTTACAATACTAAGAACTCCAATTAAACACTTAGATTTAAATATTTCATCAGTTTTCACATCTATAAAAGTCTTAGGGAATTTATTACTAGACAAACATAAAATATTTTATGCAAGTACAGCACAAAACTTCCAACTAACCAATCAGCGTTCAGTCTAATTACGTTCAAACTACCTTCGTTTGAAAGCTCACATTGTACCTACAGACTTGTATAAAGTTCTCAGCGCTCTTTAGATCGCTACTAACGCGTGACTCTTAGCTGTTTTTTTCATAGACTACATTCTATCTAACCAAGTACTCTTTGGTAAAATGTTCAAACTGTAAAAAAATTTAGGAAAAAGTTAATTATACCTGAGAGTTATAAGGCTCTTCCTCTGAAATTAAATTGAGTCTTTTTCGTACTTCTTTATCGATTACTGTTACTGGTTTTGTGAAGTGCTCTGCAGCTTCTTTTAAAATATTCTTGATTTTATTACCTTGAACCATTTTACTTATAAAAATTTCTAGCATCGCCTTTACCTAAAAATTCAAAAATATTAGCTAAATTTTAAATAAATACATAATGAAAAATATACCATGGGCCTAGGAACGGTACCCCAGTGACCGTACTTCGAGTTCTGTCTGTGTTAATGTGTTTTTTATTATGTATTGATCAGAATACAATTTGTCAAAAAAAAAAAACTAATTCTTATACTACTAACTAATTATTAAAATAAATAGAAATAAAATATATAAAAATAAAATAACAATATTTTGACTATATTTGATTTAAAATAACAATATTAATTATATATATATATATACCATACATATTCTTTCTCATGAATGTGCGAAAATTCATAGACATCATAAAATATTTAAAGCAAGATAAATATTCATTCATATTAAGTCAAAAAGCTGGAATGATAAAATGTTCAACAGAATTCAAAAACATTATTAAAGACAACTCAGTTACAAAAACAAATAAGCTATGGCAATGTATGTAAATATTTTTAGTCTACGTAAAAGAAACAACATTTACGCTAGTAAAACATGCAGACTATAATCTTTAGTACTAAAATAAAGCCTTATCGAGCACTGGTAACCTCTGGATGCTGTAGTAAGTAATGTTCCTGCTCCAATTGTAATGTTTTCCCCAATCTGTCTGTGCATGCCGCTTGACAAGGAGTTATAGCACTCCTGTCTTGACTCAGCAAACCCTCGGCATGTAACACTTCCGAAGGAACTCCTTTCATTAATTTCTTTAAAGACATCTTTCGTAGACGGTATACCCTTTGTTTTGTTCTAATGCAACAATTTGAAATTTATTAGATATATCAGGGAAAAATATTGGATTTTGTGTACATTATATTTATTCTCAGATGACAGTTAAAATTTTTGACATTAACATTTTTCTTTTTTACTTAGATTTTAAATAAAAAGGAGGTATGTGATATATATTTTATATATATACTTCAGTCTTAGTCGCTTTTTATAAAAGAGTGCTTATAACGCTTAATCTGTTCCATTGTAATCATAGAGAAGGATATATTTAAATAAATAAATATAATATGTAATTTTTTTTTACCGCAAAGCTAGGCTGGATCACCTACGGTGTGTGCTAACGCGATCCCGTGACGTCCCATTACGGCAAAGAGGGCAACCGTTGGTTTTTTTAGTGGGTAGCCTTAAAAATGGCAGCATCCTCTATGCTGCCGGGTAGTCCCACATAACCCCCCGGCCGTCACCCCCCTGGGCCGACGGGGTACCCGTAACGGGTTTTTCCAACGGAAAAAAAAAAAGGCTGGATCACCTAAATATACACATACATAATACAATGACTATCAAAGTAAAGTCTGTGGTCTACTTTAATTGCCTTTATTTAAAAAGCTACATTAAAATAATTAAATTTTAGTATTTTATAAAAGACAAGACAAAAAAATTATTTAGTAAATTGTTTTATGTTATTTACAGTGCTACCAACGAAAGAATGCTATCTTGACGTCTGTCAATTGAGCTTGACTAGTGATGGTAAATAATGAACAATTTTGTATACTTTTTAACTATGTAAAAAAGTACATTAAGTTGAATTATCTACTTGTTTGTCTTGCAATGTTGAAATGTTATCAAAGTTATAAAAGTAAAAATAAATGTCATAATTAAATTTTCAAAAATATTTATTAATAAAAGACATTTAGACTGGTAGGGTCTAGCTCTAATTTGTCGACTGTAGTTCGTAACAGGCTAGCTTGACCGGGGAAGCACCACTCCACCAAAAAATACCGCCGTGATACGTGATACGTTAAAACTATTTTGGTTGTGTTTCATTCGGTGATTAAAAGTTCTCTATCATTTCCTGTTTCTTTTTTTCCTCCTTCTTCCTCCTCCGAGGCTGACAGCGTTCTTGTAATCAGGTGTTGAAGGAGTTTATGGTTAATGGTAGTTAACAGGGTTCAGTTACCATCAGATGACCCGTACGCTCGTTTGTCTTTCTAAAAAAGAAGTGATCTTAACAAATAAAAAAAAGACGCGATCACGAAAAGAACTCCCGTCTCTATTCGCTTGAGGATGAGCTGTCTTCGTCATTATCTCTACCTAATTATCCTCTCTTTCTAAGTGTATATAAATATTATTCCTATTATTTATCTCATTATTGTGTATATGACAAATTATATTACTTTCACCAGTTATTTTCGGCAAATCACTACAATAATAACAATTGATTTATCCTTGCAACAGCGTAGTATGCTTTAAAATAAACTTGTTTCTTAATTATTTAACATTAAATTTAGTCCAAATGTATTACATTTATTTTAAGTTGACATCGTAATATATTTTAAAGATATTAGTTAGAAAGGCAAATAAATGATTATTTTTTATTTAATCTTTAATTCAACGTCACCTGAAAGTTATCGATCAAGACCTGTCAGGATCGCATTCTTTCGTTGTCCGCAATTTATTTGTCTTCTCGTATACACAATACAGTACAATACCTATATAACTACTGGATGGAATTTACAAACCTTCAAGTATTAGTAGGATAAAGAGAACTACATTACAAATAATAACTTTGTAACTTAGTAATTATCTTTATCTGAAAGTGACATGAAGATATTTGGTCCTGAGTAATAAATCTATTTTAGAGATATGTAGATATCCGAATATGAATTCACGATTAAATAAATTTATTCTTATAATATGACAGTAAACGACTAAGTCATATAAAAGTTACACTCATTAAAAGACCGCACAAGTGCACAAAGTACATACAAATTTTAATAAAACCCAACCCCATGTATTTTTATTTGCAGTTAAAGCCGTAATAAAATGTTTTATCTAAACCAGCAGTACCCTCATGTTGATACAAGGGGTAGTGGTTTTTTAATTAAAAAAACATACCAACATTTTTCCGAATTGCAATATTTTACCAGTAATATTTACTAAAAGCACATCACATCTACTAACAAACCATCTCGTTACTTACCAGAATATCGTTGTAGACATGAAATACATGTGTTTGAAAACCAAAATGGAAAAATATTAAAATATGCCTAATTATAAAAAAACATATATAATTATTGTTTTTAAAGATATTCATATATGTCTCAATAAGCATTTGGTATTAATATCCATAAAATCTATCGAGACTTCTTATAAAGGTATTTTACCCCTGAACAACTTAAACAATAATATATAAATAGTAATATTAAGCATAACTGAAGTTTCATTAAGTCTGTAAATCCATCACAGTAGGAGGAATTTCTTGCTAAATCAAATTAAAGTTTCGCTTTTAATTATGAGTACAATTTATATGAAAAATTCTTCATACTATCAGGTGCTTAAAACTAACAGTCAGGTAGTTATTTACAATTTTAGTCTGGTGTATAATTCTAACAATGTATTTCTTGTTTTTATAGATTAAATACCATTTTGGAAGCGTCCGTTAATTTAACAGACAAAATAAAGTAATGTAACTAGTGTAAAATATTTAAGATTAAAAAAAAAAAAACAAGCTTTAATCCTTTCTTTTGCATATAAAATTGCACATTAAACATTTCATTGAACATTCTAGCTCTTTTTAATATTTGTATCGCGAGGTACTTCTTAAAATAGTTATATATACAATAATAACGTCTAGGTTGCAATAATACATTTAAAAAATGCGCCCCTGGCTTATTTGTGCGGTTATTTCGTATAATATGACATTCTTACGCATGTAGGGTAAGAGCATCCCTATTATTTGAAAAACCATCTGCTAGAGGGGTATTTCAATGTATTTTGGTAACAATATCACACAAATACAGGAAAAATCACTAAAAAGATATATTTATGCTGTAAACTTCGTAGCCTGATGTATTTTTTAGAATATTTAATTAAGTGTAGTATTCCTTTAATATAAAAGTAAATTTATCATATTTAATATTATATACATATATGCTTATCATTTTCATTCAATTCAATTCATATATCTAAGTCAATGACTTCAACCTATAGCTAGAAGTATATCATGTAATGTAGTGCTCGTTTGCAAATATACGTTGGTTTTATTATTAAAAAGTATATCAACTGTAATTTTTTCAGTGAGAAATATTTTCATGAACTGTCATTTTTCTGTGATGAATGAATGTTTTAAATAGAATTTGTCACTTTTGTTATAAGACAAAAAAAAATAATAAAATTTAAGACTATTGACATTATTAATAAAATTTAAGACTATTTACATTAATTTTATAATAATTTCTGAATTAGCAATTCATTCTTCATTGTATAAGTTCATTGGGAATGATAATGGTGAATATTGATCTTATAAAGACATCATGGCTTGTAACATCATGGCTTGTAAAAGTCATGATTTGGTCATGGTACACCAATGTGATGATGATAGTCATGACCTTTCCCAATTTGTGGTATTGACAATCTGCGGTTATTAAATTAAAAGTATGCCTAATTTATTTAATCATGCCTAATCTTACAAAATATATTATGACGATTTCTTATAACAACCATTTTTGATTTCGCTATCATAAATACATATTATTCTTGCTGTTCTAGTTCCATCCCTGTTGGAAACAAGAAGAAGAACACGAAAATGAAGCAATATTTCCAAAACGATTAACAGAAAATAACGACTGATAAAACAGAGTATAACACTGGTATAATGACGGTATTGTCTCTTAGCCAGTCAGCCGCTGGCTTGTTCTTGGTTTGACAAACCCTGAAGGAGTGTATGGAGTGGGCTAACCTGTCTGATTGAAAATAGGGTTAACCTGTCTTGTGTCATATCCAGGTTATGGGTAATTGTAAATACCTTTTTACAAAAAACGATACTAACTCATAACAACCAAAACTGATTACTCCCTTTTGATCAGAAGTAAATATTGTGCAGCTATAAACTGAAATGTTGTAGCGAATCCCGGTGTGAAAGTGAGTACAGTGTCTCGAAACAGATTAATTTCACATCAAAATAAGCTTAACATAGGTGAAAAAACTCTACCCAAAAATAATTGACATATGCTTTTAAAAGAGGAATGAGCAAAAAAAAAGAAATTTCCAAGAAGATAAATAAAAAATGGAAAAAAGTGAAATTAAAAAATAGATAAATAAATGTTGGATTGAAATGGCTTTCAATGTGAGGAATACTAAAAAGGATATTTTTTAGGAGAAATTTGAAAGTTGCGCCAGTAACAGAAAAAAAATGCGGAAAGTGTCAATTTTGTCGCCTGTGAGCGCAGTTCTATTAAAACCTAGTGGCACAATGACAGTTTCATCGTATGCTTTTTGGTGACTCGGTCAAAATTTTTACCATGTAGCAAAATGATATTATCCGCTCATATCACACTTATTCTATAGATTAGATATGAATGACAATAACTGACTTTCTTTAGAATTTGAATAACTTTATGTGAAGAAGAAATTTCTACGAGGAATTGAACATCGCCTCTAAAAATGTTATCGATTTTCATGATTTGATTAGCAGAGAAAGAAAATATTTTTTTAAATAAAATATAAATCATATAATCCTCCATAATAATGGCTTATATTTCTATCATAAATGATAATTACAAATCTGACAGTAATTTCAATAAGTACATCATCAGTGAAATCTTTATATATAATCGAATAATTACGATCGTACTAAAAACATATTGTTTTCAATTACTACGGTGAAAACGAACCCTCGTAATAGTATGAGGTCCGATTTACCCTCGATTTGCCCTTCTAATCAAATTGTCACTTACAACATGCCAGGAATCATTTTCAATATATATTTTAAATTTCTGATAAAGATTATATTCTAACTGACGTAAAATATAATGTAACAATAAATATTTTATATGATAATAACATATAAATAAAAATATATAAAATCTATCTATATACTTTCTCATTAACACAAAACTCATTAATAAAAATATCACATCCATGATATTAATAATTACTTAAAATCATCATCGGTCATCAATTTATTTACACCTTTTCAGAGTGTATTTATTTAATTTATTAAAGTAACGGTCCATTAAGTATAATTAGGTGTTCGTCACCAAAAATTTAAAATTTAAAGTAAATTTATTTTACTATTATATTAATGAAATAATAATTTTAGGGAAAAACAGTTCCTTTCCTAGAGATGATAAGCCCGTCCTTTAAAGGATGAAATTCAACTCGCTGCCAAAAATTTTCACAATAATTATAAGTTTATTCCACCTCAGTGTTAGTGTTTTAGTATGACGGTAAATTTGAAATTGATTGATTGATTTTAATATTGTTTTCTTGCAAACAAGTAATGACTTTAGCTATTTGGAAGTGTGTTTGATATACTAAATATTATTGCAAAAAATATTCTATTCCACTTTAACAATATATGAAACTAAAATTTACCTTTAAATATTGATTAAAACATTATTTTCTATGATCAAATCTGTAATAATTGTAAAGGTTATAATTTAACGATTTTATTTATTGTCATATAAATAATATACAGCACTAAACACAACGTCTATTTTACACTCACGTATGTTATGAGCGTGGAACGTATAACGAACGGGTCAATAGTTTTGTTCTTAACTTTAATAATTTATTGACTCGCTTGCGTAATGTGAGCATGCGTAGCTTTTCACTGGATACAATGTGAAGGGCTAATTCAAAACGTAATACACTAACAAATGAAACAACGTGAACTAGTATTAAGTGATGTAATGTAGGTAATATAATGTCTATTGTCTGAATATGCTCTTTTATGAAGAACATCTCTTGAATAATAAAAAATAAAGTAATAATATCATTGTGTAGCGAGTTAAATAATGGTATGCATATTTCACGAACTAATTTGGGCGGTCTTGTTGATCCAATTATTTGAATATTGCTTCACTGCCACCACCCCTCCTTAGTTTCACTTTTAATATTCACCCCTTGCTGCAAAAAGAGATATAGCTATGGATTACCTTGGATATTGCATTACTGTTTTTCTTCTATTTCTGGCATCACCTTTTGTTGGTTGATATAAAATCTACTTTATATATACATATATATTTTTAAACAATTTATAAAATTAAAAACTAATAATGTTATGGTTTCATTTTTGTATGTTAGCTTTTGTGATCCATGATTACTTTTAAATATAATTATCCAGTTGTACTTATGTTATTACTATCGGAACTTGCCTGGAGATGTGGCGTGAACTGTTCATGCCGTGATTTCGCCGTGCTCTGAGCTCATGAATTAAGGACCCTGAATAGGTTTGAAACTAATCTGGCAAATTCCGATAGTATTAAAGTGAGTAGAGCCGGATAATTATATATAATGGTTACATTTCTTATAAAACTAACGTCTGTCATGGTTTACAGCTAACAGATAAGTGTAATCATAACAAAACAAAGCAGCTATTGTGTTTTAATGACAGTAGTTTCGATTTCAGACACTTGTTTTCGTAGCTGTGGACTTAGTCTTACCAAACTTTGATTGAAACTAAAATTAACTCTCGAGTCATTTTTAATTAAACTTTAGCATTGTTTTATATATATATATATATTTTGAAAATATAATATTTATTGACTTGGTTCCGTTAATTGATTTTAATGTTCAATTAAAATAATAAAATGAAATCACTCTGTACGTCCGATAGCGAGGGATATATATAACAAATATAGAGTCAACGAAGAAAGTTGGCGTGAATCTGAATGACTATACATATTTAGTATATTTAGCTTTTGTCAGTATTAATTATGTAAGATACTATATTAAATATATTTATAAAAAAAAAACTATAATATGAAATAAAAAAAATACAAGTTGCTCATTCTGATAAAAAATATAAATTAATATAGAAAAAGATTAACTAATTCATCAACGAGACGCCACTACTACAGACAGAATTATAAAATTTGTACAAAAGATATTTTTGATTACAAAGAGAAGCTGTACGAATGTTTTAGGCGATTCAACGTCTGAAGGGTTGAACAAGGGGATGAAGCTGCATTGTAATAAATCATTAATTATTTTACTTGAAATAAACCACAATATAGCATTATATATAATTATTACTTATAATTAATGTAAGTATATTTTTAAAACAAAGTAATTCAAGCATATATAATAATTATCTATATATAATTTATTATAAATAGATAATTAAATAGAAAAATAGACCTTTAGGTCATTATAGCAAAAATAAGTTTTCCACTTCAATACTTAGTGACAGTGTAGACAAAGTGTTTTCCGACGTTACCTATCTTTCGAATGTCTATTATTATAAGTGTATTCACGTGTACTTAAATTTACTTTTGAATGCCGATAGAGAGAAACGAAACCTAAAAGAATAAAATACATCTCGATAAGACGCCTTTAGAGGATATAAAGATACGAGGATGTGTAGTCACTTTATCTTTTTAAAATTTTAAGTTACGATGTTGATAGCATCGACATTGGTAAAGCACAAACAATTTCTCAGTAGATGGCTTTTTATTATTATGATTCTTGGATTACAATGTTGCAATTTAATTTTTGAAATAAAAAAAAAGGAAAAAATATTTTGTTTAATGGTTAATTTAGAATTCCTTATAAAAAAAAGTGTTCAAAAATTGCAATGAAGTTTAAAATAGAATAAGCCAGGGAACAATAGAATAGAGGTGGTCCTTAAAATTGTGCCTCACGCTAATTAAATTAAATTCTCAAAGGTGCTGTTTTAATTAAATCCGACACCGCTGTCGGAGACCTGTTTTGATGTCCGACCGTGAAGACGGGTTCCGTGTGATTAATATTGAGTAAATAACTTGAGTAAATATATGGAGTAAATATTGAGTAACGGGATGCAGATCAAACATACAACCAAATTTATGTTTTAAACAACTATAAGTTTTTACTAAAAAGTTTTTTTATGTTGTGACAGTTACATCTGTAATATATTGTATAATTTATCATTTGGGTATATATTAAAACATAAAAGTATGAACTTATAAATTAGATTAATCTCTTGATGTCATGATTATTGAAAAATTCGTCTGAAATAAGCTGTCCAGTTCGCTAAATGTATAAATATCCACAAGTCAAACAATATCGGGGAGCACGGTAGCCGACGAAATTGAGCCAGAATCATTTATAAGGGGAAGGCGGGGGGACGGAATAGGAGGGGAAGGTGCGCCGCTGCATTTTGCATGAGGTAGGTCCGTTCCTCTAGCTGCTTTCACACATCGTCTTTCTCATGTCCAAATACATCAAAGTCTGTACCTATATTTTTTTTGCTGTATCTTTGTTAATTTATAAGAAAGATAAAGCCTATTGAATGTGATATACAACAGCTGTAAAGGTAATGTTTATTTCGGTATTTTATTATATATTGTATATTCTAAAAAAACCCTTTTAATTGATTATTGATAAAGAAGGTTTTTTAATATTTTTAATACAATTATGGGTTCTTCGAAATTTGAAGTAAACAGAATTCGTCTATTGAATAATAAATTGTCATATAATTTTTAATTATCAATTCTACGTTTGTAAATTTTTTTGATGAATTAATATTACTGTATTGATTGTTTTGCTTCTATGAAAGAAGTACAAAAATGAAACAAAAACTCCATAAAAACGATTTTTTTTTTAGGAAAAAATATGATTTTTGGGACATTTTCAATATTTTCGTTACCCAGGACGGTTTATAAAACAATTTAAAATAATAAATTTAACTCTTCGGTTAGGTAACTTTGAACAAAGAAGCAACTCAATAGTGTAGTGTAAAATTTAAGATTTTTTACGTACATACAAAAACTCTTTCAATCTGATTAACAAGTCTTCGTTTGTTTTTAAAGAAAACCCAATTCGGTTTTTTTAAAGAGTGCCACCCCAACTAACAAATCAATTGAACTAATTTATTTAATTAACTAGCTCATTAATTAATTAAATCTTACTAAAAGTAAACAAGTAAGTTAAGCAAGGCATATCGTTAAAAGTTTAAAAGACATTTAATCTTTATAAGAATCTTGATTTTTTTTAAAATAAGCTTAAAAGCTTATTTTAAAAAAAATCAAGTTGATCAATATTGTCTAGATATTATTTTAATATTATACATTATACATAAATTATTATACATTATTATTATTGTCATTATTGATCATTATAACTATTTCGATATTGGTAAGACTGCTGCCCCGACTCTTTATTGCACTTTGTAAAATATTATTTTAGAGCAGAAAGTACAAAATATTTTTAATACTAAATGACAATAATCTTCTTATATTCCAATCAAAGGGAAGCACTACTTAAATGTTAAATTACCTTGTCTTAAACTTTGAAAGAGAATAGATTTGCAACACAGTTTGCAACTTTTTTTTTTCATATTCTACTTTTCCCAGTAGACGTCTTTTTACTTAAGTATTCAATAGCGCTCTTCTGCTTCAAAAAAGTGAACGAACTAAGTTCTTAACTTTGAGAATGACAAATGTTTCTAAATAGTATATTATCAAGCTGTTAAACATAAGTCTAAAGTACAATTAAAGTAATAGTATAGATGAAGCAAGTTATATTAGTACTCTATTAAGTTAAATAATTTATTTAAATGCCCAGGTAGTTTCGAAGTAGGGAGGTGAGGGGCCAGTTGCCGACCCGCTCTGCATTTTACATTAGATTTAAATTGTTTACGTCGTTAAGAAAGAAAGTTTACTCAAACTGGCTGAGAGGCCAGCAACTTATGCGATTACGGTATATTTAATTTCTTCATTATTGTTCTTAACATCGAACGCTCTTTATTATTTTGTATTGATAAATAGAAGGAAATAATTATTGAGATTTACTAAAACCTTTAAAAAAAGAATATTATTTTAATAATCATTAAAAAATTAACGAACGAACGAAAGAAATTTATTTTCCGCCAAGAAAGGATCACTGAACTTATTAACTTAATTAACATGTCTTCATATACTCTAGTAGAAAATATATATTATAATAATTTTCAATTTCGATAAGTATTATGTCCTTTTCAAAGTTAAATTCTTTATTTAATTTTCACAAACAAATTTTCCTGGAGCAGGACTTAAATTAAAGAATGGAGATTGTTGTTTATTCATAAGCCTTTGGAGAGTCAGCAATGTCTTTGTACTCATTTTTAAAAAACGTTAGAAATTTTCACTTCTGTTTGTTGAGTTTTAATAAATGGCATTCAGTAGCCTAAAAGAAGAGTCCTAAAGTTAACTTTTTATTTTACACAATGATGATGGTGATAATTTTTAAATATATATATTGTTACTCTATTTAAAATGTCGGTGACTATGCAATATAAGTGTAGATGGTTATACAAAGTGGAGCTATTCCCAGATTAAAATTTTTATGTTATTAAACATTTGTTTCTCAGCTAGGTGTAATAGTAACTATTTAAGTAAGCAGTCGTTACAAATATTTGATCTGACGGTGCATGTTATTGTAGTTCATTGTTCTCTGCCTATACAAAGATGTAATATATTCGTCATTGTATGGCATACGTGATGTAAGAAAATTACTATTAGTTCACAGTACGAAGAGTTCAAGAACGGACGGCACAGCAGCAGCGATGAAGTTTTTTTTATTAATAATTTTAGTTATATATCATCAAAACGGCACCGTAAGTTCATCACAATTTCTTGATTATATGACATTTAAAGTGAGTCAAATCGCCGATGTGGTAGGCAGTGCTTTCAAGAATTTACAACAGAAAGTAAAAGATTTTATTTTTCCCGAATTAGACCAGACCAAAAATGATGAGACAAATTATGAATATAACAAAAAGAAAACGAAAAAAGCATTTTGTGACGTCGTTGCAGAAGAAGCTGCTCAAAGAGATTCTGAAATTACAGAGTATAACAAATTACTATCAGAACCAACTGCTCTCATGTCTACTCCCCAATTAGCGACTCTTCATGGCAAAAGAATTGAATCTCATATTGTCCTTACCAACGATGGGTACCTTCTAACATTACATCGTCTGAGAAGCCCAATAATTGAAAATGAAAACGAAAATGAAGACAACAAACTACTTAAGTTTACTATATTAATGCATCATGGTTTACTTGGAAGTTCTGCTGATTGGATTTTGTTAGGACCAGAAAAATCACTCCCATATATATTATCAAATGCTGGGTGTGATGTATGGTTAACTAATGCAAGAGGAAACTATTACTCAAGAGGTCATACTTCTAAAAAACTAGATTCTTCTAATTTTTGGGATTTCTCTTTTCAAGAAATGGGACAATACGATTTACCTGCTGTTGTGCATTATATAAGAAATATTAAAAATAGTACTGATCAAATAAACTATATTGGTCATTCTATGGGAGCTACAGCTTTCTTAGTGATGTTATCTACTATGCCAGATTACAATAATTATTTCAGAATTGCCATATTTTTGGCACCTTTAGTTTACATGACTAATACGATAGGCCCTCTACAAGTTCTGACGTCGATGGCGAAGAGACCTCCCGAACAATTGCTTAAGTTACTAGGTGATGCAGAATTTGTACCAAATAGAAAAATTCCCCTTTGGGTTGCGAGTAAATATTGTAAAGGTCCTGAAATGTATTGCATAAATCCTTTGTTATTTCTAAGTGGTAGTATTCCAGATGAAAATTTGTGGGATAAAAGTTTAATTGCAAGGGTTCTATATCACATACCAGCAGGTGGATCTACAAATACCATATTGCATTTTTCTCAACTTATCCATAGCGGAAAGTTTCATAAATTTAAAGAAGAATATGATGAATTCAACCTAAGTTATGTTACTGTACCCATTGCTTTGTTTAGTTCCAGTGACGATTGGCTTGCCACTATACCCGATGTGTTAAGATTGTTCTTTAGCATTATAAACCCAATAGACCACTACATAATTAAAGATAAAAAAATCGGTCACACCGACTTTGTATGGAGTCCAGAAGCTGACACATTAATATTTGAAAAAGTTGTTGATTATTTGGAGAACGGCTTAAATTTAAATTTAACCAAAGTAAATGAAGTTTAATTTAAAGTTAAATTGTAATATAATTTTTTATTCATAGTTTAATAATAAATATTAAAATGTTTTTCTTTGTAATACTAGATTTTTATTTACAATTCATAAGAATTTATGGATTTATGTTTAAATGTCCTTTAGCTTTAGATATCATATGTATGGGAGCAACGTTCTCATTTTATTGGTAATCTTGTCAGATGAGAAAACTTTTAGATGGTGCTATTTCAACAAGTTTAGTTAATTCGCTGCTAAACCTCGGCAAATTAGTACTAAGAGATACATTCAATAAATTGATACACCTCGATCAGTTTACATTCGCATATGATGTATTAATATACATCACATCTTATTAATTTTTCAGAAAGAAGGAATTAATTTTCATTAATGACATTTAAGTAAATTGTAATGAATTTTCAACAAGAGCAATCCCTTGCTGATATTTTTTTATAACTTTTGTACTATTAATCTGTACAATACTTATAAATAAATATAAAAATAAAATATTATTATTAATAAATGCAAAGTAACGCCATTTAATGAAACAAACTGTTTGTGATGTGATGTGAAAAGAGCTCTTTCTCTCACAGAACGTTTATATGGGTTTATAACATTTATACGTAGTTGGTTCAGGTTGGTTGGTTGGTTAGTTGGTTGGTTGGTTGGTTGCAAGAAAGTTCTAGATTTTGATTATTATTTTTAACTTTTTTTTACTAAATTCAATATTTCAACTTTAATTATGCATGTTATCGAATTATCAAACCATCGAGTTAATGTTATTTATACACCTCAGTGAGGAAAAACATCCCTCATCAACTAGTCTATAAATAAAAAAAACACATTCAATCAGTCGCTAAAGAAATAAAAAAGAATATGTGTTCGAATATGGAGATAAGTTACGCTCGACACTCGTAATAGTTGCCACTAACTAAGAACTACCATTCAAACCATTCATTTAATTAATTGTTATCTCATTTATCTTCTAGAGAAAATAATTTATGAGAATTAATTGTGTAACTTTAAACTTTGGCTCTACGTATGCCGGGATCCCGATTACCTGTATTTGATGAGTAGTAGAATGAAAAAATTACGAATAAAACTTCAACTTACCCACATGAACATATCAAACAAGAGTTTTATCTATAAGGATCCAAACTTTTGATGGAGTCACCACCATCTAAAACAAATACAATTTATTTGGGCAATAGAGTATTTAAAATATCATGATCACCAATAATTTATTACCAAAATCAATCAGCACAAGAATGATCACAAATCGGTTTTACATATGTTTTTTAAATGATAGTTTCAGCAATTTTTAAATATCATTAATTATACTATACTCGGTAAGATAATCTTAATTGCAATGGATCGGGGAAATGATATTTAGTCAGATAGGGATAGTTTAAAAAAATTTGAAATTCAATATTATGAAATAGAATTTCATCGTAATTGTGATCTTAAGAAGTAGAAGAATGAATGAAGAAACGAGGGACTTTACGTTTCATATCAGGAAAGGAGGACATGTTTTCTGGTCCTGAACAGTCTTAAATGAATGAGCGAATCTCA